>CM076571.1:508575840-508748591 GCA_034641835.2 Pinus albicaulis
ACCTTATACCGTCAACTTGTTGGTCAACATTTGTATCTAACCCATACCCGTCTTGACCTTTCCTTTGCCGTTGGTCTTGTCGCTTAGTTTATGCACCAACCTCATGAAAGTCACTAGAAAGAAGCTAAAATAATACTTTGATATATTCGAGGTATAGTTCAATTCGGGATTCATTACACTGCAGGAGAATCTCCCTTGTTGATTGGTTTCACTGATTTTGATTGGGTTGGTGACCCCGATGATCGGAATTCCACTGCAGGATATGTATTCACTCTTGGTTTAGGACCTATTACTTGGTCTTGTAAGAAACAAAGTACCATCTCCCTTTATTAAGCAGAAGTAGAGCATCTTGGTGTAGTTGAAGCCAACAAGGAAGCCATGTGGCTTCGTCAGATCCTGTCTGAATTTTGTCTTCATCAGCAACATCTAACTACACTTTGGTGTGATAATTATAGTGCGATTCAACTATGTAAAGATCCAGTTCAGCATCAGCATATGAAACACATTGAACTCCACATACACTTCATCAGAAATCTCATTCATGATCATGTTCTTGAAGTGCAGTATTGTCCGACCAATGATCAAGTAGCCGATATCTTTACGAAGGCTCTCACAGAAGCGAAGTTTACAAAAATTCGATCCATGCTTGGAGTTCAAGAAAGTTGTCATTAAGGGTGGATAGGATCTAATGCCTCCTTCCTTCTCCTTTTGTGTCACCTTTGTAAATCCTTCAATCCTATCCCAAGTTGTTCTTAAGGGGAGATGTTAGGATATTCTGACACATACGAAATAGTTAAGAATAACTTAGTCTAGTGTAGAGTTAGGTAAAGTGTGTTTCTTTACCATGTACATTTGTAACTTATAATCCGACGGTCATGATTTGTAGTGGTCTGACGGTTATCTCTCACCTCGGTATTAACGACACTTGATCCATGGCTTAGCACCCGATTGGTCGATGATCTCTATGTAAAGAGCATGGAGGGTCATTTTTCCAGTAACCATTTATGAGAGAAACATATGTAACTTTTCTTTTATATTAATAAATTCCCTGAAGTGGTTGCGTTGGCTCAGGGCGTGGACTGTTTCCCTCTTTGAGGGTTTTGACCACGTGATTATACTGGTGTACTGATTTGTGATCTGTTTGTGAGCGGTGACCTTTGGTTCTTGATCTACGAAACTTACCCTATAAATTCTTACACAGGTAAGGGGAAATTACTATGAATTTTTGTTACTCTATTTTTTTTTTTCTGACGAGGTTTGGGTTGAACTCTCTCAGCTCAAGTTCTTATAAATTTTGTTTTTACTTTAGTGTCAAAGTCATCATTTGCAACCTCTCTATCAACAATTAATCAAGGTAATAATTCCTTCATACTACTACTATTCGAGTCAGGTTCTGTCATTCATAGTAGGTAACATGGCTGACTACAGAAATATACCATGGTTATAAATCTCATGAGACCTTTGTTTAATTGCAGATATGAAATTTGGGAATTCGTTATATTTCTATTTGTTATGCTTTCGGATCTTGGACTTGAGCTTCAGGGTTCTGAAGCTTCTTCTAAAATGGATGCTATTATACTAGGTTCTTATAAGTTTCTATAATCTCCCTTGATATGAGGCCCCGAAATATGGTTACTTGTTTTGTCTTATACCTAGGGTTGTAACTATTTGTCTTCACAATTTTGTGTCAAATTTCCCGAGTTGAGTAATTCGTAATAGTTCTTTTGGACAACATATGGTAGAAATCTTTGCTCATAGACTAGGGTCTCTTTGTAAACAATGTCTTTTGCTCATTTAAATTAGTACAGGGGTTTTCCCCATGACTTAATTATTCCTTGAAATTTATTACTATGGTATACCTTTATTGTTAATATTTCGGCAGTTATCAACATGGCTTCATGTTCTCTATTAAATTTGTTGTTGTTATTCCTCGAATGAGGTTATCATAATGAGCTTTCATGGGCATTGCAAGTGTTTCGTATATTAGAATTTGATTTTGTTTATATGTCATATTTTCTGTCATTGTTGAGCTTATAATAAATATTCTTGTAATTTCTATTGTTCACCATGCATGTCATTACTATTCGGATCTGTGAACTTTATTTGTTGTAGATATAGGCTACAAGTTACTTTCTAATAATTATTCCTTTGAAAAGAAACAGTTAATGCTTATTAATGGTTTGTTATATTGGTTACCCACAACACCTACAGGGGTGCGCCTTCTGGCCACAAAGTTTTTATCCCCTTCATGGGAGAAAGATTGTTTCCCAGTGGCCCTTGAGCTTGGAGGAATAACCAACATTAGAGGAAATTACAGCCTAAAATTTCCCACGAAATTTTCATGTAATTTCCATTTCATAATATGTAAACCAATCAAAATCCTTTAAATTTACAAAGAGGTACATGTAAATATTTTGGAGGGAAAAGAAGAAAAACTCTTTTTTTAATTGTATTTTTGGCTTATCTCCTTATAGGTTTCATAAAATTTCAAGTGTAGACACTCTTTGGATGTGGAATTAAATTCCACATCCAACGAGTACCCATTATGCAAACTTTAAGAAGACCCCCACTGATAAAAGTTGCAGATACATTTAAAATGTTATTTTAATATATCTAGATTTTTTTATCAATGTGGATCTTCTCAAAAGTATGCATAATGGGTGCTCATTGGATGTGGAATTTAATTCTACATCCAATGAGTGTCTACACTTGAAATTTGAGGAAACCTATAAGGAGATAAGTAAAGAATACAATAAAAAAAAGTAGTTTTCTTTTTTTCCTCCAACATTCATAAATTTTATTTTATTATTTTAACTATTATTTTATTATTTTTCCTTAGGAGGCCACTTTCAGGCTGAAATTTCCTCTAATGACTATCCCACATTATTATAAATATTTCACTAATTAATTTACCCATTAATTTCTTTACTTCACTTAATAGCTAATAACTGATTTGATTATTTACCAGTGGCCCTCGGGCTTGCAGAGATAACTAACCTATCCTGGACTGTTATTAATATTCCACTAATTAATTTACCCATTACTTCATTTACTTCGCTTAATAGCTAATAACTCATTTGACCCATATTCTCACCCACAAACTATTTATGGCAAGTCCTTTTAAGTTTTTAGTAATAAGTGTCACATTCTTCTTCTAGTACCCAGATAGGGTTGGTTATGGTTTCTCCTTCGGCCCACACATTTGTTAAAATGTTCCACACATAAGAGATTAATTCAAGAGACCCCTATGCAAAGACATTTGTGATATACACAACTATAAAAAATTATATTCAATTACTGAGATATTTTTCAGTATTTTCTTTCCATAATGACTATTTAATATTTAGCTCATATGACTATCCATAGTAATAAAAATTTCTGTCTCGAAAAGAAAATCAACAAGGAGCTTATGTGGTTTATTCAAAGTCCCAAATTCTTTCTAAGAAAAAATCTCGTAAATCAAAGCAATGTAGTTCTATTAACACTATCCTTATATCTCTCATTAGCTCTATCAGAAAATAAGACCATTAGAGACTTATTTTATCCACCCAACCTGTGAGGTTGGCAATGACCTTGAGACTCCCCCCCCAACCTCTTTGTTTCTGGACCAACCTTAAACAACAATCATTCCAGAGCCTCAAGACCATCGGTCCAACCCAAAATTCTTTCTTTTCAAGGGTTTAAACTCACTGCAAATGGTGGAAGAAGACCCTACAACAATATAACTACTTCTTGAAAGCGTCCTATAAATTCTCTTCTTTTTGTCCTCTTACTTCCTTCGTTAGCCACTCTAGGACTTTCCCATATGACATTGTTCCTTTTAATCTCCCTTTGAAGGAAGTAACTATCTAACTATCTTGACCAATCTAACCTTTTAAAAATAATTAATAATAACTACATATTTAATTTTTAAATACTTTCACCACATTCATCAGACTGAAAAACCAAGTTTTACATATTAACAAAAGAAAAAATAAACGAAAATTATTTTCTAGACTACGGGTGTTAGAGTATTAACTTGACTTTATGGGATGATAAAATGGAGTAGTCAGTGAATCCTCCACGAAAAAAAAAATCTGCGACAAAAATGTGATAATTTAAGCTTAGGGTAACATTTTTCAGTACCTGATCAAAGGTTGAGCACATCCGCAACCTTCAAGCTTGAAATTTTGGCACAAATTTGCAGAACCTCACCACTTGGCCCTTCTAGAATGAATGATTGGAACTAGTGACCATGAATGTAGGGTTTCAATACCCTAACTTACCAAGAGCGAAACTCCACCATCCGATGGGAAGTCGTGACATCCATGGTGAAGATTTCCCTAAGTGCCCAGTCGGCATCTAACATCTGGAGGTGCTTAGACGATACAAAAGGTTCTGGAGATGGATTATCCCCCCAATGGTTAAACATTTAATGAGGTTGAAACCCAGATGTACTCACCAGATTTCGTAAACGAAACTATGTGTGGTAATTAATTCCAATACTACAAGGTACAACATATTAAGACCAAATTGAATTATGAAATATGTAATAACATAAAGTTAAATTAAACCATAACTTGTATGAACAAATGGGTCTCATGTGAAGTGATATTAGTCCGTAGATATTTAATTAACCATAATAATAAATTTAGATAATATGTATGTGATAAATTATTTATTAATTTGACTATTTCATTTCATAAAATCTACTATCATTGATATTTAGTGTTGAACATGTTACAAGTGGTATTAGAGCTACAAGTTATAACAATGTTTCCTCATGGAAAAAAAATTGTAAATAACGAGTGGGTTTGTAATGCACAGAGAAGGAAAAAAGCAAGTGGCTGAAGCAGTATTAGGAGGGGAGTAGGAGATTCCCCACTTGGGGGACCCTCAATTGGAACCAGATCCAACCCAGAGATGTGGGTCCAATTAGGATAAGGTGTGATTGATGTCAATGAAATGTTGCTAGAGACTATCCAACAGTTGTGGGCAGAAATGACAAACTTGAGGACTGCTAATGAAAGACTAATATTGGATCAGGAATGAATCATGAAAAGTATCTCGGATAAACAATACCAGAGAAACCATGATCCCAGTCCAGACCATGATAATAGGGAGGAGACACGTCAACAACAGGGGGAACATCCAAAAAGTGAGGGAGCTCAAATGGATAACGAGGAAGAATCTGGAAATACCTCTAGTGGTAGGATGGTCAAGAAGCCAATATGAATAAGTTGATTAATATGAATAAGTATTTTCATATTTACGAATATGATGATAATCTAAAGGTCAGGTTAGCATTTTATCTATTTCACGGTAAATCCACATTATAGTGGGAAGAAATTAAATAATTCCACAACATTGAAGAAGAATAATTGACTTGGGATACTTTCCAAAAATATTTTAAGGAAAAATATCTGACTGAGAGGTTTTACGATGAAAAGGAATAACAATTCAATGACTTAAAACTGGGACAACGGTCCATAGATGAGTTTGTAGCTGCTAAGAGGTTTTATGATGAAAAGGAAAAATGTTTCCATGACTTAAAACTGGGACATCAGTCCATGTATGAGTTTGTAATGATTTTTACCTCCCTGTTAGACTATGTCCCTTATATACGAGGAAAAAAAGGAAAAGGTGCAACGCTTTGTAAGAATCCTCCAAGCTTATATGAAGGAGAGGGTGGAGTTTGATAACCCCAAGACAATGGATGAGACCATATTGAAGGATCGAATTTTCTATCAGCAGATGCGATAAAAAGAAGAAAACAATAAATGTTGGACTGGTAGAAAGGGACAGAGAATTTTCTCGAATCATAATAAAAACATTAGGTCTGCTAGTATAAAATATGTACCCCCAAAAAAAAATGGGAGGAACTTCAGGAAAAGGTAAACCAAGAACCAAGCTTCCAGAAAAATTTAAACAGACTGAAGCATCAAATATGATAGAATCAGGACAATCATATTAACGTACCTTGCAGTGTTGGGGTTAGGGAGAAGCCCACTATGATAATAAATTCCCTCCCTAGTGCTATATCAAAACCAACTGCGAGCATTAAAGATGCTTCTATAGTAGGAGAGGTAGCTAGAAGCATACCCAGAATTAATGTTGCTCTAGAGGCTCGTCGAGTAGAATATCAAACTGTGATTGTGGACATTCAAGGTAAGATATCTAACCATCCTATTTCTATGTTAATTGACCTAGGGGAAAGTCTTAGCTATTTCAGTCTGAATATTATTGAACTGTGTCAGTTTCCAAGTGTCAAATTTAAAAATTCTTGGCTAGTACAATTAGCCATGGGGCCTAAATAGAAGGTGACATTGAAAGTGAATTTTTTCCCTATAGAAATGGGAGGACAACAAATTTAGATTTAAATGCGTTACCTCTAGGATTATATGATGTGTTGATTGGAATGGACTACTTGGAAGAACAATGGTCCTTATTAAATTGAAAAGGAAAAAATGTTAGTTTCCTCAGATAAGGATGAAATAGGTTGGATATTCAAGGAGTCAAAAGGAATATTAGTTTGCGATCTATTAAAACTAGTTATCTAAAGAAGTGTATAGGAAAATATTTCCAAATTTTTGTTGTACATGTAGGTTATATCAAGAGCAAGGATACACTAGCCTCTGTGGAAAATATGCATATTCTTTAGGACTTTGCGGATGTATTTCCAGAGGATATACCATGTCTACCACCAAAAAGGAATATTGGCGTCACCATAGAATTGGTTCTTGGAACAACCCCAGAGTCAAATGCTCCATACCGTATGATTATACCTAAATTGACTGAACCCAAAATGCAATTACATTAATTAATAGATGAGGGTTACATTCGCCCAAGTGTGTCCCCCTAGGGAGAACCTGTGCTATTTGTAAGGAAAAAGGATGGCACACTACATTTATGCATTGATTATCGACACCTAAATAGGTTAATTGTCAAAAGAAAATACCCCTGTCCTAGAATTAATGTCCTATTTGATCAAGTTAAAGGTGCCTTAGTGTTTTCAAAAATTGATCTAAGGTCTGCCTATCACCAAAAAAGGATCAAGGATGAATATGTTTGCAAACCAGCCTTTAGAATTTTCTATGGTCGCTACAATTTCATTGTGGTACCGTTTGGAATCACTAATGCCCCTGTGACCTTTATGAGGATAATGAGTTTTTTCATCCTTATTTAGACATGCTTCTCCTAAATTTTATCAAAGAGATCTTGATTTACTCAAAGAATGTCAAGGAGCACAAGGAACATTTGCGGATAGTGTTGGATACTTTAAGGGGGAGCCAAATTGATGCCAAATTCAGTAAATGTGATTTCTTTAAAGATCGAATTCAATATTTGTGCATGTGATATCTGCGGAAGGTATAGCTGTTGACCCAGGAAAAACTAGAACTATTATGGATTGGCCCGTATCGAGGAATGTTGCATACATTTAGTCTTTTATGGAATTGGCTAGCTATTATTGCAAATTTATTGAAGGATTTTCCAAAATTTCCTACCCCATAACATCAATATTAATGAAAGGAGGGATATTCAAGTGGAGATCTGAGTGCCAACATAGTTTCAAATGACTAAAATACTTGTTGACCTCAACTCGAGTGCTAAGAGTTGTAGATCTAGAAAATCAATTTGTAGTGTGCACTGATGCTTGTCAGGAAGGAGTAGGAGGAGTTTTAATGTAGGAAGGTAAGATGATAACTTACGATTCTCGTAAGTTAAAGGAACATGAGCAGAAATACTCAACTTATTATTTAGAGCTCAATGTTGTGGTGTATGCCTTAAAGGTATGGAGTCATTACCTTCTAGGAAAGATTTTTTTATTAATGACATACCACAATAGTTTAAGTATATTCTTCAAGCATCCCAACTTAAATGCACAACAGGCCAGATGGACTGCATTTTTGACTGAATTTGACTTTGATATAAGACACCTTAAAAGGAAGTAACACCAGGTGGAGGATTCCTTAAGTAGGAAGGTGTAGTGTGTTTATGAATTTCGGTACCATCGGCTTCAATGTGATGTATCAGAGTTACTTGGTGAAGTTGCTCTCAAGGATTTGGAATGTGGAATCTTATGGCAACAAACCAAACAATTATAGAATTCTGGACAACAATCTTAATATGGGGTTACAAATGATAAAAATTTGTTAACTTGTAGGGGAAGAGTTTATTTTCCTAACAAAATGTTAATTAAATATAAATTGTTGGATGAATACCACTGTAGTCCCTATGTTTCTCACCCAGATAACCATAAATTATTTTCTACAATTAAAAAATGGTAGATTTTGCCCTGTATGAGGAAATATATTGATGAATACCTAGTTAAATGTTTAGAATGCAAACATGTAAAGGTTGAGCATCAGCATCCCGCAGGCCTACTCAGTCCTCTCCCTATTCCTGAATGGAAATGGGAGATGATCACATTGTATTTTATAACTGGGTTGCCAAAAACCAAGAAACAACATGACTCGATCATGGTAGTGGTGGAAAAGTTAAGTAAATCCTCTCATTTCATTCTCGTTAAATATACTTATAAGATGGTATAAACTGCAGACATTTTTATGAAGGAAATATTCTGCCTGCATCGTATGCCTAAGGTGGTGATTTCAGATAGGGATGTGAAATTTACTTCTGCATTCTGGAAAGCTATTTTCATAGGGTTGAGTACACTGATCTAGTTTACTACCGCATATCTACCCCAAATGGATGGCCAAACCAAGTGTGTTAATCAAGTGTTGGAGGATATACTACATATATATGTAATGCAACAACCAACCAAATGGGAAGAGTACTTGCACCTCATTGAATTTACTTATAATAAAAGTTATCGTGAGTCATCCAAAATGAGTCCTTGTGAGGTATTATATAGATGAAGGTGTAGAACACCTGCCAACCAGAGAAGCCCATAAGATAAGATAATGCTAGGACCTTATATGTTGAAGCAAATGGAGCAAGAAGTTAAGAAGGTGTGATATAACTTGAAAGTTCCTAGAATAGGCATAATTTTTTTGCAGATAAGAAAAGAAATTATAAAGAGTTACAAGTTGTGGAACATGTGTATGTATGAATTGAGCCAAAATATTACGCTATAGTAGAATGGTAGTGCTAAATTAGCACCCCACTATTGTGGACCCTTCCAAGTCCTGGAGAGAGTACGTCCAATGGCCTACCAACTTGCTCTTCCAAGCTATGTGAAGGTTCGTAATGTCTTCCATGTTTCACTATTAAAAAAAATATGTGTATGATTCTAGACATATTATGAATTGAGAAGACATACATGTAAGTATTAAATGAAAATTTTAAAGAGATGTATATAATAGATTGAGGAATGTATGAACTAACACCAATTAATGATGGTCTGACAAGTCGAACTGAATGGATAATTCCTAGGAGAATGGCTACATATTATTGATTAGAGAGAAGTAACGCTGAAAAGGTGAGTTTTCACCCATCTTAAAGTGAAATGGAAACACTTTAGCCCAGAGCAGGCCACCTGGGAAGATGAAGCTCTTATATGTCAAGTTTACCCTGATCTATTCTGTGGGTTAAAATGAACATTGAGGACGATGTTACGTAAAAAGGGGGGTAAGATGTAACACCCCATGGTAACATAGGTTTACTATTAGTACATTTCGTTTGTTAATTATGTAAGACCAAAAGTGGATGGGCTCGAGAATCCTAGTGGAAAAAATTTCTTAAATATTTACTTATAAATGAATGTTATTCTGAAAATTAAAATATAAGAAATTCAATAAGGTTGATCTGTAACGAATTTTAACCCCATACAGTTAAAAATTTAAACAATTACCACCTTCTTCCCTAGAGATAAAAAGAGGATCTTGGGGAAAAGGAGGGGTTCTAAATTTTTTTGGAAGTCAAAGGACAAAAATAAAATAGTTTGTAGCATGGGTGGGACGTTGCCAAGGAGAAAATATTGAGCTAGACCTGAGCCAGTGGAGAACTCCAACATAGACAAAATTCAGAGGGAAATAGGTTGGACTGAGGCCTTGATGCTTTTTAAATGAATCTAGAAATTTAACTATTGCATACTTCTCTGGGGTGGAAGCTCGAGGGAGAGGTAGTGGACGTAATTTCCCTCCTCATGGTAGGGTGGATCAATTCAACCTTACTGGAAATCTTGCAGTGAAAATTTGGGTTTTATTTCTGTGATATTTATTGAGAACCGTTGAGTCCTTCTCAATATATATCATAGAAAGAAAGACCTAAACCCTTGTTGTAGGATATGGGCTCAACCTCCAGAAAAGAACCAGCACCGACTGCCATTGGCGCCTATGTAGAGCATAAAGATGGCTCGGTATCTTCTCATGCTAATTAAGGGATAAAGTAACTAGGATTCAAGGAAAATACTTGGAAGAATTACAGTGAATCTCGGTGGTGATGTTGTTGAACGCTAAGCCATTGGTGAAGTCCTGGATGCGACAGGAATACCCTAGTATTGACACAGAGGAAAACCATGAGAACCAAGGTAGCCAGAATCAAAGAAATTCAAAGAGAAGAAAAAAAATCTATGCACCAACTTATCAGTTGTTAGAAAAACTCACCCTTAAGCCCTTGTTTAAGCCACAACAAAGGAATAAATTTAGGATGCGACTTGGTGTGAATTAACCCTTCAAAACATATACTTGTACTAGTGAGTAAATATTCCATGAAAAACCAAGCCTCGATAGAAATGTGAGAATCGAAGGATAAGGGAACATTGTTCAGTACATGCTTGAAGGTTGAGCATGCTTGCAACCTTCAAGACTGAAATTTCAGCAGAGATTTGTAGAGCTTGACCGCTTGGACCTTCCAAAACAAATGAATGGAATTGGTGACCGCGACGGTAAGGTTTCGTTACCCTAACTTCCTAAGAGCGAAAATCCACAATCAGATGTGAGGTCGTGACATACATGGTAAATATTTCCCAAGTGTCCACGCAACAACCAACACCTGCAGGTGCTTGGACCATCCAAAAGGTTTTGTAGAAGGATTATCCAGCTAATGGTTAACCAGTTAAGGAGGTTGAAACCTGGATGCACTCACCAGACTCTGTAAACCAAAGGGTTTGTGGTACTTAATTCCAGTACTATAAGGTACAACATATTAACACCATTCAATTAAATACATATGTAATAACATAAATTTAAATTAAACCATAACGTGTATAAACAAACAGGTCTCATGCGAAGTCATATTAATCCATAGAGCTTTAATTAGACAATAATAACTTTAAATAATATGTCTGTGATAAATTATTTTTTAATTTGACTATGTCATTTCATAGAATTTTCTATGGTGGATATTTAGAGTCAAAAGATGTTACAAAATTGGTATATTGACTTGATATAAATGGGAAAGGGCCAAGTAAAAATTGAGAAAAGGAGGCAATTATTCTTCTAACAATTGACTTGACTTTATGAGATGATAAAATCTGGTAGATTTTTCGGATAAAAATAAAAGATGAGTGATTTTTCAAATTCTATGTGAATTGGTATGAGACAATTAGTAAAATGACAGATGGTGAGAGTTATAAAGTTGTGAAATAATTGGTATGAGTACATAAAAAGAAAAATGGTAAGAGTTTAAAAGTTGCGAGTCAATTTTATAAAAAATTAAATGATATTATTCAATGTACTCACTTGTTTACATCAAATTGGTGTATGAGAGAGGACTAGAAAATTGATTTCCAAAATCTATAAAAGTATACATATTCTACCACTTTTAATTTTGAAACTATAACTTCTTTAAAAAAACACATACTTTTAATAGTAAATCTCACAAAAAAAATTTCAACATTTTAGAAAAAATATAAAATATTATGTCTAAAAAATTAAGCCATGTATATTTAAGTATGAACTAATTCACATTGTGAAATTGTTGATGGATCTTCTATATATATATAAAATGTATAATCAAAACTGTGACAACTGAATTAAGTATTAACTAGTATTATGTCATTTTTGTTATTAATTTGAAGAAAAAATAGAACATTTATTTTTTTGGGAAAAGATTATTTTTGTTCTGTGTGAAATAAAGTTAGTTATGGAAAATTAGTTCCATAAAAGTGAAAAGAGTGATGGTAAAAATTATTCCAAGAACTGAGAAGTGGTTGGACAGTTTTGGGCAGTTACTTCTCCTCTGAGGATAAAAGGTACATCCCAGTGAGGAAAAGGGGTTCTGCTCAATAACTAAGAGACTGAGGAATTTCCTGAGCTGGTAGAGACTAGTGGAAAACACTTAGCATTCTTGAGGATTTCTAGTATTGATTGGACTTGGGTTCCTGAGGTCTTAAAATAAATCTTTTTCAACCCATACTCCTGAGGTGTGGAGCACGGGGGAAAGAGAAAGATGTAATCGCCTCTCTTGATTGTTGGGAGGACATCATTAGTGGCATTCGAATTCAGATAAGTAACTATTTATTTCAGATGAATTAGATAGAAGTGTTATTATAAGAAATGCATGTAGCTATGTGTTTAACTAGCTTCAAGGAAAACAACATTGTAATAGACAGATATGTGAAAGTAAATAATTGAGTTCTGGAAATATTTATGTATGTGAAAATTCTAGAAGAAAGAACTGTATTGAACAATAAATGAGGAAATAAAGGAATCATTGTGTAAGCCTACTACAAAAATAGTTATTTACTGTATATATTTCATCGTGAAGATTTTAATCAGTGATAAGATAGACAAATAAGGATAACTAGCAAAAAATGTAATATACTATATACAGTGAAACATGAAGTAAGGAGCCAGACTATAAAACTCTGTCAACTAGAGCTATTGGGGAGTGAACTGTTAGTTCTGGGTTCGAGGTAGAAACCTAAATCCCATAACTCATCGTTACTCTTGCCTAAATATACTCAGACAAGAATAGAGGTGGTCTGATCACCTTCATAAATGAGTAGAAAAAAAACCTCTTTTCTAGTAACCCTAAAAACTGATAAAACTCTGCAAATTAAAATTATTGTTCTAGAAGCTATGCGGTACGTAGATACCAAGCTAGAGAATAAGCTGAACAAAAATAAACAACAGCGAAATTGAATTACAGTGGAGGAAAAAATCCACAGTCCGTCCAGGGGCTCAGAATTACCAAAGCAAATCAAATAGCATGATATTACATATAAACGAAAATAGTGAATAAATACCAGAAAAGGGAAACAGGTTCCATTACATTTAGTGTTCCATGAAAATTCCACCGTAGTATTGGAAAGAAAACCCCATAGGGAAAAATTTCTATACTTGAAGACAAAAGTCCATGAGGATTTATACAACAGAACTATAAAATATACAAACTGAGTCTGGAAATTTCAATCCGAGACCAAAATGGACTGGTTCAGAGGAAAACCATTAAAACTCCATTAAACTTAAAGAAAACGTGACCATTATAAATATTACAGTAATCATATAAGATTGCAAGTAAGCCGAATCGGCATTCACAAGCCAGAAAAGGGATTAAACGAGCGACTCAACTGGCTCTGTCTCTACAAGTCGAAACCCAGGTGGGTATTACACTAATCATGTCTGAGAAGAGAAAGAAGTCTCAATTGTATAGAGAAGTATGATACGAAGTACCTGGGAGGGGTAACGTAGTATCGTTAGCTGTAATAAAATCAACGCTTAACCATGAACGAAACTTGTGGTAAGATCTTGAACTTCGGGTTAAGGGTTTACCTGCAATCACAAACAATGAAGCTCATTAGTGGTGGCGATTTAGAGAACAAAATGCCAGTAAGTTTGAGATTAATGGGAAAAACAGAGCCGAAAACTTTCTTACCTGCAACGACATTCCTATTTAGACATGCCAAGCTCCGAGCTAAATGAATGGAGGACAAGTAAGAGAATTCGGGGGATTATTCATCACAAAGTAAATATATAACCTTAGGGTTTGCACAAAGTAACCAGAGAGCAAGAATGTGACAAACTGGAACCAGAGGGAATTACCTATAGCTGCAGGGAAGACCTCTTCTAGGTGTGGAATGAGGGTTAGCAGCTGGAATGGAGCCGACCACTTGCGATAGCCAGAACTGACCTTGAACTGCCGAAAACCTTCCCTGAACTCTGGAGAAGTGGTGAGAGGCATCTCTATCTCCAAAATGTTGAAACCAATAGAGTAAGTCTTCCCAATCTCACACCACGGCGAGATGAAACTGTTAACCTATAATGCGTGCTCTCCCATACCTGTTACAACACTGGGAAGAGGAGGGTGACGAGCCTACAACATCAAACCACTGCGAAGGTTGCAGAAAAAACCATGATGTAGACAGAGTGAAATGGAGAAATTCAGTTAGGGTTGTAGGGGTAATACCTATGCAACTTCCCCCCGAAATCTTACCGTAGATTTTCCCAATGATCGAACGGTGGATAGGAGGGCAGGTAGCCCCAATAAACATAGACACAAATCGAAATTCTCCAACAACTAGAGTGATATTAATTACCAAGGAAATGGAAGAAAATCAAACGTACACAACATTAACCGAGACATTTATTTAATTATATGATGAGCACCAGAAGGTTTAAATATAACTTTTAGGTAAATATTCATATATATGTGCATAATAACAAGTCACATATATAAGTTGAGTTTATCTTAAGCACATTTATACATAAACCAAAAGGTATGAACATGTATAGTATATGAGAAAGCAAGGGCTTAACCTTAGGAGATTAATATTAGAATAAGAAGTAAATTTCTTCTTATGTTGAATGTTACAAAAACATTCAAATTTAAAAAATATAAAATTCTTAGAATATAGAATTTTTTAAGTTAATACGTCTTTGTTACGTTCATTGCATCGTACGGGTGAACTAATGGTGTGCCCGAATTAATAAAAACATACCAATAGGTGTGTATGAAAATAGCTTAGAAATATAACATTTTAAAGATACAAGTAATTTGAAAAAAAAAAAATGAATATGATTCTATTTAGGGTGAAATTTAAAAGTTAAGATAAAATTAAAAATATATAATTTCAAAATTTTATTGAATAATAAATTATTAGTTTTTTATTTTTCTAATAAAATTATGTTTAAAAGAATTTAAGTTTTTATGATATAATCCATGAATCATTATAGTTAAAAAAATCTAATAATAATTACAGTTTTAACTATTAATATTTTTATTACTTTTATTTAAAAATACTAATTCGACTTACTAAATTTTGTAAGTCTGATCAATTGTAAAAAAATTAGTCAATTAAATAATTATTATTAATTTTTTTTAAATTTATAAATTAAATCATAGTGATAAATAAAATTTTTAAATGATAAATTACTCTCTAGTTTTTATATAGTTATTATTCTGAAATTTGCAAATATCTATGTGACATTTCAATCCTGGAAAAAATTATCATGAGTTATTTAACTAATAATATAATCAAATTTATTAATCTATAATATAATAATAAATAAAAATTTTAGAATACCTATAATTTTCACTTAAATATTATGTGACATATAATTAATTAACCATCCATGCAGAGTTAATTTCATTTGCTTTTTAAAACTTGCGAACACCACATACATCCTTTTTGCGAGACCACTGATAAGGATAAGGATAAGGCTTGATTTTTTTTTCCGGTTATCTCTTGCCAGGAAGACCAATGGCCTCACGGGCCACCATAAGGCTGATGCTATATGAGTGAATTGATACCCCACACATAATTTTCATAATTTTCAATACACGCACTCAACAATTTCTTTTCATTTCATACCACACCTGTCACACCCATAAGCTAAACACAGACATAATACCAAAAAAAAATTGACTTTACATATTACTCTTATTCTGCCTAAGCACAACATATATATATCTGAATATAACATTAAGGGTTAAACTATATAATTAAATATAATTCCTTTAATACGATGACCATAAGGTTAAGTTGCTTATCATAACCTTCGAAAAATTTTAATGGATTAAGTCTTTAGGTTGAATTATTATTATTCCCATGTATGATCATTGTCCCATATATTAACTTGACTTTGGTTTTATATGAAATCTGTGTATTTGCATGATCGGAAACATATTCATAACATATATCTGAAAATTTTATGATTTATTATAATTAAAATCATGATATGCACATACTGCTCAGTACTTCTCCATCAATTTGGTGATTAAGGCAATCAAATGCAATATGCCTCGTTATTTGGTGTGATTGATCGCTTGGTAGTACCTCATGTTGGCAATTGTCCCACAATTTTCACTGTTGTGGTTTTCTCCACCGTTGATTTAGGTTTATTGTATCCGACGGTGCACATTAGGGTAGGGATGGTGAGGGTAACCACCCACCCCATCCCATGCCTCATGGCTCACTTTCTCTGCCGCTTACCACTATCGGACCTGTCTCTGAAACCTTATTCTTCTTTGTTGAGGTTTTCTGGTATTCCCAGGCATAGCATGTGTACATAGCTCTCAGGGATGGTCTTGCCCGATCTCAACTCCGCATGTGAAACATAAGTAACCTTTCCTCGCTTTCTGTCGAGTTTTACAGTCATTTGATACCCATCTTCGTGGTTTCTCCTCATGGTAATTCCAATCTTTGCTTATGGCATAGTGAACGGTTTTTAATTTGATGCCAGGTGAACTATGTTATTTAAACTTCTGTTTTATTTTTTCTGTGAATTTACCACCGAGTTTTTTTGCTCGACCCATAGGGTTTTAAAGGTTGTTTCATATTTTCAATTATTATTCCAGCATTACGAAATTGTGGCCCAAGTGATGAAATTATATTGGTTTGTTGTCGGTCAGTGATGAATGATGATAATATTCCACCATGGGAGGCTCAATTGGTACATGTAAGAGTCGTAAAGGTTGTTTCCCTTCCTCGATGCTTCTCGTTTATTGTTGATTTCATCATATGGGTGAACGTTATCTTGGCCTTGTTTACAGTTTTCCAATAAGGGTTTTAATGCTTGGTATTTCTCGTGATGTACAAGACCTGTACAACTGCATGTAGTTGTGGTGTCGAGTCAACTCATACCTCATGAGGAAATTCCTAGGTAAGCCCTCAAATTTCAGTTTTGAGTTTATTCTTCTGTATTTGGGTAATGTAGACTCTTTCCACTGTAGGTTATCATTTAATAGTCACACACCATGTGTAACTTCAACCCCTACCTACTTGCAAGGTTTGGGGTTCTTCCAGCGTTGAATAGGGTCAGTGCCTCAGTGTTCTAATTTCATGCTTTCCATTTTTAACGAAGATTCGAGACTCGACCTCTAACCTCTATGCATAGTTCCATTCTAATTTAGAAACTTTGTATTTTATATAGCAAGGCTAGGGTCTCTCGGCCTTCGTACATTCATACACAATCCTGAGTTGGAATAGTTTTCATTATAATTCATATGCCTATTTTTGTTGAACAAACTTCTCTCTGTATTCAAAAGTTAAGGAATTGTGTTATTTATCTTAAGGGTTCAGACCCATATATCAAGATGTTTATATAGTAATTTCAATATTTTTCTTTTATCGCATACAACGTTCGTTGCAGATTATGTTTTCTCCCATTCGGGATTTTTCTATTGTTATTATAAACATTGTGGAATTTTCTTCCTGAATTGAAAAGTCTCTGCTTTGCAAATTCAGATTTGATTTTCGTGTTCTTTCTTTCAATATCTAGTTCTGTAGACTTGCTCTTATCAATTAATTACATAGTCTAGTTCTTTACTGAAATTTAGTTGATTAAATCTCCATTTTAGATTTTATTGTAAAGGTTAGCAACCCCTTTGTCAATATGATCTAAGGGCATTGACCCTAGCCCTGTCCCCACCAGGTTGGGTGCTAAATCGCTGGCCCTTGACATATTGTACTACCAAACCCTTTATTAATACATGAGATTTTCCTTTACTTATTTCTCTGTTAGCAATGTATAAATATTGAAAACATTACTCATGTATAATGGGAAAAGAGCTGCTAACTATACATTTATTCAGTGTATAATTTTAACTTCTAGACATTCATACTAGTCTTTTTATCGTGAATGATAGTAATATATATTTACTTTCCAAATATTTATTTTCCTACTCTACTTGCATGGTAGAGGGTAAGGTTTTTGTGTCATACATTTTTAACAGAACAGTAGAATGACAGTCAATATATTTTACTAAGCATAAATAATTTTATTTTAATATATGCTTCCTAACTTGTAAAATAAACACTTAAAATACTCATCTCAGTATAATATTCTAGTAAAATTGATGGTTCCTCCAAACCTTGAGTGAGGCAATCATGTCCTCTTCTCCCCTCATGCTCCTCACCACAGCTTTAGGTAGATGACTTAGTCATTAGAAGATAGGCCTCAGGATCTAAATCTAGTCTATGCTTCTCTTGGGTTTTTCCTAAGCTCCATTGGTTTCCTTACCAACTCTTGACAACTCAATGCAAAAATTCGTTTCTTAACCCCAACATTCTCTCTGCACAGAACACCTTCCCATACTGAGGATTTTCCTTTTATCCTTCTTGGAAGGTAACTGTTAGAACTGTCTCTACCTTTTACCCTCGGTTCTTGGAATCATTTACCAATCAATTACTTTCTTTTACTTAAGACAATTTATTAATTATTAAAAATAAACTCAATTCTTTTTAACAAATAACCTTATTCATACATAATTCAAATGTGTCATAAAAATTCTATCAGCCATAATCTAAAATAAAATAGGGTTTTACATCCTCCCTCGCTAAGGCAAACACCATCCTTGGTGTTATTTGATCAATGAGAATAATTCAGGATATGCTTCTCGAATAATATTTTCATCCTCCCAGGTAGCCTCCTCCGGGCCAAAGTGCTTCCATTTCACTTTAACTTGGGGGATGACTCACCTCCAGACTGTTATTTCTCTTCGAACTAGAATATGACGAGGTTCTACCAGGAACTCGTCATCCAGTTCTACCTACAGGAAATAATTATCATAATTAGTTTAATAAAAAATCTAATCTTATTTACAGCCGTAATATAATCATGACTTACATGTATACACTGCCAATGTATCACATGTTTAGGGTCATGTATGTATCGCTTCAACAAAGATACATGGAAGACATTATGTACTGATATATGACTATGTAGAACCAGGCGATAAGCCACCAGTCCTATCCTTTCCAAAATTTCGAATGGTACGCAATATCTAGGATCCAATTTTTCAGAAGAATTCCACCTCAAGGAACTCTTGTTTGGTTTAATTCTTACATATACATGGTCCCCCACCAAAAATTCCTGGAAGGTCATTTTTCAGTCTACATAAACCTTTTGTCAGTCTTGGGCCACTTTTAAATTCTGCCTAATCTTTCTTACTTCACGTTCCATTTCCTCCAACATGTCTGGTCCAAGCATCATCTTGGTTTCTGGACTGCTCCAATTTATAGGAGTTCGAAATTGTCTTCCGTACAATGCTTCAAACACACTCATCTTAAGGGATCCTTTATATCCATTATTAAAGGAAAACTCAACCAAATGCACATACTCTTCCCTTTTTCTAGGTTTTTGCATTACGTACATGTGTAGCATATCCTCCAAAAATTGATTCACCCTCTCTATTTTCCCATTTGTTTGAGGATGGTAAGAAGTACTAAATTGTATTTGTGTTCCCAATCCGGTGAATAGTTTTCTCCAAAAAGCTAATGTAAATTTTACATTTCGATATGAGATGACAATCTTGGGGATACCGTGTAATCTAAAAATTTATTTCATGAAAATATAAGCAATTTGTAGTGTCTTGTAGGTTGACTGGAAAGGTATGAAATGAGCCACTTTTTTTAGTCCATCAACCACCACCATAATTGAGTCATTGTGTCTTTTATTTATTGGTAGTATGCTAATGAAATCAAGGGAAATTACTTCCCATTTCCATTCAGGTACAGGGGTAGGCTGAAACAATCTTGCTGGATGTTGGTGTTCTACCTTGACTTGCTGGCACTCCACGAACTTGGTCAGGTATTTTGCAATGTCCTTATGTATTCCTGGCCAAGAATAATCTTTCCTAGTTGTTGTTAACATTTTTTTATCTCCTGGATGTCCTGCATAGGAACTCCAATGATACTCATCTAGAATCAACCCCTTCAAACTCATTTGATTGGGAATATATATCCTCTTTCGATATACTAAGATTTTTTTACCATTAAGCTCATAGTCTGATTGTTTTCCTTGCTTTTCGGCTTCTCTTGATTGCTGCCACAGGAACTGATATTCATGGTCTTTCCTTGCTGCCTCCACAATCTGCGCCTGAAATTTTAATTCAACTTGATTAAAGTAGAGTTCATAGATGCCATGAAATTTTTTCCGTAAAGCATCAGCCACACGGTTCTCTTTACCTTTCGCATGTTGAATATCAAAATCAATTTCACTTAAAAATGCATTCCACCTTGCTTGGCAAGCATTTAGATAAGATTGTTTAAAATAGCTAGTTAAACTGTAGCTATGATTAGTTCTTAACAAAAGCCTTTTTCCCATCAATTAATTCCTCCATATTCGCAAGGCATGTACTATTGCAGTTAGCTCTAGATCATAGGAAGAATACCTCTGATCGTGATTCTTCAATTTCCTGGATTCATATGTTGTGACTTTACCTTCTTGGGTCAAAAATTCTCCTACCCCTTCCTTGCAGCCATCAGTGCATACCTCAAATTCCTTACTTAGGTCTGCTACCTTCTAAACAGGGGTAGTTGTTAGTAGCTCCTTCAATTTTTCAAAACTATTTTGACATTCTTGAGTCCACTTAAAGAATCATCATTTCCGTTGCAGAGAGGTAATAGGAAAAGCTATTTTAGAGAAAATGTTAATGAATCGTCGGTAATAACCAGCTAAACCCATAAATGAACATATGTCTACCACATTCTTAGGAGCTTTCTACTCCATAATCGTTTTTATCTTTTCAGGGTCTATAGAAATCCCTTTAGCAGATATCATGTGTCCTAGATATTGGATCTACTTCTTGAAAAAGTTGCATTTACTAAATTTAGCATAGAGTTGGTGTTCCCGTAACAATTTCAACACTATGCGCAAATGTTCCTTGTGCTCTTTCATATTCTTAGAGTAGATTAGTATATCGTCAATAAAAATTAAAAGAAATTCATCCAAAAATGAGTGGAAAATTCCATGCATGAAGGTCATGAAAGTTGTTGGTGCATTGGTTAATCCAAATGGTAGCACCACAAATTCATAATGTCTGTACCAGGTACGGAAAGTTGTTTTGGATGTGTCCTCATCCTTAATCCATATTTTTTGGTACCCTGACCTTAAATCAATCTTGGAAAATACTTTTTCCCCCTTCACCTGATCAAACAGATCGTCTATGTGTGGAAATGGGTACTTATTTTATATAGTCAATTTATTGAGCTATCAGTAATCAATGCACATTCGCATAGTACCATCTTCCTTCTTAACAAACAACACTGGTGCTCCCCAAAGCAACACACTTGGATGCATATATCCTTTTTCCATTAATTCTAGCAGCTACATTTTTAATCTTGTTAATTCAAGCACACTCATTCTGTATTGAACTAATGACATAGGTGTTGCCCTAGGTATTAATTCTATTGTAAAATCAATATCTCGTTTTGGTGGTAATCCTAGAATATTTTTAGGGAACACATCCCTGAATTCCTACATAATAGGAATATTTTCCAGCATGAGGGTCTTATCCTTGGAGTTAGAGAACCCTACTTGAATTTCATAGAGTTGAAATCCCTTTCTAATGCATTTAGTCAACTGGGATGTAGTAATGGGACACAACTGAAGTGGCTTCTTGATCCCTTTCAATTCTTGGCGTGTATCGTCTTCTGATTTAAAGTAAATGACTTTGTATTTGCAATCCACTAATTACCAATGTCTTTCTAACCAGTCCATTCCTAATAAAATATCGTAGGATCCCAAAGGTAGAATGTTAAGATCTATAGTTATGTGTTAGTCGCCAATAACAAGCTCGCAGTTTGACACTTTCACTACAAGGAAAAGACCCTCTAGCAGGTGTTTTTGAGGAACCACAAAGAAAATACCCCATACATCCATTTCTAGGGGAGGTTACTAGAGGAGGTTGGCAGGCGGAGGGTTTTACGAATGTTTTCCTATCGGTGCTCTTATCGTTAAAACTCGCCCCGGTGCTCTCAAAAAAAGAAAGCACTGGTGCAGACAAAATCATTGGCACACTAGATACCGTGCAATCCGTACACACCCACCCGGTGTGTCATAATATAATAGAGCACCGGTGCCTCACAACTCATTCGCGCTGGTGCATTATAAAACACAATGCCAACACCGAAACCACCCAGTATGGTAGACAGAAACTGCACCAGTGCATCATAAAAAACACGCCAAAACACAAACCGACTGGTGCGTTTGTAGCAAACAGTACCAGTGTGCCTATAAACAATGCGCACCAGTAAAGGGTTAAATTAAAAAAATATTTACGACAAAAAACCTAGATTTTTCATTTTTCTAGTGCTCCTGAGCTATCAATTACCGGTGCACACTAAACATTGGCACACCGGACAGCGTGTGCGATGTACACACACCACTGGGGCGTCCAATTACTGTAATGCACCGGGGTTTCAATACTCTTCCATGTCGGTGCATCATAAAACACCGTGCCAAAATAGAAATGAGTCGGTGCGTTCTTCTGTAAGAGCACTGGTGTGCCAAAAACTGCATGCATTGGAATAGCGTTATATATATATATGACTATATATATATGACTATTATTAGGCAAAAAAAACGGTGCTTTGTGACTATTATGCACCAGTGCTTTACCATTACACCACCCCAATGCATCATCAAATTTTCGTGCCAAAACTTAAACATCCCAGTGCCCGATTAGGGAAATGCCCCAGTGCATTATAAACAACGCGCCAAAATTGATAACACTTGGTGCGGTTTTATTTATCTGCACCAATGCGCTTATAAAACCCTGCGCATCGAAACAGGGTTAATTAAAAAAAAATTACAGCCGAAAAATTTCATTATTCACTTTCCTCAGTGCTCCAGAGCTCTCAAGCCCTGGTGCTATTTCCTTATTTCTAAGCTGTCCTGACATCGGTGCTCTCATTGCACCCATTGCACGCACTACTGCTCGGCATTGGCCACCAATCTCCAGCTTGCATTTTGAAAAACAGTGGGAAAATTTTATTTTCCAAAATTTGTAGCCAATATGCCTCCTCGACGGCAAAATGTATAGGTATTTTTCTATTTTTTCTATAATTAAGCCTTTTAGCGGATTAGAAATTGAAATAAACTTAAAAATAACCATTAAAAAATAAAAAATAAAAAAAATCGTCGTGTGGTGCGCTCGAGCTGTTCGGCTCGCACCGGATAGCGGTGCTACCAATAAAATTTACAGGCAGCACCGCTACCGGTGCTAACGGTAATGGCACTGTTTCTGGGGCGGTGCCGGAAGGCACTCCGAATAATTTTAAACTAAAAATAAAAAATAAAAAAGATGGTGCACTCATTTATCCAGGCGAACCATTGACCCAGGCAATCACAATGCGGTGCGTTGACTTCATTTGCCACCCCGGTTTATGTTAGCGCACCACATTTTTCATTCTCAGAGGGTCAACGGTGCAGCCGGGTAAAAGACTGCACCATCAACTATGTCATTGTCATGAAGTCGGTGCGTTGACATGACTATACATGCCGGGGTGTATATTTCAGTCAGCACACTGCTATCAACTATGTCACTGTAATTTTGTACGGTTTGTTTCATAAGGGGCCCCGGGGATGGTGCGCTAAAATATTAGGATGCACCGGCACCGGTGCGTGACTGTTTTTATGGAGCACTGACTTGTATGTTTGTTTTTTTTCAAAAAAAATTATATCATTTCTGTTTTAATAAAAAAAAAATATTTAATATGGCAATGATTCAGAGAGAACAGGAGCGATAGCAGCAACAACAAACAGAACAATATGACATGATTCGAAAATGGGAGGTGAGAGAGAGGGAGAGAGATGGATGCCCTCGCCCTATTACTGCAGATACCCAGGAGATCCTTATGCAGGTAGGCCTCCTCAAGTTCTTTGAGGAGGCTATTTCCTGCCTAAAGGCCCATAGTGTGCTTTTGAGATATCTTATCGACAGGTGGAATGCCCACCGACAGGCTTTTCAGGTTGGTCCTGACCAGTGGTACACACCCATTGAGGAGGACATTTATTTTATTACAGGACTATCGAGGAGAGGGGTGGAATTTCCATCATTCCCAGACGTGCTAGCTGGTTGTGTAGTAGGGAGTCATTTAGTTTACTCCCAGAGATACATTGGATCACATGTACAGTCTCCTTCAGAGTTTCAGGTACCTAGAGGTCAGTTACGTATAGGTGCTTTTTTTAGACACGATGTGCAGTGCCTCTCTATTATCGCTTCGATCATTTCGCACAACACGAGTGATGGAAAATGCATTAGTTGCTCACTTTTATATTACGTTGATTCTTTAGTACAACAGCCACGACTTGTCAGGTGGTCCGCCATTTTTTTGCGATAGTTTTGTATGGCCTTAGATAGATGTCATGATCATGCACAAGGGAGGGTCAACTTCCCTTTTGCTTCAAAGCTGTTTTGTTTATTTTTTGAGAGGTTTCTAGAGATGAGACCTAGTTTTGTTCGACAGCCTCGTAGGTCGATGTTAGAGGCCCAAATGCGCATGTGGGGGCAGATGATGCCCAAGAGGGGAGACACTATGTTTCAAGCAAGGATATCACATGATCCGCTGGACTTACTAGCCAGTGTTGGTGGGACGCATCCCTTCATTATGGTCCTATGTACTTATGCTAGACTAGATTGGTGAGGGTGTCCCAACATCCTCTTCACTCCTGATGAGCCACCAGATGAAAGAGGTAATATTACAGTTTTATTTATATTTATTCTAAAATGTTCTTTAACTTGTTTTTATGAAATTGTGTAATGAAATTGTCTAATTATTGTTGTGTACTTGTATATATTTTTCAGACATTGGCTCTTTTGATGGCGATGAGATGTCGGATCCACCACATGATCCAGGTGTCGATCCTGATGATTACGATCAGGAGATGGATGATGCACCAGAGGATGAGGTCGGTGGCACAACAGAGAGACGTGTTGATCCTGCACCTCACGGTCCATCAGTACCGCCTTTTTCTAGGCATGGTAAACTTGAGACCAGATACAGGATGGAGTTGGGTAGCCAACTCTATGGATTGATTTCAGATGCGGGCATGAGGCCCACTCATTACAGAGAGATACAAGGCGATGATAGACTGTTACAGATGTGGAGAGGCATGCCGCGTTACATGTACGGCCTGATGCAACATATCGTAGGAGCTACGACAACTATTATGCGATTGAGGGGGATTGTCCATAGCTATAGGCATAGTCGAGCTATGGAATGTGATGGACAGTCAGCCAGTAGTGACTCAGATGCATCTCATGATCGTTCACCTCACAGTGCCCCTGATGATCAGCATGAGGCTCCATTGGTAGCATCTGACACTAGTCATCATGGAAATGAGGCTGGACCATCGGCCACATCCAGTCAGCAACTTGGACCATCCATCATGAGTACTAGTCAAGATCATCATGAGTAGGCTGGACCATCAATCGCCGAGGCTGCAGTACTATTGACTGAGCAGTCCTCCACTACTACTTTGCCTCATATTGATCATGTTGTACTACCACCAGCGAATGCATCCATCAGTACTAGTGATCATCATGATCATGAGCAGGCTAGTCGACCATCGACTGTCGAGGCTGCACCCAGCTTTACTGAGCAGGCCGCATCCACTTGTACTAGTGTTATTGATGTTGTTATACTACCACCAGTGCCTGATCCATGACATTTATATTACAGTTGTATATTTTTAACATTATTCAGTTATATATATATATATGGTCCATGCAGTATTTTATGTTCATGTTGCAGTTGTACTTAATTTTCATGTTGATGATCATCATGATGTGGCGCATATTGTTAGTCATGTTAGATATGTTCATTTAATGTTTAGCTTGTAGATAGATGTGTATATGTGATAGGCGCATGAGTTATTTGACATTATATTGATATGTATATTTGATGTTTGTGTTGTGATGATGTTAATATATAATGTTAATTTGATGTTAATTGAATGTGTTTATTAGTCTAATATGATGTTTGTACGATGGTTATCATGATCGTGATGATGTTTATTAATTAATTTAATATTATTAAATGACCATGATATTTATTAAATATTATGTCGTGAATGTAATTGTAATTTAAATTTTAATTCTATGTAAAATTGTAGAATTGTATTTCTATTTGTACTAATTGTAATTTTAAGTGTAATTGTATGTAAAATATTTATTAATGTAAAATTTTAATTGTATTTGTAATATTTAATTTATTCTGAAATGATTGTAATTGTATATATGAAAAATTGGAAAATTGGAATTGTAATTCTAATTGTATGTAAATTTCACAAATTATAATTGTATTTGTAATTGTAATTTCAATTGAATTGTATGTAAAATATTTGTAAAAT
This sequence comes from Pinus albicaulis, assembly GCA_034641835.2. Classification (NCBI taxonomy): domain Eukaryota; kingdom Viridiplantae; phylum Streptophyta; class Pinopsida; order Pinales; family Pinaceae; genus Pinus; species Pinus albicaulis. Next base: position 508,602,303 of record CM076571.1, read on the forward strand.
TGTAATTGTAAATGTAAATGTAATTCAATGTAAAATTGTAAATGTAATTGTATTTGTAACTGTAATTTTAATTGAATTGTCTGTAAAATATTTGTAAAATTGTAATTGTAATTGTATATGTAATTATATGTAAAATTGTAAATGTAATTGTATGTAAAATTAAAATTGTACTTCTAATTGTAATTGTAATTCATGTATGTGCAATTAATGTAAAATTGTAATTTTAATTTTAATTAATGTAATCATGTGTAAAATTTTAATTTGTAAAATTTTAATTCTACTAATGTGAAAATTTTAATTGTATTAATGTGAAATGATTTTATTAAAATATTTAAATTTGTAAATTTGCAAATAATTGTAAAATAACAAATCTAGAATAATAAGAATTTTTGTAAGATAAAGTTTAGAAAATAATGAAAATAAATTCATGTACTTTATAATTATCATTATTTTATTATGATATTTCATATATAAAGTTTAGAAAATAATGAAAATAAATTCCTGTACTTTATAATTATCATTATTTTATTATGATCTTATATACAACCAAAAAAAAAAAAACTTTGAAAAGTCCGGTGCGCTTATCATCCTAACAGGCCCTGGTGCGTCATATTAATACAACGAACCGGTGTGTCACATTTCTGCGCACCGGAAATGAATAAGCACAAATAAAAAAAACGCAACTTAATTTTGCTTAAGTTAAAAAACAAAGCAACAATTTGAAAAATGGGTGGAAAAATATTTTTGAAAATCTAATTTGATAAAATAATTCTTTAAATACTAAACACTTTTCATTATTTCACTATTTTTGCTAAAAAAATTTAGCTAGATTTTTGCAGGAGTCAAACCCGAAGCAAGGGAGCACGAGGGCACTGTGGATGGCAAAATACGTTCGAACATAAGTATTCAGACAATCAGAAACCAAAACTCTGGTTATTCAAGCCCTTTATCATAGAATTTCAAACCATTTCATGATTAAATTTAATTCTTTTTTTTACTTTTTTTCTGTAGTTTTTTATTTTTTCCTGCAGTTTTATCCTTTTTTACAGTGAACCCTTCATTTTTTTGTTTTTTTCCCTTTCTTCTCCCTATTTCTGTGATTTCAGAAATAGGGTTTTTCATTTTACATTGATGTCCAACCCATGGGATGACTTGCATAGTCGGATCCTAATCCATTCGGCCATTGCGTGAATTTTTGAAAAAATTGATTTTTCTTTATCAGTGCGCCCTGTGTATGCCATTGCACCGGTGATCTGTATTATTACAGGGCACTGTGCAAGTTTTGTGTTGTAAAAAATTGAAAACATTTTTTTAAATCCGTGCACCAAATCTGAAATAGGGCACCGGTGCTTTAACTAGGAAAGCACTGTACAGTGTATTACATCATTTTTGTGGTGCGTTTATAATACCCCATGCACCGTTAGGTATATTACACTATTTTTGCGGTGCGTTTATAATACTGAATGCGTCGTACAGGGTATTATACTGATTTGCGGTGCGTTGTTAATATTTCCATGCACCGGCGGTAGTGCGGATTTCATGAAAGGTGCACCAGTGTCTCGAGATTTATTTTCTACCTGAAAAGTTGAGAATTTATTTATAAATATATTAACGAATGATATGATACAGATTTCATATTGATAAAGAAATGACCGACAATATATCAAGTAACAAAAATACTATTAACACATCAAGAAAAGCAAAAAAGGCAAGTTCTTTGTAAATTCTTTATAAAAAATATTATTTTTTAACTATATGTAACTTTAACTAATATGTATTGTTTACTATGTATCATGCAGAGCCACAAAATGATGAAGCTCGATATGATTATTTCTGATCTACGACCAGAAGAGTGTAAACGTTTAATGGAAAAATTGCAAAAAGATGAATCAGGTGAATGAAAAAATACTATCGATCTAATATGAGTTTTTTTTTAATTATTATTAATAATATACTTAAAATTATTAGATAACATGTGTCAAAAATTTACTAATTCACATCTGTTTAATGTTCTACATGGACCAACAACTCAGAAAAGGAATGTTGTTCTAAGAAAAGAAAAAAAATAGAACATGTAAATGAAAATGAATTTCTCCTTGGCTCATTTGGAGTGGTGCTAGAAGTTAATGAAAGGGGGAAAAACTTTTACAAAAATTTGAGGGATCTAGTGAAACAAATACAACAACGTGCTTCAAATGTAATATGTAATCATTGAATTTTTCGATCATTAGGTACAATAAATAAACAATTTAACATTAAATATTAATTTTCAAGAATTTTCTTGCAGAAAAGAAAATAAAATGGAACCCACTCAGCACATAAAACAGGACGACAAGGAAGAAAATTGTTGATCTCTAAGTTTGTGAGTAATTGTTACTTCCTTATAACAACTTAACTAGATTTCATTTTTGTATTGTTTAAGTTGTTTTACAAAAATAATCATTGAATGTCTTCAAACAAGTGCTAACATACAAAGAAGAACCATGAGACGAATTGATTGAAATTGGCTTAAATATGGGTTGTGAGTATATGTTGGCATATCAGAATTTAATTATGAAATTTGTAAGCATCTATCGATCTTATTTTAATTAGCTCCGTCTATAATTAATAGAACAAAAACATATTTTATATTAAATATATGATTTGTTATGAGGTATAAAACTTGCAAGAAACAAAGTATGGAACTGTGCCAACAGATGAAATTTTGAAAGATGGCATGGTACATGGTTTTGAAAGAATGTGTATAGTTAATGAGTAAATTGTTGCTATGGTACGTCATTTTTCTTTTCAATTTACATTGATGTATATTATTTAATATTGGAATTTTTATTATTCTCACCAATGTATATATGCTCATTTCAGTTTATTTTTATGTTTGTATATGGAAGGTGAAGAACAAGAAAACAATCAATGCCGTGAACACAACATTCTTGAAAATAACCCAAGTCATGGAAGTAGCTCTAGCAGTGACAACAGTTCAAGCGAAGAATGATGATCACTATGTAATTTGGATATCAAAGCAAGGCATTTTATATTTTGAAATATGTCTGTGAAACCAGACATTTTGTTTAATGTAATGGACATACTGTCCCAATTGAAAGACAAAGGGATACGAATAATTGTCCCATTTTCTATTATAAAGACTATCTTGTTCATATATATATAATCATAGAATATGTTTTAATTTATTCTATTGCGTTCTCCATTGTCATTCTCCAATGCACTAATAAAAATTTAATTCATATGAATATTGTTATAATATTATATATATGTGTTGACTTTTGATGAATAATGAATTTTAAAAACCAATTAATCCAAACAGCACATTCAAATGCATTAATAAAATGTAATTAATATGAATATTGTTATAAGATGTGTCGATTTTTGATGAATAATGAATTTAAAACAATCACTATAATTGAACTATCAGAGGTGGATGCTTCTCAAAAAAACAAAATGAAAATTAGTGTGTTTATGTGTCTATACGCACTGGTGCGTTTATGATTCTATGGGCACTGCACTAATACCGATTCCAGTTATAAATATCGGTGTGTTTGTGTGATACTGCGCACTGGGGCATTTATGTGTCTATAAGAAACGATGCATTTGTAGATGCCATGTGCACTGCACGAATACTGATACCAATTATAAATCTCGGTTCCTTTCTGTGATACGGAGCACTAGTGCCTCATAAAGATACACGCACCGGTGTGCTTATATGACCTATGGGCACCGCTCAAATCCCAAGACTAATTATAATGGCCCCGTGCGTTGTATCACCAGCACCAGGCCCGGTGCTGTTGTTTTTCTTTAACGACTTGGTACATTCTCCTTCGATCGCCCCAGTGCGTTGTCTACTGATACGCACCGGTGCATTAAAACCTGATAGGAGAACCAATGAAAAAACATCCGTAATAACCTCCATCCGCCCATATTTTTTTGACTTGTGTTGAATTTCTATTAAAAGCTCTTCCAAAACCTCCGTTACCAGAAACGGATGTGGTAGCATATGTTTTTTTGACAATTTTGGCCAATTTATAACGCTAAAAACCTCTTTTATAACCTCCGCTAGAGGGTCTTTTCCTTGTAGTGTTTGGCATTGACTCGCCTTTTTTCCCCCGTAGTCAATTGTACCAGCCATGGATTCTTAAATTTCTGATTTTGTAATTTACAGTTTTCGACAATGTGGGGGTTTATATATCTCAGCCTGGCACCAAGGTCCACCAAAATGAAAACAGGTTGGGTTTGTAGCTTACCTTCTAATTCTATCATAGTTGGCTAGAAATCTGTTTGTCGATCTTCCAGAGCAGCATTGATCCTAGGTATTTTTCGCTCCACATCTCCCACTGTAGATGCCTCTTGTAGATTTCCTTCCACTTCATTTCTTCCTTGATGAGGACAATTTTTATAATAATGTGCCTCCCCATAGCCCCAACATTGTAATGGGGGTTTTTGGGACTACCCAAGGTCTGGCCTACTAGAATCCTCAGTATGTCGCTCTTCAGCTTCCCATTTGGTCCTTTGTTGATTTTTCCCATTCTGACTAATTGTTGGATTCCTTATAGCATTCTTTTAGTTTCCAGATCTGCTATTTTTGAAATTGGAAGGGCCTTTCTGCCCATTCTTGGGTGGCCAACTTCTGCCAATTTCTTCCTTAGCCTTCGACTATTGATAGCACATCCGTGCTTTTCTTATCGCTTCGTCCATGGTTTTGGGATTTACAAATTCAATCCTCTCTTTCATGTGAGTTGGAAAGCTACTCAAAAACCGCTGCACCTTTGCCTTTTCATCACGAAAATATGGTAAATATCTTAACAAGGAGGTAAATTTAGTGATAAATTCATCCACTGACATTTGTCCCAATTTTAGATCATGAAATTCTCATGATTTCTCATCATAGAATAGTTCAGTTAAATACTTATCCTTGAAATACTACTGAAACTCATCCCAAGTTACGTTCTAATCTTCAATTCCATGCACATTTTTCACCTCTTCCCACCATAATGTAGCCTTTTCCCGCAATTGGTAAATGGCTACGTGAGCTTTAAGTTTGATTTTATATTCATAAACTTGAAAATACTTATTCATATTTATTATCCAAGATTCTTCCATTTCTTCATCCTCTGCATCAAATGTAGGAGGCTTGATCTTCCAGAATTCACCCTTTAATTCCACTTTCAATTTCTTCAGTTCTTACTCATCTGAAATATTTCCAGATTCAGCTTCATTATAGATTCTACTCTTATTACTCTATTGCATAGGACTCCCTTTAGGATTGTCATGAACTTGTTGCTATTGTTCTCCTTCTCTGTGGGTGTCCCTATCAGGAGTAGGTTGTGCAGTATGATGGTTTTGTTTATCTGAAAGGCTCTTCAGTATCCTTTCCTTCTCCCTCATTAACTTCTCATTATCACTTCGAACCCGTATAATCTCTATCTGAAGTTTTTGTACTGTATCAAGTAGTTCATTCACATGACGTTGTTGCTCTTCCAGTAATCTACTGGTTTTCTGGCGCTAGTCTACGCTTAATTTTACTCACATTTCTGGGTTAACTTCAGGATTGGACAATGGATGGATTTCCCCTGTATTTCTTGGCATTTGATGACTCGACCCCCTCCTCATTATAGCTTCTTACCATTTTTTCCAGTACTGTGCACAATTTCAAACAAGAAACAAAATGAAAACACCCACGTTATTGCGTTGGCCCATCTGGCCCCACCGTGTAACCACGCTCTGACACCACTTGTCACACCCATAAGGTAAAAACAGGCATAATACAAAAAAAGAAAATTGACTTCACATATTACTCTTATCTAGCCTAAGCACATATATATATATATATATATATATATATATATATATATATATATATATATCATTAAGGGTTAAACTATGTAATTAAATATAATTCCTTTAATACGATGACCATAAGGTTAAGGGTTCCCTATCATAACCTTCAAAAAAATTTGATGGATTAAGGCGTTATGTTGAATTATTATTATTCCCATGCGTGATCATTGCTCCACTAATTAACTTGACTTTGGTCTTATACGAAATATGTGTATTTGCATGATTGGAAACATATTTATAACATATATCTGGAAAACTTATGATCTCTTATAATTAAAACCGTGATATGCACTTATTTCTCAGTACTTATCCATCAATTTGGTGATTAAGGAAATGAGATGTGATCCACCTCGTTATTTGGTGTGATTGACCGCTTGGCAGTATCTCAGGTTGGCAGCTATCTTGCAATTTTCATTGCTGTGGATTTCTCCACCGTTGATTTGGGTTTATTGTATCCAATGGTGCACATGAGGGCATGGATTGTCAGGGTAACCACCCACCCCATCCCATGCCTCACGTCTCACTTTCTCCACTGCTTACCACTATCAGACTGGACTTTGCAACCTGATTCTTCCTTGTTGAGGTTTTCTGGTATTCCCAACCATAACATGTGTACACATCTCTCACATATTGTCTAGCCTAGTCTCAACTCCGCATGCGAAATAGAGGTAACATTTCCTCGCTTTATGTTGGGGTTTACAGTCATTTGATACTATTCTTCGTGGCTTCTGCTCATGGTACCTGTAATCTTTGCTTATGGCACAGTGGACGGTTTTTAATTTGATGTCGGGTGAACTATGTTCTTTAAATTTATGTTTTATTGTTTCTGTAAAATTTCCATCGAGTTTGTTTGCTCAACCCACAGGGTTTTAAAGGTTGTTTCTTATTTTCAATTATTATTCCAGAATTACAAAATCGTGGCCCGAGTGATGAAATTCTACAAGTTTGTTGTCGGTCAATGATGAAGGATGAGAAGTTTCTGCCATGGCAGGCTCGACCGGTACATTTAAGAGTCGTAAAGCATGTTTCCCACCCTCCATGCTTCTTGTTTATTGTTGATTTCATCATATGGGCCAAGGTTCTCTCGACCTCGTTTAAAATTTTCCAATAAGGGTTTTAATGCTTGGTATTTCTTGTGATGTATAGGACTCGTACAACTGCATGTAGTCGTGGTGTCAAGTCAACTCATACCTCGCAAGGAAATTCCCAAGTAAGCCCTCAAATTTCAGTTTTGAGTTTATTCTTCCGTATTGGGTAATGTAGACTCTTGTCGTTGTAGGTTATCATTTAATAGCCACACATCATGTGTAACTTCAGCCCCCACATGCTTATAGGGTTTTGGGTTCTTCCAGCATTGAATAGGGTGAGTGCCTCAGTGTTCTAATTTCATGGTTTCTATTTTTAGCAAACATTCGAGCCTCAGCCTCTAGCCTCTATGCACAATTCCATTCTATGTATTTTATATAGCAAGGCTAGGGTCTCTCGGCCTTCGGACCTTCATACACTATCTTGAGTTGGAATAGTTTTCTTTATACTTAATATGCCTATTTTTGTTGAACAAACTTCTCTCTGTATTCAGAAGTTAAGGAATTGTGTTATTTATCTTAAGGGTTTGGACCCATATATCAATATGTTTATACATTAATTTCGATATTTTGTTTTTATCGCATACAATTTTCGTTGCAGACTATGTTTTCTCTCATTTGAGATTTTTTTGTTGTTATTATAAACATTGTGGAATTTTATTCCTGAAGTGAAAATCCTCTGCTGTGCAATTTTAGATTTGATTTTCGTGTTCTTATCAATTAATTACATAGTGTAGCTCTTTACTGAAATTTAGCTTGTTAAATAATTTTTTTAGATTTAAACGTAAAGTTCAGTAACCCCTTTGTCAATATGATCAGAGGAAATCGACCCAACCCTATCCCCATGGGGTTGGGTGCTAAACCGTTGTCCCTTGACATACTATATTTCCAAGCCCTTTATTAATACATGAGATTTTCCTTTACTTATTTTTCTACTAGCAATGTATAAATGTTGAAAACATTACCTATACATTTATTCAGTGCAGAATTTCAACTTCTAGACATTCATACTAGTCTTTGTATCGCGACAAATATTAATATATATTTCCTTTCCAAATATTTATTTTCCTACTCTACATTCATGGTAGAGGGTACGGTTTATGTATCATACATTCTTAACATAACAATAGAATGACAGTCAAGATATTTAGTTAAGAATAAAGAATTTTCTTCTAATATCCATTTCTTAACTTGTAAAACAAACACTTAAAATACTTATGTCAGTGTAATCTTCCAGTAAAACTAATGGTTCCTCCCAACCTTGAGCGAGGCAATCACATCCTTTGCTCCCCTATGCTCCTCACCAGGGCCTTAGGTAGATGACTTAGTCATTAGAAGATAGGCCTCAAGATCTGAATCCAGTCTATACATCTCTTGGGTTTTTTTGAGCTCCACTCGTTTCCTTACCAGCTATGGAAAACTCAATGCAAGAAGCTGTTGCTTAACCCCAACATTCTCTTTGCATAGAACCTCTTCCCATACTCATGATTTTCCTTTTATCCTTCTAGGAAGGTAAATATCAAAACTGTATATACCTTTTACCCTTGGTTATTGGAATCATTTACTAATCAGTTACATTCTTTTACTCAAGACAATTTATTAATTATTAAAAATAAACTCAATTCTTGTTAACGAATAATCTTATTAGTTACATAATTTAAATGTGTCATAAAAATTCTATCCGCGATAATTTAAAGTAAAATAGGACGTTACAACACCACTAGTTCTGCATCTACTTACATGGCTCCTCCATTATTAGAACCATCGTGTGTATAGAGATGCATGTACAACATACAACTCACAGGTTGTGAAGGATATTTTGGTGGTAAAGATAGAAATGGATCTTTTGTTTGTGCTATCATTATTATTGTTGTTGTTGTTCTGCATTATGGTTGTCGCTCTGCCTGCAACAATGCATGTTAATTTCAATCGGCAAGATGCTGCTTCTTATGAGCACATGGATTCTCTAGTTTAGCATTCGAAGGACCATTGTGAGGTACACTTTCGCCATCTCTCAGAAACCTCTTATTATTGCACAAATTGGATTTTTCACTGGAGGAATTTTCGCTGAGTTTGGCCACCTTAAAGCACTACAAACAATGGTCCTCCATGACAGTATGCTCCGAGGTCCTATTCCAGTCGACTTTGGCCTCCTGCACAAAATCAGCTCAATGGTCCTATTCCAACCGAGTTGCACAAATTGCAGAAATTAGAGAACCTAGACCTCAGTGACAATATGCTCAGTGTTTCTATTCCAGTGGAGTTGGGTATGCTGCAGGAGCTACAGTTCCTGTTATTTTTCTATATCGAATTGATTTAAAGACTATTATGATTAGCTAAATTCTAGCAAAGTTGTATGAACTTATTTTGGAAAAAAATATTAGCCTTTGGTTTGAAAGACATGGTAAAAGGGCTAAATGAAAACATGGGTTTGGGAAACATCACTTAATTGTGGATCATCTTGTTACTCTTAGGATCATTGTAGGGGAATTCGAAATGGGCATCTCTCCAAAGAACCCATATGTACTCATCAAGTATTTATGGGTCTACACCACCATCTGCATGATAAAGTGATGCTTTTCAAGCCCAAATTAGTGGGCAAGGCTTGTGTATAGGAACTATACCTGGAGAATATTGTATGTAATTCACTATAAAAGGAGGTGAATCTCAGTAGCCTTCAACAATAGGAAGAGAAAGAAATGACGAAACTCTTACATATAAAGTTACAGGTCAAGAAGAAAAATATTGATTCTTTGTTTGACTTAGGATCACAAGTGAATCTCATTGCACCAGAGCTGGTCAAGAAGTTGGGGCTGGAAGTTCGTGATCATCAAAACCCATATCCATTGGGATTGGTAAATAAGGATGCAAAGCCGAAGGTAAAAAAATAGTGTAGAATTAGATTTAATATCAGTGTTGATTTTATTAATGAAGTAAATCTAGATGTGGTTCCCCTTGATGTATGTGGAGTCATATTTTGGAGTCCGTACATGTACATGTGAGATGAAATATTCATTATGAGAGCCAATTAGTACCAGCTCATCAAGGATGGAAAATCGTTCATCATGAACACACAAAAAGGCAAGTCAAAAACTTCACTATTAACTACCAATCAAGCCAAGAAATTGATCAGTTCCAGCAAGAAGTACGTTCTATTTTTTTTAATAGAAAGTTTTTCTGAAGACGAGTCAATAAGAGGCAAGGAATCCTTGGAGGGGTGTACTAAGAAACAAAAACAATTCAGTTGGAGAAAATTATAAAGGCATACAAGGATGTGTTCCAAGTTCCTAAAGGGTTATGATCACCTAAGAGAGAAGTGGAGCATTAAATCCAACTATTGCTAGATTCCCCATTTCCAAATATTGGGTTGTACATGTATTCTATTTTAAAAGCAAGAGAGGTGAAGAAAAAATTGCATAAAAAGCTGGAACATGGTGTCATTTGACCGAGTACATCACCATGTGGTTCACCAATTTTCATTGTGCCAACTAAGGATGGTACTTGGCGGATGTGTATAGGTTACTAGGAATTGAATAAAATCAAACTCAACAATAAATACCACCTGCCCAAGATAAATGATCTGCTAGATCAGTTGCAGCAAGAAAATTACTTCACCATGTTAGACTTGAAGTTTGTATATCACTAGGTTCGAGTCAAAGAAGAAGATACATGGAAGATCGCCTTCAAAACTAGGGAAGGTTTGTATGAGTGGTTAGTCATGAGATCTGGTCTATGAAATGTACCAACTACGTTTATGAGATTAATGAATGATATATTGTTCCCCTTTATAGATTCATTTGTTATTGTCTATTTGGATGATACATTAGTACATAGTGCTACCTAGGAGGAGCATATGTCACATCTGATGTAGGTGCTAGAAACATTGAAGAAGCACCAGCTGCTAGAAAATCTCAAGAAGTGCGAGTTTGCACAGCAGTATTTGGTGTATATGGGGTATGTTATCGGTGGAGAAGAGTTGAAGATAAATACTTCCAATATGGATGGCATCATGAAATGGCTGGTGCCTATTAGTGTTTTTGAGTTTAGGAGTTTCATGGGGATCTCATAGTACCTGAGGAAATTCACAGGCTCGTTTTCAGTGGTAGCAACACTGCTCCATGCCATAAAATCAAGCGGCAAGAGTTTCGAGTGGGGAAAAGGCCAACAAAAGGATTTCAAGGAGCTAAAGAAGAAGATCAATCAAGCACCAATTCTTGCACAACCAAACTTGCAATAGCTCTTTGAAGTGGGGACACATGTAAGTGAATATTATATGGGAGATGTCTTGATGTAGGGAGGAAGGCCTGTATGCTACGATTCTAAATTATTTCATGGGGAAGTTCTCAACTACCCTACCTACTACAAGGAGCTCTATGCCATGGTGCAAACTGTGAAGAAGTGGGAGAATTATCTGATGGGGAATGATATAGTAGTACAAATAGATCACCAGCCATTACACTACTTGTAGGCCTAGAGTAACTACAACAGACGAGGCAATACAAGTGGATGGGGTTTTTACAACAGTTTCATTTGGTGATCAAGTATAAGAAGGTCAACACAAAAAATTTGGTCGACATGTTGTCAAGGCCACCCACATTAAATTTTACAGCTTCAGTGGCTCTTATGCACATGGATCCATTCACGCATGATACCTATAGAGAGGCATATTTAGAGGATGAGGAATTCAAGGATGTGTATTAGCAGTTGCAGAGTGAGAGTCATGTGCACGATGGCAACAACACTGTTGACTACCATCTCCAGGATGGGTTACTCTACAATATATATAAGTTATGTATTCCTAAAGGTGACCGATTGTAGTTGATTAGAGAGGTTCACACCTCCAAGGTTGCAGGGAAATTTAGTGTAGGGAACACCATGGATAGCTTGTAGAGGTATGTGTATTGTCCCAAGATGCAGGAGAAAGAAGCTAGGCTCATAAGAGGATGCATGCTTCATTGTACCAAAAAGCCTAGCAACAGGAAAACAAGTCTATAACATCCCTTACTTGTAACTAATCATCCTTGGGAAATAATTTACATGGAATTTGTGGGAGGTTTATTGACAATGAGGAAGGGGCATGGCTACCTGTTCATAGTACTTCATAGGTTGAGCAAGATATGTGTGTTTTGATTCCCTGTAAAAAGACCATCAACGAGAAAGAAGTAGCAAAATTGTTCTTTGGATAGGTCTAGGTGAACTTTGAGATACCAAGGAGCATCATTTCAGATAGGGATACAAGATTTATCAGTGTATTATGGACTACGTTCTGGGAGAAGGTGGACACGAAGTTGAAGAGATCTACAACATTCCATCCACAAGAGATCGATAGACAAAAGTAATCAACATGACTTTGTTACAGCTTCTTAGGGGACACAACCAAAAGTATCCAAGGAACTGGGATGAAAATATTGTATATATACAACACTCTTATAACAAAGCAGTCCACACTTCTATAGGAATGTCCCCATTTGAGACTTGTTTTGGATATTTTCCACCTTCACCTTTGGATATTGCATATGGGAAGAAAGGAGGAGTGAGGGAAAATATTAAAGGAGATGCTTTGACGACCAAAATTTTTATAGAGAAGATCAGGAAGACCCATCTACAGGTACAAGAAACATTGCAGAAGTCGCATGAGAAGTATAAGGCTAGGCATGATCAACACATAACAGATAAGTCATTCAAGGTGGGAGACAAAGTATGGTTACTGTTGAACAACGAGAGGTTGCAGGGGCCTGGTAAAAAAATCAAGGCTTTAAGGCATGGTTCCTTTGAGATATTGGAAAAGGTGGGTGATAATGCCTATCAAATCCTTTTACCACCATATATGTGCATTTACTTAGTTGTGAATGTATATAATTTGAAACTATGTGAGCCTTCCGTGCTAGATGAGGAAGAGGAATAAGTCCTATCTTGTGTGGAGGATTTGGCACCAGATGCTCAGACAGAGTTGACAGAAGATATAATTTTTTAAAATAGGTATGGAACTACAAGAAAATGGTAGCATGACCTTTAGAAAATTGGGTTCAAGGGAAAACTTCCATGAAAATCTAAATGGTACACCAGAGAGAAAATGGAGGAAACATTTCCCCACCTCATTCAATAAAATATTTTGGGGACCAAAAGCCTCCCAAAATGGAGAGCTGTGACCTTAATTGGATCATTATATTTTTTATCATCAATATCAATGTATTTGGAAGGGAAACAGTGGAGGAATTAGCTCGCGGGACCATTTTTACCCGCGGGACCTAATTTGGAAAAACAGGGTCTGAAACCTTTAAGGAATGTTTTGAGGCATAAAATGACATTTTTTTGGGGTAAAATTTTTATGATTTAGTGTTGCACCCTTTAGATCTATTCTACATAGATATATTTCCAACATCGCATGAAGCACGTCAATTGGAGTCTGTATGCAAAAGTTATGCCACTCAGAAGTTGACCTTCTTGTTTTCACACCTATAGTTCGGGAGGATGTCGCATCAACCCCCATTATTCATGGAAAAACGGGCTAGCCACATGTTTTTGTTGTAAAAAACTCTAAAAGATTCTATTTTTTAACTCTAGTTAAGATTCGATGTAGAAAAAATTACCCACTAGTAGTCTATCGGGTTGTGTTATAACCGAGTCACTAGGAGGAAGAGGAATTTCATTCTTTTGAGAGAATTTTGTTCCATAGCTGAGAAAAGATAGCCAGGAGAGATAGGATGTTGAATTTAGATAACCATGGTATGTTCTATGCTTAAATTCAGTTTTACTTCAAACTTCTTTAAGGCCCAATTCAGATTTAGCAATCACATAAAATTGAAAGTAAAATGCTAATAGAACATAAAAATAGATCAACGGAAGACAAGCCAAATAATGTATTAAAATTTGTAATTCTCCGTATCCAACAAATAGATAGATAAATGTTTGTTACATCAGTCAACAATATTCCCTAGCCAGCAAAGCCTTGAGTTGGCTTAACCAACTTCTCCAACAATCAAATCAGCCTTTCTCCATGTGTCACACATGCCCCTCAAAGACAACTCCATAAAGTCAACACAAGTCAACCCCAAATGGTCAACACTATAGTAAATGGACAACAGTCAAAGTAAATTCTTCTCCTTGATTTTTGTGCCCTATAATGTGGCCTCAAGAGATCAAAATTTCTATGCAAAAATCGAAGTCAAAATCCAAGAGTTGACACAAAGTCAACGCTGGTCAACGATGTCTAGAAAGCCCTAAAAATAATCTGAAAATTTCAGCAGTTTCTTGAGGTTCAAATTCAAATGTGTGAGGGAAGGAAGCCTCTCCTAGGTTGTACGAACCAATCAAATCAAAAGTATATTGTGTGTGATGAGATGATGATGAAATTAGCATCATCTCTCTCCAATTTATATCCATTAGTGAGGGTGTGTGACACATCTGTTGGGCTTGTTAGCCTACATTAAAAATCTATATGACCTTAAACATGTGTGGAAAATAAAATCAAAATATAAGTTATGCTCATCCAAAAAATATGATCTTTATATCAATCTTGCACCTCTCTGAAACAGGAATCCAACAAAAATATAATCATAATCATATGAGTAGTGCAACATGGAGTTTTGATAAAGTTTCCCAAAATTAACACTCCCTCTCAGCTAGGGAGAACTCCATATGTCCACTTCTGCCATCGTGTCATCAGTACCATTGTGTATCATCATCATCATCATTCTGCAATCCCGTGTCATCCTACTGTAACATGATTTGTCAACTCCGAGGGGAAAAAAATGAGATTGGGTCACAAAGGCATCACACTCTACTGACCCGAAGTCATCCTAGAGCTTAAAACATCAATAGACTCAAGAGAGTCACATACTAACCCAAAGTTATTTTACTGACCCGAAGTCAGTTTAGAGGTAAGAACGTCATCAGACTTGATCCCTGATCAAGGTGTTGGACACATCCCATCCTAGATATAGAGAGTATGAAAATATCTGATGCATCCATCAGTCTTGCTATTGGTCTCTATCCACATTTCCCACGTCATTGTCCAAATGAGAGGTACTTCCCATGAGTTCAAAAATCCATTGGTAGGATGCATGCAGGGCATATATAAAAGAGAGGGTGAACCAAATCAACATCATAATGGTGGGGCATAAGAACAACAAGGTTAGACAAGCCTAGCCCCATGTGTGCTTATATCACCAAGAAGCTATCCCCAAGACCCCTGGAGCTCCTAGATCACATTGTCCAACTCAAGAAGGACCCTCACAATAGGGTCTTTCCACGATTCCAATATTCTCATGGAAGGTTAATAATTTGACCTTCCACAAGGTTTTCATGAGAATATCGATTACCTTCTCATCAGTCCCAATGTGATCAAGCCTTACGGTGCTTCGTTGTACCATATCCTGGATAAAGTGGTACCTAATATCAATATTCTTGGATCGATCGTGGAACACGAGATTCTCATAAAGATGAATCCCACTATGGTTATCACAAAGGATAACAATGGTATCTAGCACATGTCCAAACAGCTCACTGAAGAGCTTTCTCAACCAAACAACTTCACAATAGGCCATACTCGCTGCAATGTATTCAACCTTAGTGGTGCTTAAAGACATTGATTTATACTTCTTTCTCATCCAAGATATCGAAGTAGAACCCAAGGTGAGGCAACATCCAGATGTACTCTTATGATCCACCACAATGCCAGCCCAATCAACATCAGTATATCCATGGAGTCTCAAAGTACCGACAGTGTATCTCAACCCATGGCTGATTGTGCCCCACATATATCTCAATATATTATTGGAACCAATCCATTGAATGCAATGAGGCTTAACCATATGTTGACTCAAAGTGTGCACTGCAAAAAATACGTTTGGACGAGAGTTCACTAAGAACATCAGGGCCCCTATGAGTTTTCAATACTCGGTGGGATTTATCAAATCGCACCCAACAGTGCTTCCACAGAACTTCTTAAAGTTGGGTTCCATCGGTGTCAACACATAATTACAGTCCACCATACCAAATCTCTCTAGGAGCTTCACAACATATTTTCCTTGAGAAAGGAAAATCTCTCTTGGCCTTTTCTAGACCTCCAAGCCTAGGAAATACTGCATTTTTCCTAGGTCTTTTATCTTGAAGTCGAAAAATAGATCCATCTTACATTGATGAATGATAGGGTCAACACCTTTCATGAAGAGATCGTCCATATATAGAACTAGAATGAGAGGCCTTTCTTTATCATCCTTAAAATAAAGGTTTAAATCAGCATCACTTTGACTGAAGCAAAACTTCATCAAGTAGCTATCGATCCTCTCATACAAAGCCCTAGGGGCTTGCTTCAACCCATAGAGGGCTTTCTTCAACCTGCATACATATGAGTCTCTATCTTGTACTTCGAACCATAGAGGTTGCTCCACATAAACCTCTTTCTTTATTGAACCATGTAGAAAAGTAGTCTTCACATCCATCTGATGGAGACACCATCCTTGCGTTCCAGTAAGGGAAATGATAGATTGGATAGTGGTATAGCAGACCACAGGTGTAAATATATCATCATAATATGTGGCTTCTTTTTAAGAGAAGCCTCGGGCAACAAATCTTGCCTTGTACTTTTCATCACTTCCATCGATTCCATGCTTGATCTTGAAGAGCCATTTCGAGGTGACAACAAATTTGTCCTCTGATCTCGGGCCCACTTCCAAGACATCACTTTTCATGATAGATTCATATTCTTCATGCATATAATCCTTTGAAATTTGATTCTTTGTGGCTTCTTCAAATGATATAGGCTCAGATTGTACAATTGTACTCATGGATGCTAAGTACCCTTGGTACCTATTCAGCTTCTTACTTTCACGAAAATGTCCCCCTCGGGGAAATATGTCTCTCGGAATATTTGAGAGTGTCCCTAAGCCATGAGGGTCTCCTTTTATTTAAAGGAGGTGGATCAATAGGATTCATTAGTCCTTCAACATCAGGCATAGATTCATACTTCGGTTTTTCCTGCCTTCCAGCTTCTTCTTATTCTTCTTTGTCTTCCTTTGAACTAGGAATATTTCTTAATATTTTGAGGGCAACATCTTCATCGAAGGTGAAATCATGGCATATATCCACTTCTCTTTGACCAAGCATATAGATTCTATATGACTTCTAGGTTTCAATGTAGCCTAAAAACATTCCCTTCTTCCTAGAAGCATCCAACTTGCTTCTATTTTATTTCGGCACATGAAAATAAATAGGACTTCCAAAGACTCTAAGGTGGGAGAAATCAAGATTCTTACTAGAGAATAATTCCTCGAGAGTTGCGGTGTCCAAAGAGGAACACAGGCATCTATTTTTAACATACACAACAATGTTCACAACTTCTCCCCATAGAAACTTCCAAAGACCTTGGTCATATAGCATGGCACGAGAAGCTTCCACAATGGTCCTATTCTTTCTTTTAGCAACACCCTTTTTCTTAGAAGTATACAAATTTGTGGTATCGCTCTTAATGCCAGCTTCCCTGCAAAATTCATTGAATTCATTATACTCATACTCGGTCCCATTATCGGTCCTCAAAATTTTGATTTTCTTCCCGGTTTGATTTTCAACCAAGGCCTTGAAGGTACAAAACCTTTTGAATGCTTCGTCCTTCTTCTTCAAGAAATATATCCAGGTTTTGCAAGAGAAGTAATTTATAAAAGTCATGTAATAGTAACATCCTCCCAAGGATGTTACAGGAAACATACCAGATAGATTAGAATGTATCAATTGCAAGACATCTGATGACTTTGTGACACTTAAGGGGAATGGTCCCCTTGTATGCTTCCCTTTGGCACAACCCTGACATATACCTTCATGATCATATTTAAACTTGGGCATCCCTTTCAACACCTTTCTTTCTTCAGGAAGGGATTTGTAATGAAGGTGTGCAAACCTCTGGTGCCATAGCTCGGTTTGAAGAGATGTATCACATGACATGGACCCCAATGGACTTCCTCCAACTTGATAGAGTGTATCAACTCTAAAACCAATAGTAAGAGCTTCTTTGAAGTTCTTCTTCCAGATGTGCACCTTTACATTAATGAATGTCACCTTGAATCCTTTGGCTTCCGTTTCTGAAATGAACAAAAGGTTCTTCTTCAAATCAGTTGCGTACAATACATCTTGTAAGCGGAGGACTTGACCTTGAGATAGATGAAGGGTCATAGTCCCCATCCCTTTCACGGGATAGGTGGCATTCTCTCCAAGGATAATTTCTAAATAAGCATCCTTCTCATTGAAATCAAAGAGGGATTCTTTATATCCCTCTTTGGTCCACAAAACTTGATCTGTCAACCATAGCTAACCCTTACCAAATTTATTTATATAATAATTCTTCTTTCTAGTCTTAATTCTCTGAGAGGATACAATTATGATATATCACTTTGTTTTCCTTCCTACATGCAATCCACCTACTATCTATATTTTATGCCTAGGGTTAGCCTTTCTTTGGTTTTTATCTCCAACCTATGAAACCTTCTTAAGAAAATCAGAAGAACACCATCTTAAAAGACTTTTGCACCAGTCATTAAATATGTAAAAAGACAATTTTCGTTCTTTTCTTACATAAAATTCTAAGTGCTTTTCATATAATCACAAATATTTTCATATTTACTTAAATTTCCCGTTTAGATTATAAACAAAATATTTAGTATACGAGTTATTCCAAATAAATAAAATATTATCGGTCTAAATCTCTCTGCCAGCGAAATGAAACCTGAATAAAAGATATTTTACTTTTTTTTGAATATGTGTGACTTACTACGTCCATTTTCCCAAGCATTTTAATGATTTGAAATAACAATATTGCAAATATGTAAATATAGGTCCATTATATTCCATTGTAAACACATATTCATCTCTAATCATTTGTACTAATTATCTCAATAATAATATTAATGGGTTGACACCAATATATTGTTTTACATAGTTATGCACAAGAAAGTCTATACTAGTTTCTTTTAGTCAGTTGTTCAAAACAAATAATACAAGTGAGCCATAATTTTTCATCTACAAAATTTACTTTCATATTTCAAAAAACAAGGATTATAGTACTTATCTATTCCAGTTAAGGCTTGCTAGGAAATACAACGCGAATGAAGTTCACTCCACCCAACCAACGAGAATGGTCCTCTTTACCAATTCTCCCCTATGCTAGTTTCATTCCCATAACAATTTTTAGTAGTGACCCAACTAGTTTTTTAGAGAGCATCAAGACTACATAGCCCAGCCCAGGTACTTATAGACTCAGACGTCTGATTTTAGGATTCCACTAGCTCCAACCATCTCAAGAATTCCCTACTGGTAGCGTCCTTCCTTCCCTTGATAGTGTCCTATACAAGGAACTATTTTTTGTTCTTTCCCACAGTTTCCTTCAGATTTATCTGATGGTCACCTCCCCTCCTTCTTCCCAAACTAAGATGATTTATCTCTAGAGGTGGGAGCAACTGACCCCTAATTGTCTGGTAAACGAAGCTTTTACTTAGTGACTTTTCTCATGATTTCTTTGGCTAGCCATAACCAATTTTTATATAAAAATCAAAATAGCTTTAAATATTAATTTTGTAGTCACACTACCACCCAACCCAAAGTTTACTGAGATACTGTGGAGAAAGTAAATAAATTATTTACTTTTTACTGAGGGGTGTTACATCTTCCCCCCTTGAGTAAAACACCATCCTCGGTGTTTAGTTCTAGCCCTTCATCGCATGTCGAAATTTTCTTCACATCCGAAATTTTATCTTCTTAATTTTCTTTTTTTGGATAAAGAGCCTTATCTACACTTTATTTGGGTGATAGCTTTCTTTCATATAATTTTTTATTTTATTTCCGTTTGCAGGTATAGAGGTTTCGTCAAGGGTCTTCTGGATGGTTTGTTCCTACATTCACAATTATCAAATATTTCATTAGTATCCCTCAATCATTATGTAAGAAAAATGCATATTCATATAATCATTTCAATCTTGTTACAGGCACCATCAATAATTATTAATGTACTCATCAAGGTTCATCAGCAGACCGCACAACCTCACAAAAATTAACAACCTGCATTCAAGATTAGCAACATTATTGCAATATCATTATTACTATCAATAAATCCCTTTCAAAAACCATTCATTATTCGTTTTTTGAGATAAATTGAAATAAGTGTATTTGCATGATGTTTGGAATTTTTATGCCTCTTAGCTTAGTTTTAGTCAACACATATGCATTAGCCATAAATAAGTAGTGTTTAATATAACTTTCCTTTTCGGTAGTTTTTAAGGCAAAGATGTTGTTTTCTACCTTGTCCAAGTAATATAGCAATGCCTGAATTGGGCTACTTTGCTACTTCCTCTTTAAGGAAAAGAAAAACAAGGATCCCTTTGTAGTGTTGCTTCAACTTTTCATCTTTTTCCATCTTGCATCACAGGGTGTTGACGCAACTTTGTTTATGTGTCTGGTCACAGGGTTTATATATATATATATATCCATTATTTCCATCATGTACTATCCACCTTGTTCATCAGCAAAGTTATTTGTTATTATATTTGAGTTGTGACTACTTGTGGAATGGTTAATAAACCATAATTTTGCTTCAATAGAAGAATTATCTCATTTCAATATTCACTTGATATCACTAAAAAAATGTGTGTTTTTTTTTTAACATCCCCATCAACTTGCCATAACTTAGTTACTTTTGTGTTATGCTTATTAATCGTTGCCTGTCCATTGATTTTTTTTTTAAGATATTTAACCTAGTGAGGTATTGATTGCATACCAACTGAGGGATATCCATGCTACCTTCACGACTGAACTCCAAGTAAACACCTCCTCTCCTACAATTGCAACTATAAAATGGTTCTTTGCTGCTCAACTACTGCAACATGACATTTTCCAAGTCCACTGAGTATTTGAGAAGGGATAATCACACAACTTGAATATTGTGAATATCAAAATTAATGTGGCCTAATATACTTCCCCTCCAAAAACCCTAGGAAGTCAAGGATGCACCATTGGACATTGCAGCAACAATATCCTTTGTGGGAAAAACCTTAAAGTGCCTCCACCTTGTATGGTAAATTATTCATATCATTACTAGAAGACTACAATTTCAAGTTAATAGTGGGCAACATTTGTTGATTGAAGATATGTGCGTAGTCTCTTTTTTATATATAAGTATATATATATATTAGAAACGACCTGTTGCATTAGCTGAGAAAAAATACTAGTTGGTTTCAAACTTAGAATCATTTAGTATGAGAGAGACATCAACTTTACTGAGAACTCTCACCACCACTAGATTCCCAAAATGTAGAACCCTATGTAGACTACTCCATCATGGTTCTTTGCTTCTGACATTCAAATCAGTCGCAGCAGTAGGAAATTTTCTTACTAATGGCACATGATTTCTCATACTACAATGTGAAGGGAAAATGACCGAAAATGTTCTTTCTGACAAAATTTCCACCCTTTTTATTTAATGTGACCGATAGAACATTTACGCTAGGGAACGTTCCTTCCCTAACAGTACCAAACTCTTGATGATGATCAGCGAGCTGTGGTTTCCTTCAAATTCCCTCCTATATGAAAATCTGAGCTCTCATACAATGTTAAAACATGTTAATACATACAATCTTTTCAATAAAATCCCTCTTTACCACATTATCAGAGGTACTTTTCTGTCGAATATCATTGTGTATGAGATTAAATCTTAGGATTTAAATATCATGGAACTCCATGGAATCGAATTTCATTCAAGAACTGTGTCAACACTTGGTGTGCATTTCCAAACTATCACAACCAGAATACATGGTAAAAAACATCACCATACTCTCTATGACATCCACTTTGAATTTTTAGGCCTATCATAGCTATACATGGAAAGTTATTTATGAAAACGAGGGAGACTAAGATGAAAATTGTTTCTATGTTAAAACCATGTGGTTGCTCTACTTGTGAGAAAAATCCATAAATTCCCCAGTAACTTGCTGTACCAATTCAAATGAAAATATAGAAATTTGTAAGAGGTAAATGTGATGCTCTAAGAGTAGGATATTCCATAACGTAACCTTTACAAATTCAGAACACAAGTTGACATGATGAGCAATGTTACAGTAAATATAATTAGTCATTCATTGACTATTGCTCAAGGTGCCTCAATCATTCACATCACATCTTGTGCTTTTGATTTAAAACATTTTCCCAAGGAGTACTAAACTGACAAGGCCCATATTAATAAAAGTTATGGTTGTATCATAAAGCCCTGATATATATCTATATATATATATATATATATATAGATTGGGTGATTCTACTAACGGGTCTATAATATTTATATGGTAGTAAATGTTGCAACTAATACACTTTCAACTCATCAAATTTCCCTAGTAAACTTGACCTATTCAATCATGAGGCGATTATATTATAGATAAACTAGTGGACCGTTCCATGATTTTCTATTCTAAGTGTGTAATCCATCAGGCGTAACGAATTCAGGAACTATATAGATTCCTTTTCTAATATTCTTACCATATCTTTGGTATTGCTTTTAACCTTTCCCATTTAAACTTACTAAATTCGATGTAAAACTAATATTTTCTAAGAAGTTAAGAAACATTGTTATCTGAATTGATTCTAGGTTTATTTTCCATCTTATTATTTTATTTTCAATTCAAAACCATCAACTATGTTTCTTACTCCATCATTTTTAAGGTTATATTTTCCTTCACAATCGTTAAAAATGTTTATTATCATTTGTCTCCATGTGACCAGTTCTTGATTATAAATATTGCTTGACAATTTCATGATAGTCATCCATATCAAAAGTGAAAATACATGAAAAGGACCCTTGTTGACAGGACATAACCTTGTAAAATGAGGACAAATAAAGGAATTAAGTGACAATGCCTCAGAAAAGGGAAAATGTAAAAGGGTGTGTTTTATAAATAACTTAAGGATACCTCACCTACCTAAAGCCTCGCCGAGCTATAAGGATCTTTCGCCTCACTATTAAGAAGGAAATAAAATTTCCCTCATACCATACGAGAGAAACTGGAGAATAGTTCATGGAAAGTGAAACAAATTTCATGCTTCTAGGCTCATGTGAAGTGAATTTAAAATCTCCATTTTATATATTTTATCTATGGAATCCTTCCAAAAATAAGCTTAACACACCTTCCTTTGAACATATTTATCGTACGGAAGGTGCTACTTTACCCGTTTACTCTTCTCCACATATTTTTCTTTGGATGTACCTATGCTTCCTTATCGCTCCAACACATGAACTTCTCTCAATAATGACAAAATACACTTGCATAATTATTAAATGGGTGTTTCAAGTAGTCATTTGTTCCCTTAGGCACCCAATCAATCCTTTGTATGCAAGGGTGACTTTATGAAGAAGTTAAATTCTATTTTGATAACTTACTGGATGTACTAAAATTAGTTAAATGTACTTTTGACCAAAAAAATTCCTAAATGCACTTGTGACAAAAGAAAAAAATTCACTCTTTTTTCCCTTAAACAGACCATAGTGCTCAACCCTTTAGATCTGATACCACTTGTAACATCTATCCACACATATATTAGAAGGAGATAATTACTCAGTAAAAAAAAAATTTGATAAGCACATATATTTTTATACAGTAAGAAAAAATACTTCGTACACAAGTTAGGTCATCTCCTCCATAAAATACAACTTCAACTTATATTAATTAATAAGCACTACACAAAAAAGGTTATGGAATTAAAGGTTTGTCACACATTCCAAACTCAATTGTTCCTTGAATATATTATGTATTTGGTGTTAGTTTCACATTACAAACCTATGACATTTTTATATGCTCCAAGTCCTTTCGTGATAATGGAAACCATATATCTAATTAAAAAAAACCATCATTGGTAGCACTAATTATTAATGGAACCATACTTCACATATCTCTCAAATTCCATTTGCTGAGCTCATTGCTTCGGTGGCGTAGGACTAGGCAGCAACCTGGTATAATCAGCATGGTCAATCTTGGATGATCTAATGATTCACATTCACAAGGAGTAAGTTATGGAAATGAGTTTTCCTCTCACTGAAAATTGTCGGTCATTTTCCTCCCTGTTGGCATGAGGGGTCCTGACCCAAGTTTGGAGTTAAGGTTTGCCAACAAACCCCTATATTACTAGCCCTTTCGGCAATAACCTACTTTCGCAGGCCAAGGTCTAACCCAAAGTAGTATGGGCGGGTGTTGGAACCAGGTTTCCACACCCTAGGAGAGAGTAGGTAATTAAAGAAGATCTCATCGAGTTCTATCAGGTTCACATAGAAACAATCCTATTATCGAGCCCTTAACAATATAATCAACATGTAAACATAAACAAAGCTACTATTATTGAACAAATATAATCAACACATTCGCAACCACGTGCGCATCAGCAATTATCACCATAGAACATCACAATCGCGGCTAATTCATATATCACAGATACAATCATAGCTTATTCATAGAACATAGAGGTACTCCAGTAACAAACACAACCAGTTCAGATAGCATAAAGATACTTCAATAGATTCTGCATTCATTAACATCCAAAACCAAGTTACAAACCCAAGTCACAGCCCACGCACACAGCCAGCGGGGTCCACACACAGCAGGACTGAGGATCTCCACACACATAGCTAGCAGGAGTCCTTACCCAAAACTACCCAAAATAGAACTCAGTAGTTCGTATCTAGCATCCATCTCTTTATATCATCATAGCATGTGTTATCTTGTGGTCCAAAAACTGTGGTTTGCGGACTCTAGGTTTACCCTTTGACCGATTACACTACATTGGGGGCTTTGACCCACCTCAAAGCCTCTATGTAAGACCAATTACTACAAAAATATATCAAAAACATAACATTGGAACATATAAAAGTGCAGCTTGGGGAACCTGTTCCAACAAGCCCCCAACACAATCTTGTGACTCATCCCGAGTCATAGCAGCCGTGGGGTTTGCATATTTTCCTGGAGCTACTTGATGGCATCGACCAGAGGGGGCAACACTCCTTCACTCTGTGTGACAGCGTTCTGTGCAATTTCCACCAACTTCTACAAAGTTGGGCCTTCAGTAGCAGCAATGACATTTTCCAGGGTTTGATTCAGCTGTTTGACCGCAACATCCAAGTCCTGAGATATCTTGAGGGCTTCATCAACCCATGGTTTGAGGTGGTCACTAAAAACCTTCTACTTCTTTCGAAGATCTTCCAGGTCATATCTTAGCGCATGGTTGGCGGTCAGATGGGCTAGGCATTGAGCAGGGATCAGAGTGGGCATTGTATCTTCCAATTGCTCGAATTATTATTCCTTTTAACACGGTTCTTGGGAAAATTCACGCAGGAGAGGGTCCTGCTACACCTTATACCATAACTGCATAGCTATGTCAAGCAACTCGGTGCCCTGAGCGATTTGAGATTTAATGGTATTCGTGGCTTTTGTGACCAGCACAACTCTCTGGGCTCGTATCTCAGGCGGAGTTTCTGGCTGCAACTTGGCCTACAATGCAGCAATTTACTGCTCCATATTGGTCTTAACATTCTAGATCTTGGTCCTAGAAGCCTTCAGGGCTACGACGAGTCCCTCAATCTTGGCCTAGGGGGTGGGAGAGGCCAGTATGTCATCAGTCACATCTACACAGATTCTGTCGATTAGACATTCCAACTTGGTCTACTGCATGGCAAGAAGGATGCACGCAGCCTCTATGTGGGACACCTTAGTGGTTTTTTCAATGATTGTCTGCTCAGTTGTATTTAGTTGCTGCCGCACCCGACGGTCTATGTGCTAGATTTCCTCAAAGAGGGATGTATGGAGGACCTGCAACGGTTTGTGTGGAAGCTGGGCCAAGTCCAGATGTACTTCTTCACAAGCCTGGACTTGTGCACATAAGGTAGGCAGACTCAGGGTGAGTGCTATGCCTGGCAGGGGGTAGAGGTGGCTCTCAGTCGTGACAATTAACTTAGTGTTGGCTGCTGGAGGCAACCTCACTTGAACCACACTCATCTATAGGGTATCAGCCTTGAGCTGCAGACCTTAGAGATCAAACTGTAACACGGTGACTGCAACCTTCTGCTGCTCTTCCAAATCAAGCCATCTGTCTTCTAAGGCGAGGGTGACTGCATCTACGATTTGCTCCAAGTATTCCTCTATCAAGGTAACCTCAGTCTCCCTACCGGGCCTTGTAGCCCGCCACTTCGTTCGCTATCCCTTGAGAGGTTCGGCTATCTGTTTCGTGCCATGCAGGGAATCAATACCCTGTGCATCCAAACCCTCTATGTCCATGTCCCGCTGTGATTCCTGCTCCACACCCTGCACTGCACCCTTCATCCTGGTCGAGTCTTCCGGGCCACGTCCTTCTACATTCTTGGCAGTATCAGGCGAGGAGGTCTTTGGGACTGTGCTTGTAACAGCAGTGTCAACAGTGCCTGACTTGAATCCCAATCTCCAGTGTGGTGATGAAGTGGAAATGAGCCACCGTGCAAGGTAGCTAACCGGATAACTCCTCCGTCAGCTGATTTCTTCATAAGGTGGCCCAGCTGCCGACTAACTTCCCGTGTGTTTTGAAAACCGGCTATCATATAGCAGACCAATTCTCGTTCCAAAAATACCTTCGCCGAATATGTCTATCATGCCATGCTTTTTTTCCGAGCCTTTGAACTTGCTAATGAAAGTTAGCAATAAACATCATCCTCCCAAGGTGACTAGCTACACCAAGCGTTCCTCCATGATATTGGGCTCGCCATGTTCATAAAGGCCGTGATGCGCAAGCTAGGGAACACATATGCCATGGGAATAATGGCCTCCTTTTTGATAAACCATCTAAAATGATGTTTTCCTACCAATTTCTTTCACGTGGTCCGATAAACCTAAAGTATCGACGAGATGCACACATCCCAACGTCGATCGACATTGCGTACCCGTCAACACTTGTTCCGTAATTTTATTAAAAGCTTTCCATCAAGCCCATTTTCCATGGTGATATGGGGTACCTTTGCATGGTGGATTCAAAATTATTTAGTCAAAGCTTCGTATTGTTTCATTAATGAAATTCATACCTCTATTGTTCATCAAGATCTTTGACAACAAAACTGTTAGAATATGTTCAAAAATAAAATGCGTAGTGGTATCTCGTAATACAATCTTTCACAAAGCTGCACTGCCCATCTCGGTTACATAATCGCCGTAGTGATGATGTAGCAGTACTCCGTATTCTTCTCAGGTTGATGGGCCCAACGAAGTCTATGGGCCATTTTTCAAATGATTATAGGGCCATCTTTGGTTACAAGGAATTTTGTCCCTACGCGACGGTCTTCCCCGTCTTTTTGAAAGTGTCGCAGTTTCTGTGGTAATAGTCAGAAGAGTCACTATGCAAGTTGTGGGCCACCATAGCACATCTCTTAAGATATTCTCGCACCATCGCTTTTCCATAGGACTTTCTGCTGCTGCCTCCATCGGCTTCGCTAAGATGGCTTGTCTTTCATGCTCCAACGATTCGCACAAGCATTCCTCATCGCCCTCCCGCCTTATACAAGTGAACCACTATGATGGTAAAAGTTTCACTACGTGGGTTACCAACTCTTTTTATGTTGTACCAAATATCTCCGTAGGTGCCATCCCAGAAGTTAATAATTGAATAATATCTCGCAAAGTGTGCATCGACCACCTTAATAGCAAATAGTCAGGCATCGACCATTCCATCCTCTAGGTTGGCCTGCCTCTTCACCACTCACCCGGACAAGTGGTCTCGGTCCACATTTAGTTTCCCCACTTTCAATAATATCAAAATCATATTTCCTTGGAATAGCAAAGAACTATCTGCACCCCCCCCCCCAACAATACGTAATTTATCGACTCAGGTACTTCAAAGAGGATTGATCCGTGAACATCTTGAAGTGCCTTCCCGTCAGATAATGTTGGTATCTTCGCAAGGCATATACTATGGAAAGCCCCTCGCGCTTAGTAAAGGGAGTAGTTATGCTCGGATCGGAGAGTTTTATACTAGCAAATGCATCCGGTGGTTAATTTCCCCCTCCCGCCGCATAAGAACAACTCCATGGGTGATCCTCGAAGCATCTACATGGACGTGGAAAACTACTTCAATCAGAAATATGAGGATAGGTGCAAAGACCATCTTTTCCTTGAGAAGCTCAAAAATATTTTGGCACTCGTGGCCCCAAAAAATGAAACATCCTTCTCTTAGCAACTTCTCCATGGGTATCAAGGATCAAGGCATACCTTGAATGAACTTCCCCGTAGTAGCCCTGTGTGCCCAAGGATGGAGCTTAACTATTTCGCCTGTAGGGATGACTAAGTTGATGATAATTGGCTACCTTGGTGGGGTCAACCATCATCCCTACCAATAGACTACGGGCCTAACAAGATCCCGAAATGTGGCGTAATATGCACTTCTTAATATTTAGGTAAATCTAGTGTTGATAAGCATCCAACATCATGTGCAAGTTTGAGACGTGTTTTTTACCAATGCAAATACTATCCAATCATAAAAATATACCTCCAAGAACTTGTGGATGAACTCCTTCAATACCGTGACCATCGCCCCGCGAAATATGGTAGGGGTATTCTGATCCCAAATGGCATGACAAGCAATGAAGGATCCCCATCTCTACGCGATCGTATTTTGCCGTGACCTTTAGGTGTGATCCTGATCTCGATGGTAGCCTAAAACCCATCGCTGAATGAACATGATTCTTGCCCTCCCACACTATTGAGAATTTCATCGAGAATGGTGTAGGGAAGGGACTATCTACGCAGTGTATCATTCATTTTGGTAGGTCGATACGCACTCTTAGTTCTCCTTTAGTCTTTTTCTTGGAATTATAGGCTTACCAAGTTTGAATGTTCTATCGTTCGATGATACTCGTGGCTAGCATTTGTCAATTTCTTCCCGACCGCTTATACTTGGTTCAATCGGTAAGGTTGTTGCTTGACAGGGTGTGCATCTAAGCTTTAACGTGATTCGCATGACCCCCAAGTCCCCCGTAACATCTTTTGAGTCTCCGCGAATTTCGTTGGAAATAGGTCTCGGTACTCCATGAGAAGTCTCCGCGACTTTTCCAACAAGATTTAGTCCTAGTAGTCCCCAATATTAGCTAGATTAGGTTTTTATTTGTTCTAATGTTGACTTCAAATACCTAAGAGGCTTGGTTACATCAATGGTCTCGTAGTGGAGGTCCAACAACTGGGCACGTTCAGTCTCTCGATTTCGGGATAGTGATATTTGTGTCTTCGTCACATTCCTCCATTGATAGATTGTAGTTAGAAATATCCTACATCTACATATCCCAAGCCGGTGCCCCATACTCCACATGAGAGTGTGATTCATCAAATACTAGGGCATCTATGTTCCAGGCTTCGTCTCGATGCCCTGCCCACCTATCAATCCAAACGTGCCCACAAAATCATTCGTGTCTCTCAATGGTGGGTACACCGATGTAGCTCTACATCCAAATACTAGTGCCGTGGGGATTACCCCAAGGCATGAATGAAAAGGTGGACCCATTCTGCCCTAGTCCTTCTCACCATACTCTCCATCCATGCGGCGCCAAGTGCTCGCGCGAGTCTCCTCGCCAAGGAACATCTCCACACATAGGTGAACCAGAGGTTCAAACCATAGGATCATCATCCTCGCGACATTCCTCCCAATCCCGGAATGTCCCTCATGAGTTTCCCACCACTGCGTTGGGGCCAGCACGCATGGCTAGGTTAAGCACCACATTCTTTGTTCCCTAGACTTCGCTTCAAATTCTCTCAAAAATCCCTAATACAACTAGAACCATCACTAAGGCAGCTCTCTGCCCCTTCCTGAGGAGATACAATGGAAGCTTTTCGTGATCCTAAACATTGTAGCGCAGATACGTCATGTAACCAATTCGCCAATTCTCAATCTCCTCGTCGAATTCGTAGAGGCATTCATCATTTCTCCTGAAGAAAGCACACCATCACTCGGGATTAATCCAATCCTCATCCCGGTGGTTATTCTATGATATGATCCATGTTGTCTTCTTCACACATGGGTTTTGTATATCAGTTTCTCCTTCCATATTGGGTCTAGAGGATTATTACTATCGATTCTCATTCAAAAACCATGCTCCTTTCTTCTCGTTGATAATGCCTTCCATGTCTATAGCCCACTCCAATCCTAGAGCCGTAGGATAAGGGTCCACATCTTCTACAATTTGAATTACCTCAAAATCTATGTATACCTTAACCTCGCGGGATATCTACCATAATCTTTGATAATCTCCCTTAACGGTATGATCTTCTCGTTGTTAGCCATGCACAATCGTATAGTAGACCATTTCGAAGGCTTAGGTTCTCCTCCATCTCTTCCGCCATGTTTGTTTGGGCAGGACATTCGCATCGTATCCAGATCCAAGATGACCCGATCCATTTCCATAATCACCAATATGTGCCGTTAGTCGCATTTCATCAAAGGTATTATTTCTTATGCTTGTACATTTTTTGAACATTTTTAATCTCTATTGAGGGTCGTGGCTCTTTTCACATAATTGTTTATCAAGAAGATTTTCTATCGTCTCGGGACCATAGCAGCTTCATACATGCCTGTAGGAATGGTTTAACTTTGTCGTCCGCTCTTAGGTTTGTTGGAGCCTTAGAAGTAGATGCCTCATCCTTGGTAAATTATTTGTGAGCTTCGATGAAGTTTTCTTTCTCCTACAGAGTTATATTGCCGGCAATGGGTGGCTTCGTGACTTTCTATGGGCACACGCCTCTCAAGTCATCCAATCTTATGGATCTTCATTGTCTGCCTATGGTCTTTTCTTTTTAGGTGCTCATCTTGTTTGGGCCTTTAGTATAATGTTCCTATTCACGGTCAGAAGGGTTACCCTTCGAGTGTATACTCTGGAAGGGCAGGGTTGCACCTATTTGGCCGGCCTAGCAAGGGCTTAGGGTCGGAGTCTACCTTCCCACAACTTGCTTCGCATAGCAAACTGGATCTTATAAATCGAGCTCTTTTTCACTATTTAGTGATGGATGCATTCTCACACGAGACACTGAAAGCAACCTTAGATGTTCTCTAAGAAGGGTCGCACCTCTCGCTTTCTATTATTCTTAGTCGTTGCTCAATTCTATAGGTCCAAGCTTTCCTATTTGATAATAGATTTTCGGATAAGGGGTTAAGCTATAGCTCTCTCCTTAGCTCCTCTAGTAGCCATACCGTTGTGCATTATGACATTAATACCAGGTCCCTCATCACGCAGTTCTGCCTTAACCCTTTGCACATTCTACGTTGTTTCTCTCGTTGTTTCCTATATTTGTTATTAGTACCGGACAATATTTGATCACATGATCCAATTGTCTACAATATCAGCAAGATTTGCCGTGTAGGGTTCGGGGATACCCCTTGTGAAGTGCCCTAATTATCCACAAAGCTTATAATAGATCAATTTCCCTTTCCTTGTCCTCGCACTTTCACCTCTTCCACTTCCTCTTGCCTCGGGGCCGGGGAGCCTCCTCTTCCCGAGGGAGATAGTGGTGAAGAAGGGTTAGCTTGTACCTGCATAAAGCTTCCTGCCTATCATTAAGTCATATGTCCGAAGTTTGTCTGCCATGTCCTACGCGTATGAGCAGAATTGGCACCATTGTTAGTTTAACTCTATAACATAGGCACCAAGACTGTGGCAAAGGTTGGTATCATGTAGTCTAGCTATTACAGAAATCAACGCACCATAACGTGGGACCCTTGGTCCCGTTAAAGATCTTTAGGAACAATGGGCTAGGCCCCCAACCCTCAGCATGTAGTCTACCAGCAAAGGGCACTGATCCTTGGTATGCCCCAACACCCTACATCTTAGACACCATCCGTTCGCTGCCTTCTTTTTCCTCACTCTTTTCGCGCAAATTCTCGATTTCAGGTATTGCCCCAACCTATCCCTAGATCTATTGTACCCCAAACTGGGCATTGTCTCTGGCATAGATTTTAGCTTCATAGTGATCTCCAAGGCTTTCAGAGATCTCAATCGCTATCGAATCTATAACCGCGCAGAGGTAATATCATGGTATTGAACCATTCGTTCTATCTATCATGATGCCGAAATTCCCCATCTCGATAACCTTCTTTAGCCGCCGATCGCCTTCATACCGACTCAAAGGGTCCTTGTCTGTCTTTCAAGTCAACTACCAACTCGAGCGTAGGACTTAAAGCCTAACCGTTGTTTTAAAGCATTCTTAATCTCTTGAATAGATGGATCCGCATGCTGGCCTACGTAATTCATGTACCAATCCGTGGCCCTTCCTTCAAAGGCAAGGAATAGCCCTTTTTATGGCATCGCTAGCCACATTCTCGCGTGTACCATACTCGGGAGCCCCGCTACAAACCAAAATTGTCCATATCTTCATCTCCTACACCAAGGTGGGCATCTTCATGTGTGCGCCATATATTATTCTCGTGGTGGAAGAGGTATAGGGAGTTCTTTCCCTTATGCTAACTCGAAGATGCATGGGCTGAGTGGACCAGTTCTCGATGTGCACTGCTCTCTTAATGGTTGTATATGGATCTATCCCCTTTCCTGCTGGCTTGATAGTACTTACCACTTCATGTTGTACTTTCACTCTAATCAGAGGTCACGATTATTCGGTGTGGCTGCACAAAATTCATTTTCGCATAGTAATATTTTAATTAGTAGCAGACTTTTTCGCAAGAAATTTTCTAATCCCTTGAAGAACCTTCACTCGCTCGAGAGGGATACAACCGATCGACTATCAATTCCATTACAAATCCTCCTATCACACCGCCCACCCAATGATCTATCATGTGATTGTGTTACTACCTCTTCTCCAACTTTTTGGAACTAATTCTGGGAGTCCATTGTGTAACTTGATCGTCTTTCCAACACGTCTGAATTCTACTAGC
The DNA here is from genome assembly GCA_034641835.2 of Pinus albicaulis. Classification (NCBI taxonomy): domain Eukaryota; kingdom Viridiplantae; phylum Streptophyta; class Pinopsida; order Pinales; family Pinaceae; genus Pinus; species Pinus albicaulis. The sequence goes on from CM076571.1 coordinate 508,635,140, forward strand.
CTCGCTAGCCACTCCCGGAGCCTGCACAAAATTTACAAAGAAAATTTCATATACTTCAATGAAAATATATTTGTTCTTCCACTTCTTAGTCATATTTGTTGCGATCACCTGGCTTAAAAATTCCCGAACTCGTCTTTTCGAACCACTCTTCAAGCTCCAATTTCTCGTGTTCCAATGGCCTCATGGCATTAACCGATCGCTTCTCAAAATTCTCCTGGGCCCCGTAAACAAAACCATTTTTTAGCTTCGAGGGGTCCCGACCCAAACCGTAGTTAAGGTTTTTCAACAAACCCTATACCATCGGCCCTTTCGGCAATGACCTACTTTCATGTGTGCCAAGGTCTCACCAGTAGTATGTGCGAGGCTGAACCAGTTTTCGCAATGAGAGAGTAGATAATCAAAGCGTATCTTGTCAAGTTCTAATGCCCGCACCGAAAAAAAGCCTCGTTATCGATCCCTTAATAGTATAATTAGCATGTAAAATAAAAAAATTTAATATTATTAAAATGTATATGATCAACACATTTCACGCATTCACATGTGCATCCGCAATTATCATCAGCGTAACATCACAATGTAACTAATTCATATATCGGCAGACACAATCACAACTTATTCATAGAACATAGAGGTACCCAAGAATAAACACAACCGGGCCGTATAGAATAAAGATACTTCAATAGATTCTACATTGATTAACATCGAAAACTGGGTTACAAACCCATGTCATAGCCTACACACACAAACGTGGGGTTCACGACACAAGAACATCGAGGATCTCCTCATACACAAAGCCGCAAGAGTCCTTGCCCAAAACTACCCAAAACAGATCTCAACAATTTGTACGTAGTGCATCGCCTTACTTACTTACCCTTCAACTCAATCTTTCCATCTCTTTTTTATATCATCATAGCTCTGTGGCATCTGTGTTCAAAAATATGGCTTTAATTTCAGTTCACTCCTTTGACCCATTACACTACATTGGGGGCTTTGAACCGGCCCCAAAGCCCCTACGAAAGACCACCAATATAAGAATATATCAAAAACGAATTGTTGGAACATGTAAAAACACAAATAGGGGACCTTGGTTCCAACACTCCCTTCCTAGGCCGAGCAGCTCGCCACTTCGCACAACCCACCATCTCGGCCGATGGAAGAATGGTTCAGCCTTAGGTATTCACCTTAGGTCTCACTATCTACAATTTCTTACCAACTTATCTATCCTAGACTAATAGGATTATAATTCAGCCCTTCAATGCTATTTTGAAATTTGCTTCTCATTGTCGGTCTATCCGTTGATAGAGAAGAACTCTTATAAGTGTGTCCCAAGTTCAGACTAATGGCTTTCACCACGTAATTAATTCATACTCCGAGTTAAAGTCTTTTTGGCTAGAGATTATACAACAAATTATGAGTCTCCAAGTATCCTTTGAAGGTTTAGCCCTCCTAAACTGGCCAAGATCAACTCATAAGGAACTCTGTTAACATTTAATATATTTAAGAATAAACATATCTAATTATTTCGACCTACTTGCTAATTCTCGTAAATACCGTATTGATTTTGGTCATAAGTTAGTACCCTACCTCTTCCCTTCTACTTTGAGGTGCAATTACAAGTCACCTTTGAATATAAATCCAGCTGATCTTAATTTTGGCCCAGGTTCTATGCATTTCTCCAACCGTGCCGCATGTTATAGTTATTATTTTCTAGGCTAGAGAAAAGACTTCATGTAGTTAAAACTTAGCAAAATCTATGAAGCGCACTTAGGTTAAGGTTTCCCCCGTTGTTCATCAGCCATGTCACCGACTATTTTCCATAACGTGTATAACTAAATTTTAGTTTTGATATATATATATATATAGAATTCGCTACAAGTGTTTAACCCAGATTTCGAAAGGAGTATCTGCTTACATGTGCTTATACTATTTTATTCATGATATACCTTGCAGTTTTAAATATGACTACTTGTTATAATGATGCTAGTCATGCATGGCTACTTTCATCTTCTTTTTTTCTTGTTCAGTTTATTCTCCTTATAAATGATATCTTTCTTACGGGGGTTTATTATGGTAAATTTGAAAGATTTTATACTAATGTATGGTTGAATATTCTGCATGATGCGAAGTTTCTCTCATTATGGTTTTTATTTCCGAATATTACATCTATGTTGTTTTCCACCTGCTATATAGTAATAAAGAATATTGTAATGTTTCTATTTAGATTCAATGGTCATTATTCATTTTGAACCCTAGGTTAATAAAGGTTGGCCTGCCCGAGCTTTGTTCAACCCATTGGGATTTCCCTATACTCTTTTATTATTAATATTATTATTCAAGACTCTGGTCCAAAAACCTCCATCCGTCAACTATAGTTAACCCTTACCAAATTTATTTATATAATCATTTCACTCTTCTCGGTTTTAATTCGTGGAGCCCAAGAAACCTTCCTTGGAAAAGTAGAAGAAAACCATATTTTTCTTCAAGTATTGTCACCGATGTCAACTCTCCACAAGACTACCCTAATGTTGCAATGTAATTTTACCTACAAATTACTATATTCGGGTCAATAATGTTTTGATGGTTTCTACTTGTCCATATGTTTCTCGCTGATATATGGCACATGTAATTCTGTTACTTGAGAGATATTCATGTTTGAAGTTTGTAACCCCAAATAGTGGCCAAAAACCCATGGAGTTGGCATAATATTGAAAAGTCAATAATTAATAATTTTAAGCTCCTAAAATCCTCTCCATGCTCACTTGCTAGACCCCCTCAACCTAAGAATTTATATAAATTGTGATCCCTAGCACTCCTTATGAAGGAATTTCGCTATCTAGAATAGGTCATCGTGGGAATTTGCGTCGTAAATATTTTCTATAAATTTAGAAGCTAAAATGTTTATGAGGTGAAGCCAAAATCCCGAGGAAGGTCCTATAAAATTTTAGATCAAGGTGCACAATATTTTCGTGAGATATGATATGTGGAAGTCGTTGTTTTTGCAGCCCCGAACGTCATCTCAAAGAAGTGACCTTGGAAAAATTGTCATAATCAAGCTTGAGGTGGTACGGATTGGAATTCCCATAAACGTGGAAGATATTTCACATATTTTAGTATTCATTGTATAAATTTCGAGACGAATGATGAAACAGTTGACACGTAGACACACCGTACAAGTTCGCTCTACCAACAAATCGATAACTAGGTCATTGTGAGAGATTGGGCATAACTCTCTCAAGAGTCCAAATTAGCGTACGTATGGCATTGGAAAGAAGACTTAGGAATATTATAAACTAGCATCTACATATTGGGGATTTGAAATAACAGAGATACATCAGATTCAATATTGAGATCCTAGAAGGCAAGAAAAACTAGATCATGTGTTGTCAGGGCTGCAAAGGACCGATTTAGGGCAAGAAGAAAAAGAAAGGTAGAATAGAAAGTAGACAGAAAGAGAAAAATCAAGGTGCGTAACTACGTAAGAAGTTCACCACATGAAGTCTTCAAGTGGGCAGTAATCACATACGTCATTATAAAGGTATCATTGTACTAAGTCATTGTAAATGCATCATTAAATATTGTACAAGTGTCTATCCGCCAAGAGTTGAAGAGGTAGTGTCGTGAAGTCTAGGATCATGATTATGTAGTTGTATCATAGTTGGGGTTATGGTCTAGTGTGTCTTCTTCTTCTACATTTTTAGTATCACTGTAAAGTGGACCATTTTCCTTGGTACGCAGAGTCCATTCTTCTTTTTTATTCTTCTCAGGGTGGTAGGTCGGGTGCTAGGTAATGGGTGCATGAGTCACCAATGTGTCTGCCAGCCTCGTGGAAAATTTAGGGTGGTATGGTGGTGGTAGGGTGAGTTGTAGCTCATTAGGTGTTGGGGCATCTGGAACAGCTTAATACTAAGTAATCTTATTAAGAGCATCCATCTAGAGAGAGAGCCAGAGAAGAATGCTTTTCTAGATTCTAGGAAGTTGGAGCTTTATTTCCACTGCGCTGAATATTAAATAATTATTAGAAAAATTCACTGGTTTTTGTCCCTGAGAGGGTTTCAATTTAAAATATGTAAGCTGCTCTGTTTACTACTATGATTGTAGAAACATTGATAATAATTTAAAGATTAATTCAATGCTATGAAAGATTAGTAATAATACTAATTGAAAGGAATAATGATTCAAATTTCCTCCTCAAAGATTTCCAACAATTGGTATCGTGAGCTTGGTTCCTTCAATAACATGTTTAACAAATTGAAGAAGGTCATGGAGCATACCACAATGGTGTACTGCTCAATGAAAAATAATTATGCACTGGAAAGAGAATGGAGGTATATCTCTTGGCGCAAGGTTAGGAAGTATGGGACACTGCTCAAAATGGATTTACATCAACCACTATTGAACAAGGTAAATAAATGACTTAGTAAATGATGCAAAGAAAAGAATATTATTATCGCGGACTTATTGAATGAAGCTTATCATAAGGTGTTGGCTGTAAAACCACCAAAAAATGTATGGGACAAGATTGAGAATATATATGTAGGTGACTCAAATGTCAAAGAAGCAAAGCTCAAATCATGTAGAAAATTCTCCCTTGAATTAAATCAGTAGAATGAAAGAAGATAACAAATATTTATATTACTCCTCCAACATGTTGATGAAAGAACCAACACTATGGAAGGATTCTGAGAGCCTATTGATGAGAAGACTATTACAACAAGAGCTCTAGAATATTGAAGCCAGGGAGATTCAACACAAAGGTATCACTCTCCAGAATATAGTGAAAATTTGGAGAAACTCATCAAAGAGGAATTACATGGAGTTCTCATAAGATATGAAATGAGACTTGATGAAGAAGAGGGTACTTCGCATCTAGAAACTCGAAGTGACAAGTACATCTAAGAAAACCAATAAGGAGAAACAACCTTCAAAGGCAATGTATACATGCATCCGCAAGTGTGAAGGAAAGCAAGATGATGAAGAAGGTCTTTCGATGGAAAATATGCTTACTTTACGAGAAACTAAAAATTGGTAAGGGAAAATTCAAGGGTAAACTTCCATTGATATGGTCTCACTGTGGTGAGGTTGGGCATTTCATTAAAAATGCTAAACAATAACGTATGATGGAAAATAAAATAAAATAAATGCTTTAAGAAATTCAACAAGCAAAGAAAAAGAAAGGATTAAAAAGGAATTTCCTCTCTAAAGAAGATAGCTCATCATCCAATGAAGACATGTTACATAAATAGCATAGCCAATGAGAGTATTGTTTATGGCCAAGCACATTAACCAAGAGGTATCAAACAACAAAGAAGAAGGGTTGATCATAAAATAATTTTCTAAGGAGGCAATCAAGCTTATAAAAGAGCTCAAGGCTGAGAATATCCATTCCAATACTCTTGAAGAACAAGTTCAAGGTCTCAAAATTGAAGTTGAAGAACACAAATGTATTGAAGAGTCACTTCAAAAGAAGTTGGAAGAAAGAAATCAAGAAAGGGAAGCATTAGAAGTCGGGCGCTCCCGCTCGTATAAGGAAGTGAAGTAGGGAAAAAATTTCCAAAACTATGCCAACAGTCAAGGGCACTCAAAGAAGAACCATATCACAATCAATGATCTACAACAATGTTAACCGGCCTCGCTTACAAAGATGAAGAAGCATGACCTTCTACAACAAAATACAATGAACCTATGATATCTCGACATGAATGTAGACTTCATTGGAAGATATTTGCAAGAACAAACTTTAGACACCGATGAATATTTCCATCCGTGTACCAACATATTTTTATGGCTATTGTTATTCATGGGAAAATTAGTCATGCCGTAGAATGTCACACGTAATTCTAGGAACCAATAAAATTCTAGGAGATTCACAAATATGAACCTCCTGTGGCTCAATGAAACATCAATAGATTTAAAAATTTAATAAATAATATTTAATGTTACAAATGTCGAAACTTTGACAGATACACTGCTGCTGCACTCTGAAACTTTCTCGGGAAGAATCTTTGAAGCCATTTAACGAACGAACATGGAAGAAGAAGAAGATTGATAATTTTTTGCTTCCTACTCAAAGCTCAAAACAACATAGATGTGTGGTATGTTGATAGCGTTTCTCAACGTGAGTGGATCGAGATAGAAATAAATTTGTATCTTTGAAAGAGAAGAAGGATGGAACTGTGTCCTTTGGAAATGATGGATCTTCAAATGTTATAGACTGTGTATCGTCACTCTCATGTATAAAGATGCTCTTAGCCAAGAATGTTCTATTGGTTGAAAAATGAATCACAATATGGCTGAAAAGTTGGACAAATGTGATCGTGGACATGGAATACTATTTAAGTCCACAAAATGTGAAATCAGGAAAGATAGGTATGGTGAAATCTGTGGTTATAGCAAGTTGAGCTCCAAACAACATATAGCCTGGATGAAGCAACTAAAGCATGTTCATTAGCTAAAGAGGATGATATAATATTTATAATGGCGATCGACTAAGTAAGAAATTTGCTACAAGGATGCAAAGAGAGTTAGAGATGTCTTTACTTAGTAGAGCCGGCATACTTCTTAGGCTTCAAATATCTCATCAAGAGAAAGGAATATTTATATGTCAAGCCAAGTACATGAAGGAACGATCAAGAAATTCGAAATGAAGATTGAAAACCCATCCTTACTCCGATGGTATTAGGTTGTACCTGAGTTATAGATAGTTCTATCTAAGGATGTGGATCGAGGTTGTATAGATCTATGATTGGTGGTCTTCTATATGTGTAACAACCTCCCGACCAAATGTTATGCAAGCAAATTGACAAGTAGTAATATTCCAAGCAACACCAAAAGAATCACATATTATTACTATCAAAATAATTCGATATCTAAAGGGAACATCAATATGACTAGGTATCCCCAAGGGTAAAAATCTCATTATCCAAGCCTTTACAGATGCAGATTGGGTAGGAAGCGTTGATGATCATAAGAGTACTTGTGAAGAATTTGAATATCTTCATCAAAAGCTTTGGATTCTCCCAAGTTCTCATAGATTTTCCTTATTCAAAATATAAAGGGGGAGTGGAAGTGTGTATAGGTCCGTAGGATGGTTGTGTGTCAGGGGGAGTTACCTTTTCCATTGATGTCAAAGGGGGAGAGAATTTTTTAGGAAGAGGTGTCATGATCGCAGGGGGAGTACTTGTGTTGCCATGAATGCCAAAGGGGGATTGTTGACCAATTGTTGTCATTGATGTCAACCCAAGCAACACCAAGGGCTACACCGATTCTAGTTGCAATTTTGACTCAAAAATTACTATATTCTAGGTCGAATATTTCTGATGGTTACTGTTGAGTGAGCCATGGATATATGACACGCCATGAAATCTTTCACGGTTTGAGACATATTCATGTTTGAAGTTTGTAACCCTAGTTAGTGGGATAAAACCCCATGGGGTTGTGGCATGGGTCATTGAAAAGTAAATACCAATAATTTTTAAGCTCCTAAAATCCCCCCATGTTCACTTGTTGAAGACCTTCCAACTCAAGCATTTATATAAATTATGATCCCTATGTCCTTCCCACAAGGGATTTCGCTACCCTAAATAGGTCATCTTGGAATTTGAACTTTTTTCTACGAAGGTCTGAAAAGCTAAAGTGTCTATGAGGTGAAGCCAAAATCCCGAGGAAGCTCTTGTGTACCCTAAGATCAAGGTACAACATTTTCGTGAGATATGATCTCAGGGAAGTCAATGTTACAGCTCTTGAACTTCATATCAAAGAAGGATCAGAAAATATGAAGAATTTTCAGTATCGTATTGGAATTTTGTAAAAAGTCATAGATAGTGCACATATTTTAGTTTTCCTCGTATCAATTTTAGATCCGAATGAAGAAACCGTGACACGTGCATGCCGTACAAGTCTCTCTCTACTAAACTAGTTCATAATTAGGTCATTGTGGAGAGATCGAGAATAACTCTCCTTGAAGAATCCAAATTGGGTCGACTCCGTGACATTGGAAATAAGATTGAGATGACTACTAAAAACTAAAAGAAGATATTCGGGATGTGAAATAACAAAGATACACCAAATTTAGTATTGAGGTCCTAAAGGCAAGTAAGCTTGGGGATCACACGTTGTCATTAAGGGTCGCAAAGGACTAGACTTTTCTAGGCTAGCAAAGCAAAGTAAGGTGCGTAAGAGGTAGCATGACAAGAGAATCAATCAAGATTTAGAACAGCAGCAAGAAGTTAACCACATGAAGCCTTCAAGTGGGAAACATTGCATACAATCAATATAAAGGTATCATTGTACTAATTCATTGTAAATGCATCATCAGAAAAATTGGACAAGTGTCTATCTCGCCATGAATTGAAGAGGCGTTGTTAGGAGGTCTAGGATCATCATTATGTGGTTGTGTCATAGTTAGGGGTTATGGTATAGTGTGTCTTCTTCTTCTAAATCATTCTATATCACTATAAAGTGGACCATTTTCCTCGGGTACGGAGTCCATTCTTCTTTTATTCTTCTATAGGGTGGTAGTGGGAAAGTAAATGGCATGAAGTCACCAACTTGTTCAAGCTATAGTGCACCAGTGGTGGTAGGGTGGCGCCAGGATGAGCAGAAGCCATCGGGGTTTTGGGGCATTTGTTCGGGCTGACTACCGAAGAACACGAGCATTAGAGCGTCCATCCGTTGGGAGTTGGAGAATAATGTTTTTCTAGATTCTAGGAAGTTGGAGCTTTATTTTCAATCGAGTTGAATATTATATAATTATTAGAAAATAATTCAACGGTTTTGGTCCCATAGAGGTTTTCCACTTTAAAAACTCAGCATTTGTGTTCCTTTTTGCTCATTGCTATCATTGTACAAACACCGATAATAATTGAAGATTAACTAATGCTCGACGTACTAATAATAATATTTATTGAGTGAAATACTAATTCACCCTCCTCTCGCATTTTAACAATATTACAAGACTTATGTACCAATCATTAAATATGCATAAAGACAATATTTGTTCTTCTTGCGTAAAACTCTAATTTCTTTTCATAATATCACAAGCATCTTCGTATTTACTTCAAATTCTAGTTTACATTATAAACAAAATCTTAGTACCGGGCTTCTTTCAAATACAGATCCACCATGGAAATGAAACATGAATGTGACTTTATTTTTCTTTGTATACTTATCACTTACTACATCCATTCACCTAGGAATTTTAATGATTTGAAATAATAATATGGAAACTATGTAAATATAGGTCCATTATATTTCATTGTAAACATATATTTTACTCTAATTATCTATACTAATTATCCAATAATAATATTAATAGGGTGACAACAATATATTTTTTTATATAGTTATGCACATAAAAGAATATACCAATTTATTTTAGACAATGGTTCAAAACATAATTCAAGTGAACTATACTTTTGCATATATATAATTTATTTTCATATATCAAAAAAAGATACTGAGTACTTATCTATTCATGTTAAGGTTGGACAGAAATACATCGTGAATTAATTACCACCCAAAACAACAAGAATGGTCATCTTGTAATTCCCATAATAGTTGTTAATAGTGACCGGACTAAAGTCTTTACAGTGGCATCAAGACTATATAGTCCAACCCAACATCACATATCTAGTTTGGTTTTCTCATCGAACCAACCAATTGAAGAATTGCCTACTAGCAATACTTCTTACTGAAGGCGTTTCATTAGAATCGATTTCTTTATTTCCTAGTGTTTTCATGCTCTCCTCCGCTTTCCAATTGAGATGATTCATCGACAGGTGGAGTAATGACTTTTCCCTGATTTTCCTCGCTTAGCCATTAACCAATTTTTAAATAAAAATCAAAATAACTTCAAATGTCAATTTTCCAATCACACTACCATCCAACCCAAATTTTACTAAGTTACTATAGAAAAAATAAATAAATTACTTAATTTTTACTGAATGGTGTTACAAATTAGATGTATTTATTTTAATATGAATGTGATATATGGTTAAGAAGAAATTGGGGAAGTTTTTCTTTAATTAATAAATTAGAAGAGAATAGGTAAAAATGAAAATGTAAAAATGGAAAGTGGTGAGAGTAATGGTAAAATAATCACATAGAAATAGATGTAGTTATTTTAATATGAATGGTATTTATGGAAAGTGGTGACAGAAATGGAAAAATAATCACATATAAATAGATGTATTTATTTTAATATGAATGGGATATATGGATAAGAAGAAACTAGTGAAGTTTTTCTCTAATTAATAAATTAAAAGAGAATAGGTAAAAATGAAAATATAAAAACATGGAAAGTGGCGAGAAAAATGGTAAAACAATCACATAGAAATAGATGTATTTATTTTAATATGAATGGGATATATGGTTAAGAAGAAACTGGGGAATTTTTTCTTTAATTAATAAATTTAAAGAGAATAGGTAAAAATGAAAATGTAAAACATGGAAAGTGGTGAGAAAAATGATAAAAGAATCATATAGAAATAGATGTATTTATTTTAATATGAATGAGATATATGGTTAAAAAGAAACTTAGAAAGTTTTTCTTGAATTAATAAATAAACAAAATAAATTGGACTATTTTTGGAACAACGTTATCATTCAAGTATATGAGTTGTTTGTATTCACTTGACTTGAAGGGATAATAAAATTTATAGTTTCTTTGGATCATGAAAATATATATTTTTCTCTAGTCATCTATACTAATTATCCAATAGCTCTAATCATTTATACTAATTATCCAATAATAATATTACGAGGCTGACACCAATATATTCTTTTAGATAGTTATGCACAAGAAAGACTATACCAATTTATTTCAGTCAATTGTTCAAAAGAGATAATTCACTTGAACCATAGTTTTGCATATACCAAATTTATTTTCATATTTCAGAAAACAAGAATTAGAGTACTTATCTATTCCAGTTAAAGCTTTCCAGGAAGTACATGAGGAATGAAGTTCACTCCACCCAACCAACAAAAATGATCCTCTTTACCAATTCTCTTGGGTGCTAGTTTTATTCCCAGAACAGTTATTAACATTGACCCAACTAGATACAAAGCATCAATACTATATAGTCCAACCCAGGTACTTACAGACTGATATGTCTAGTTTCAACATTCCACTCGCTCTAACCAACTCAAGAATTGGTTGGGCATCCTGCCTTAGACTCAAATTTCTAGTTTCATGATTCCACTGGCCACAACCAACTGAAGAATTGGCTACCCGCCTTCCCTTGATAACCTCATGTGGAACTAATTTATTTTTCTTTCCCAAAGCTTCCTCCATCTTTCTCTCATTATCTCTTCCCCTCCTGCTTCCCCAACTGAGATGATTTATCTCTAGAGGTGGGAGTAATTGTCCCCTAACTGTCTAGTAAATGAAACTTTTACTTAGTGACTTTTCTCGTGATTTCTCTAACTAGCCATAACCAATTTTCAAATAAAAATCAAAATAACTTTAAAGATTAATTTTCCAATCACACTACCACCCAACCCAAAGTTTACTGAGTAAATTAAATAATTTATTTATTTATTACTAAAGGGGTGTTAAGAAATAGATGTATTTATTTTAATATGAATGGGATATATGGTTAAGAATTTTCTTTAATTAATAAATTAAAAGAGAATAGGTAAAAATGAAAATGTAAAAAATGGAAAGTGGTGGGATTAATGGTAAAAAAATAACATAAAAATAGATGTATTTATTTTAATATAAATGGGATATATGGTAAGTGGTGACATAAATGTGAAAATAATCACATAGAAATAGATGTATTTATACTAATATGAATGGGATATATGGTTAAGAAGAAACTAGGGAAGTTTTTCTGTAACACCATTATTTAATTTTATTTACTAAAAGAAATTTTAATTAGACACTCAAGTTATTTAATTTTATTTAACAGATTAACAAGTATGTTAATACAAAAAGTTGTGAATTAAAGTTTCTTATTTTTTAAATAAAGTTTCAATTATGGTGTGATACCATGAATCTGATTGTAAAAGTTTCCAAGACTCCAAAGTAGTTGAATAAGAAATTACTAACAGTTACCTTTCCTCTCCTTTGGGATAAAAAGAAAATCCTAGGCTAGGAAAGGGGTTCTGTGTAGGAGAAGAGGAACAACTGAGGAAGGAGAGAGAGCATCCAGAGCTGGTGGAAGACCGGTGGAACTCTCCTACTTGATTAGGAGAGAAGATTGGACTGGAGTCCTGAGGTCTACCTCCTTACTGCTGTGACTTCCTACTTTGGAGAGGATCACGAGGGAGTAGATGACATCATTGCCTCACTCAACGTTGAGCGGAAGCCATCAGTTTTTCGCAAAGTGAGATAAGTAAATTAGATTTTAAAAGTATATGGTATATTTACTTATGAATTTATGTTTAGTCAACGAGAAGAGAACAAAATGTTGAATGATGTATCTATTGGAGAAACTATAGACGTAGTAACTCTGCAAACAGTAGACAGACTTAAAAGCTTTACTATTCAAAATTTTATTTATCCTGTAAGTTAAGTTTATGTGAAAAAGAGATTTAGAGAATGCTAGTTCAATCTCATGTTAGAAATAGTAAATAAACTAGATTTGACAGTTAAACCCTAGGAAAAAACTATGAGAAAAATTGTCTGTCTTGTAGGAGAGGTAGGCTAATACACAGATAGGGGACAAGTCCTCTAGGGTGGTCTGGTCACCCATCTAAAATAATTCTCGAAATATATGCAAATAGAATAAAACTATTCAAAACTGTTAAACCCTTAAGTGAACTATGATTTACTAACACGAAAGAAAAAGGCTGCATGAACTAGCATTACAATCCATAACCTTAACTATAAACCTTTACATAATTCTTTACAGGTTAATTATTATCCAGATAAAAGAGATTTCTTCAGAATATAGAAAATCGATAAGATGAAGAAAATACATCTAAAGAGATTAGTATTCTGTATATATCCTCATTAAAAAATTTTGAGAAATATTAGCATTGAAAGACCATGTAAAACTGAAAACAAAGTTGAATAGCTTAAACTATGAATCTGAATCATGCATGTAAAAGAACCAACTGAGATGATAAATATTAACAAACATGAAAATTGTCACATGAAGCAGGGTATCCAGAATAGCCCTGAGAAAGCTTAGATCAAAAGCAGAGGACGAAACATCTGTGAGACTAAAAATATACATATATGAGATAGTTAAAATTAAGGTACAACTTCTATAAATATGACAGTAAAACCCTGACTTAAAAACCCTGACGGGTTAATAAGAAAAACCCTTGTCTTAAAAAAACCCTTTGTCGCATAGACTCGACACACGACAGAGCCATGGATATGGATAAGGGAAGTATAATATATACCCAGTAATGAAAATAAAAATGATTATTGACCTTTCTTAAAGATGGTAACATTTTAGTGCGGTAATCCAAAACTGTGTAGTCCATATAACTTAACAGAATTAACTTAATTCTCATCCTCGATGGGATAAAAAAGAGAGTTAAAACCTCGGTGGAGAAAATAGGAAAATAACACCCTCAGACCAGAGACAACACCCTATGAGAACTCAACAAATGATTCACCCAGAAAATATCATGTGCACCTGTGAGAAGCAAAGAGCTTTTCACTAAGGGTTGCAGTAGACGGATGCGAAAGCACCAATAGAAATGGGTTTGAAGTATTTACCTGCAACACAATTTGAACTGGGCGGAGTTAGAAAAACACCCAACGAATCATTGTTAAATAACTTGCTATAGAACCATGCAAATGATTTCACCCTTACCTTGGGTTGAGCAGAGTTTGCGAGCTCTCGACACCTATATTTCAATCAAAACCCTGGGCATTAGATAGTTACCAGACAGAGATGGAAATTGAAAGGTTAGGTTCTGAACCCAAAGGTGAAAAATATGTATAGGATAACATAGTTTACCTAAGAATCTGAAGTGAAAGGATGAAACCCTCGACCAAGAACCCATGCAACGAAGTTCAACTTAACCGGAATGCCTTAGCTTCAAAATAGTTGAATCTCTGCCAACAGAAGAACCTAGAGTCGAATTATGAACCACAGAGGTAGTATTTGGAGCATAAACACACATTTGAAGAGATTTGAAAAAAGTGGGCAACGTCCGAAATCGTCACACCGGTCAATATAAGGGAAGAGCTTCGACTCACCATAGTCGTAACCTCACAGACGAACTTCAACATAAAAATGCACAGAGTTGTAGAGCTCGGTGGCTGGAGCGGTGGAGGCACAACAAGGATTTGGTTAAGGTTCGAATGGGGGTAGGGTAATACCCTAACGAACCCCGAATCACTATCATCCATTGATGTAAATCTAGATCCACAGACTAGAGAAATGCCAGGTGCCATAACAATGTTAACCCATAGATACGATGGAGGGAAAACGTTGAATAAATCTTTTATGAATCACCATATCACCGTGGAATGACACAACCTATTTGTTGTAGTTGCTCCAACACCCTCCAAAAATTTTCCCCTTTTAAAATTTATGAGCGCCTAAAATTTTGGTAAAGATAAGAATCTAATCCAGGTCTACTCTTTTAACTTCCAAGTCGCAGAGTCACAAACCTAAGGAACCCAAAAATTTGTGACCATGCAACCTTACGACCCCTAGGTTGCTAAGTCTGAAGGTCACATACTGATCTGAGGTCCAAGAATTGTGACTATGCGACCTTGTAACCTTGCAACCTCCAGGTCACTAAGTCACAAGGTCGCAAGATTGCATAATCCTTAACCAGCCCTAATTTGCGACCTTGCGACCCTCAATTAACTGCACATGCGACCCCTTTATAAATAAAAGGGCCACATAGGTCACATTCGACCTGCGCGACGGAGCAAGAAAATGCCTCTGACAAGCCAGCTAGAGCGCTTTTTTCTACGGTAAGTTGCCTAATCGTCCTGCTCTTTCCTTTTTGGTTCATTGTTGCCTCTCTTACCCCTTCCATTCTCTATTAGACCTCATCCTAACTTCTTTTAAAACTCCCAAGAACTCTGTGTAGAGCTTTCACCTTCCGCATGCCTTTACTTCTTTGTTTTCCTCCTCTGAAAACTCCCCCTACACCAGTTTTTCCCAAGCTCCCTTCCTAGCCCACCTAGAGGGAAAGCCTCAAGGCCCAGATGTGTTTGTTCCATTTGATGTGTTGCATAATCTCACCATTTTTACCCCGCGGGCCTGAATCGCTGCGAAACTCGTCGACAGAGCCGTAATGCGACCACGTGACCCCGTGACTCCGCGACCCATCGACCTCGTGACTTGGTCGCTAAGTCGCAAGGTCACCAAGTCACTCATAACCAATCATTGACCACCCTCGTGACCTAGCGACCCAGCAACCTTGCGACCTAGTCGCAAGTCGCCAAGTCGTAGAGTCACAGTTCCCCTGGTTTTGAACCTATTGCGACCTTGCGACCTCGCGACCCAGTCGCAGGTTGCATAGTTGCATAATCGTTGTTCCTTGAGAGTTCACGCTGGTGCGACCTAGCGACCTAGTCACAAGGTTGCCAAGTCACCGGACTAGCCTTTTCTTCACATAATAGTTGGCAGGGGTCGCAATGACCTAGCCTTAGGGGTCATTTGAAAGTTATAATTATGTCGCCCGCCTTATCATGGGATTGCTTTATGAATATGCCAGGGAACATCGAATATGAGCTCGAGTGTGTGTCCATCTCATCAGCCTCAAGTGACATGGGGCCCTCGGCAAAGCGAAAGAGAAGCAAGAGCCCAGAAGTGGAAATCTTAGAAGAAGGCGTGCCCCCTTCCCTACCCCCCATCTATGGAGACACTACTTGTGTGTTCAGAGAGGGGAACAAGATGATTTGGTATCAGGTATATCAGGAGTTTACCAAGCTTGAGTTCCCAAAAGATCTTCCAAATCGGCAGGTGTATGTCCAGGTCAAGAGGTCCAAACTTCATTACGCAGGTGCCCATCTACCCATATTTCCATGTGAAGAGATTGTTGAATGGATCCTCCAAAAGGTTGAATCCAGGATTTGGGTCATTCTCCATCACTCGGGGAAAACATTGGCTAACCTAAAGGGGCAGGACACGGAAGTATACTATGCACTCCCCACCTAAGAACAAACTTTCAACACTGATTGGGCAGCCACTCATGTAGTGCCCATAGCAGATACTTTAAAGGGATGGTGGGAGGACCCTGAAAAGTTTTGGTTTAATAAAGATCAGGAATATAAGACAGAGAGCCTTAAGAAATTTTACAAGCTGGTGGAAGCAATGATGTGCAGGATGTACGACCGACTAGATGCCACTATGTTCAATAGTACTTGGGTCCTGCTCATGTATGTCGTCACTACATATGGTACCTATTTTAACTGGGCCAACCTAATAATAGCATCCCTCAGGTCAAACATATAGGAAGCACAAGCACTTGATGAGGGATGCGCATCCGAGTTTTATATTGCTTCCTACCTTTTGGATGCAGTATGCACAAGGTGTCATTTTGAAGGATGGGTGCACAACTGGGATAAGGAACGTGGCGAACGAATCCACAAAGAGTTAAAATTGTTATGGGCCTCTAAGTACAAACAAGATATAGATTCAATCTCGCACAACTTCATCCCCGCACTCTATGGAAATTTGTTTGGAAAGGATGCCCCGTGCATGTCCAGGCGAGCCATGGAGACAATAACCCAAGTGGCCAACTGGTTTCCCATTACAGATAGTACCTTCATCAGGTTTTTTGGCTCATTAAAGGCACCCCACACACTGCCTTATTTCGTCACTGATAAATTACTCTTGCAGGAAGTATGCTACTAGATGACGAACGGGTTTACTAAGGTTCTCACCAAAGGTAAGAAGAAGTCGTGGTCTAATCTCTCACTTGCTATCGGTGCCTACACGGTTAAAGATTTCAGAGAAGTAGAGGGAGAGGCTGAGGAAACCAAGGGCTTTCATTTTCCACCCATATAACACAGATTATATGATCCTGAAAGGATCGTCCCCACACATTGTAAACAATCTAAATTCAAATGGATTTATCAACACACGGAATGCCCTGTCGAAGATCGAATCAAGAACTGGTACAACAAGGATAGGGAGGTTGTGCCAGAAGAATAAATTGATCAAGGGGAAGAGGATGATCAAACTGCAAAGGGAAGGATTGACACGCCATGAGGAGCCTCATCTTCCAAAGCCAAGAAGCCAAGGGCTGATACAGGCAATAGTCTCTCTCAACAGCAATAGGAAAAAAGAAACATAGAGGCTAAGGCACAGCAAGAAGCCAAAAAGTGGGCAAAAGAAGAGGAACTTAAAAGGACCCAATATTCCCTAGCACAACAGCAAGAGGAGGATAAGCGAAAGAAACAACTGAGGGAATAACAAAAGAAGAAGTAGGCAGAATAAGCCCGCGGGAAAAATGAGGAAGAGGAACAAAAGAGGAAAGAAGGGGAAGAAAGGATCGAGGCTGAGCACAAGTTAAAAGAAGAGCAGGATAAACCAGAAGCTGAGAAGAGGAGGAAGGAAGAAGAAATCCAGAAACAACAGCAAGATTCTTCTAAATAAGCAGAGGGTAGCAAGACACCTCCTCTGGAAACCGGGAAACAGATAGAGCTGGCTCACATTGAGGTACCTCAGACAACCCCTATGATGAGTGTTTGTTTTACCCTCTCGGAACTTGGCACCTCTGAGGAGCAGCAAGATGAAGTCTTAGATATGAGAAGGCTAACCTATGACCAGTTCACGCACAAGATCAGGCAAGAGAAGAGAATATGTCTAGCGCGGAACCCTGCACACCTCTCACAGTCACAATGGAGAAGGACATAGTCTTGGACACCATGACCAATCTAATTATGATTGCATTAGTAGGTACCGCCTTTGCACCGGCCATAGAAGAAAACGTTAGCATAATGAGCAGAGAGATTCTCTCTTTACAAAATAGTCTGCAAATTTCTGAGCATAAAGCATCTCAGGTAGAACAGGATAAGAAGGGGTTGGAGGAGGAAATTCAGAGGCTACAGTTCACAAATGCCCGAGCCAATGAATTTCCACTCACCATTCAAAGGGATTTAGTTAGTCTGGAAGCCACCATGAAACAACTGTACGAGGAGATGTTCACGATAAAACAGACAGTCGCACCATTGCTGAAAGCACAAGTGGAAACCAAAAGGAGGACTGCGCAGCTAAAGGAGGCCTCCATTGCTTTGGATAATATGCTAGAATGGTCAGGCATATACTTGCAAGCCCCTAATACTCTGCCTAGGAAGGACTGGGTCTCCACCCAGAATGAGAAGGTTTAGATTGGAATGAAGATACAGTCCAAAGATAAGTTGGTCAAAGATATAGAGAAAGTAATGTCCGCATCATTAGGGGAATTTTGAGGTCTAAAATGGGCCTCCTAAGGAAAATGTAGAATCATAATTCGCTTTATGAGAACCAATCACATCTTAGTGGATGACATCATCCCTAATGGTTGAGGTGGCATTGCTTGAGTTAAAGGTACTTACTTGTCACATTCTCAATGGTGGATAAAAGCTCATGGTTAAGCATGGTAGTGCTCTAAGTACTTTTAAAGTAAAAGTAAAGTATTCATAATAAGTGTCATTTCACACTTTTTGAATAAAAATATATTATTGTCATTTCATATTTCTTGAAAGAAACAATGCATATCCCTATACATTTATTATATTATATTATATTATATTATATTATTTTTATATAGTATATTAATTACATGTTATTATACAATTTAAATAATATAAATTTTAATTAATAGAATATACTATAATTAAGAATTTATAAATTTATATTTATATTCTATTTTAAGTTATTTAAGTACAAAGGAAAAATGCATTAGTTGTTCAATGATAATGACTTTTTCTTGAAAAGCTCATTCTTATTTATAGTCACATCAATCCAATTTTTTTATTAATTTTATTTTGATGCAACTTTTGAATTTAATTTAACTATGGTTAAATGGATTGTGGTGCAAAAAGTGAATTGAAAATTAATAAATATTATTTTATTGGTTTAGCTATTATTTTATTATTTCCTTAGGAGGCCCATTTTAGACCTCAAAATTCCCCTAATTATGAGCATCTGATCAGTGGAATTGATTCAATGGTCGAAATTCACCACATTCCTTCTCTAGGTGCATTGGGCACTGACAAAATGAGAGAAGAGGTTGCTCAGGACATTCAAAAATTCCTGCAACCCATGAAAAAGCAACTGCCTCTCAGGATCTTCCGGCCTCTCAGGAAAACCTCATGCAGTTCGTCGTTAGTCCGGTTCGAATATACACCAAGCTAGCTTCTCTATCCAATCATATCATAGTGAAAATACGCACCTTGGTCTTAGATGCTCTTGAGTGCTTCCATAGACTAAAAGAAGACACTCCCCAGTTAACTCCGATTGCTGTAGACAACTGCGCATGGCAAGAGTACCTCAAATTTCAGCAACATGTAAACGTGCTAGACCTCATAATCAAAGAGTTGCTTCCTTGACCAAGGAAAAGGCACAAGCCGCAGGTCGCAACAGGCGGAAAGTCGCAGGTCACAACAGACATGGGGTCGCAGGTCACATAAGGATCTGGGTCGTAATTCACAAATGTATCTCAGGTCGCAGAGCATGTCAACAGTCGGGAATGTGGAGAGTTAGGGACACCCAAGGGTCAATTTTGTTCTATAAATACTCCCTTCGAGAAATTGTAAAAGATATTTTTTTTTGGGACTCCAAAGGAGAAGAGAGAATTGTATAGCGCTGAATACATATTTCGGACAATGAATACAAACAAGTGTGTTGATTCCACTATTGGATCTTATGAGGACTCGTGTGTTAAAATTATGAATATTTTTGTTTCATGTATTGGATATATTTTATGATTTGTTGATCTGTGTTTTCTTCTTATATCATTTATACGTTTAAGCTCACTTGATGTGTTAATGGTATGAGGATATTTAATTGAGAGATATTGGCAACTTCGTTATTAACATTATCCTATCGTATGGAAAACGCCTAAGGAATTGAAGGGTGTTTTGACCATAAAGAACTATTTCTTTTGTGGCTTCGACAACTTTTACAAGAATGACGCTAATGATATGATGCTAAGACCATTTCCGCTGGCTACATGCTTTAACTTGCTTTTCTATTTGTAGTGTTTTATGTTCATTGAGACTCATCAACCATTTGCTTTGTATTGTTCAAATAACAGTTTGTTCATAGGTCTGAAGGGCTCGTTTATGTCCGAGAAAAGGAATATTCAGCGATAGTCGAACCCACACCCCGGACGGGATCCCTATCAAAAATGGTTTAGAGTCTAATTGGGACTTTACACCAGGGAGATCCCCTACTGTTGGCTAGGCATTTCCTCCCATCAACAATATTGAAAAATGAATTATGTACTTTAAAATTAAAAACAATAAGGACAACCTTTAATCTCCCTTCCTTGAAGTGGGTGAAAGATAATCAATTTATATATATTTATTGAAAGGTTTATATAAAATCCTTTGATATAGTTATGTTGAAAAGAGTTCATATGTGCATTGTAGATATCGTACGTGGAACCATTATTGGAATGATTTATTGCATATTAGTATTAATGAAGGGAAAGTAGGAAATCATATAGAAAAACTGACATAATGGTTTTCAATACATGATTTCTATAGTTGACAAGCATATGTATTATAGTAAATACAAGACCTTATAATATGATCATTGTAACAACTATACACCTTAAACAATACATCCATAAAAAAAAAATTAATCTTCTATTATCTCTAGTAATAATTTTCCTACCAAGAGTAACCCAGTATGAAAATCAAATGTTTTTACTTCACCCATAATTACATATACATGGTCAAGGAACCATTTACATACTCTACTTATATGATTAAGGTCCAACAAAAATATACGAAAAAAATCCATAAAAAATGAAGGTTGACATTATTCATTTATACATCATGTATGCTTAGCCATCCCGATTGGGATTTTTCCCATGGCATGGGCTATAGTTTTATTATGGTATTAATTGACCACATAGTACTTGGTATATCGATCATGGATCTCACAGCATAATCATTTAATTTCTTCATAATTGCGGTAATGTTGATTTGAACTAGTTAATGGTAGCTATCAATTGCATGTATTTATGTTTGAAATGATTACACCTATCTGCGCTTTGTCCTGGTTCCATCTGGTTTGTCCGATTATTATCCAGGAGATCGACGGTGTGGGCCAGGGGTGGGTTGGTTAGGGTAGCCACCCACCCCATCCTCCTGTTTTTTCATTCACTTGTTCTGCCGATAGAAACCGGCTCTGGGCTCTACAAATATTCATGGTTTCTTTCTGACATCGTGCAAAGGCATCTGAATTCATCTGGAATGCTTTTGGTTGAGATAATACAACTTATTCCCTCCTGTCACAAATGTTTGCTTCAATCCATTCTACGACATTTTGCTCATTTTCAATTTATAGGTTTGCATCTTAAATTTGCACAATTTATTTTTTCTCGGCCACAGATCCTTCAAGGGTTTTCTTCAAAGGGTTTATGATTTTTCTTTCAAATTTTTCAGAGGAATCTTCTCCACCACTTCGTAGGCCCCATCTCAGCTTAAAAAAGTGAAGTGCATTTGGGCATGAAGACTCGAAGCTACATCTCAAGCCAAACTTCTGTCCCACACCTCCAGGTATTGTCCATGAATCCGAACCCTGCGGGTTATTTCTTTTTGTAAATTTAAACTATCGTTGAAACTGTTTTTGTGGGTCAGTGACCTTACTTCACTGTCATCGCAATGTTAACAGGTTAGACGACTGGCTGAAGATGAAAGACAAGGTTTCTTGGAATATTCCTCCCGCATCCTCCTTCATGATATGTTTTAACTAAACGGTCATGGTGAAGGGTTTGTTCATGGGATTCTTCTGCAGTCACTGATTACGACATGCTATATCTCCTGTAGGGTTGTGGGTTTTTGTCCGACAAGAGATTTCTCTCAGTCTTGTCGTAGGTATTGTCTGCTCAGTTTATGGTTTGAAGGTTTAAGCGAGGCTCACCCCTGTATTTTGTTCCGACTGGAACCTTCGTTTACATGATCACCCATTTACAATTTAATTAAGACCTGTTTTTCACTTAACAGTGGACCAAAATTATTATAATGGTATGAGTTTTACGTAGCCTCTAGCTTGGATTTCGGTAATTTTTGTCATGACATTGTATAATTGGGCCTGATACTATTGCATGCAATAATTATGTTCTCCGTTGGACTACTGGGGCTAAATTTGGTTTTTTTGTCGGCATTCAAGACTTTACCAGCATAATAAAAAAAAAAATTCTTTGGATATCTGAAGTCCATTTGTTAATCTTTACTTTCCTACTGATATATTCGGACATATATTTCGTAGGTGATATCTTTAGAATTTTCATAGGTTTCCTGCATGGGTACTTTATTCCAATTATTCTCTATACGAGTTTTCTACCCTATGGGACTTGAATGTTGACCCTCTCTTTGGGTCTGAGTTATAAACCCTCAGGCATAAACTTTGAGTTTTTATATTTAATGTTATTCATACCCCCTCAAGGTGCTTCATATAAATGGTTTGAATTCTAGTTCTATTCGACAATATGTTTTGGGAAAATTGTGGCCCATGTTTTGACAGTAATGGATATGATTTTCTCTTTCTTATTCACTGCATCTTTTAGATAGCATTTGGATTTCTCACTGTGTTTCTTAAACTACAAGTTTACTGCGTTTTCCTATTTTCAGCAGTCCTATTTGTAATCATTTTCTTGTAATGTATTCACATAGATGTTTTCTTTATGAAATATATAAACACATTCACATGCAGTCTTCACACAGGTTATCATATTAATTCTAGTAACACATGAATTAACTCAAATATCCCTGCATTCTAATTTTAAACAGTAGAATTTTATATTTCCTACTACTAAAATATCATGAACCAGAAATCTAAGATACAACAATACCTAATTCCAGATGAAATCCTTCTGAAGTGTGATGGTCCTCCCAACTGTGAGTGAGGTGATTACATCGTCAACTCCCCCCTTGCTCCTCACCAAGGTCTAGGTCCTTCAATGAGACAAGAAGTTAGACCTCAGGATTAAATCCAATCTCTTCTTCTTCTGGGTATTCCCTGAGCTCCATTGGTTTCCTAACTAGCTCTGGATTACTCATAGAAAAAACATGTTGCTCCACCCTTTATACCTTCTACACAGAACCCCATTCCTTCCCAAGATTTTCCTATAAATCCTTTGGAATGGTAACTGTCAGAACTATCTCCACCTTTTTACCATGGGCTATTGGAATCATTTACCAATCAATTACTTTTTTCTTTTACTCAAGGAAATTATTAATTCACTCTCTTTCAAAAGACCAAAGATAATTTATTAAAATATTGTCAATGAATACCCTAATTCATTACTCATTCAAAATATACCATAACAAGTTTTTAAATCCATAAGTAAAGTAAGCAGGGTGTTACATCTTCCCCCACTGAAGCAAGCACCGTCCTTGGTGTTATTTAATCAGAAAAAACAACTTTGGATAGGCTTCTTGAATAATATGTTCGTCCTCCAAAGTAGCCTCCTTAGGGCCAAAGTGCTTCCACTGCACTTTAACTTGGGGGATGAGTTGCCTCCAGAGCGCTATTTCTCTTTGATCTAGAATATGTTGTGGTTCTACCAGGAACTCGTCGTCTGGTTCTACCTGCATACCACAATTATTATCATTAGTTTAAATCAGATATTTTATTTTTGACTCAATTGTAATTCATTTTTAACTTAGATGTATACCCTGCCAATGTATCAAATTCTTGGGGTAATGTAAGTAATGCTTCAGTAATGATACATGAAACACGTTATGTACTATTATATGGCTTTTTAGAGATAGTTGGTAGGCCACTGGTCCTATTCTTTCCAAAACTTCGAATGGCCTGCAATATCTGTGGGCCAACTTGGCACAAGTATTCCATTGCAATGTGCTTTTTTTTTGTTTAATTCTTACATAAACATGATCCCATATCACGAATTCCCGAAAAGTTATTTTCTTATCATCATATAGTTTTTTCCAGTCTTGAACAGCCTTCAAGTTCTATTTTATTTTCTTTACCTCTTGCCCCATTTCTTCTAGCATGTCTGGCCCAAGCATCATCTTATTTTCTGGATTGCTCCGGTTTATAGGAGTCTAGCGTTGTCTCCCGCACAATGCCTCAAAGGGACTCATCTTAATGGATTCTTGATACCCGTTATTGTAAGAAAACACAACCAAATGTAGATACTCCTCCCATTTCATTGGTTGTTGCATTACATACATGTGCATCATGTCTTCTAAAATCTGATTCACCCTTTCTTTTTGCCCATCCGTTTGCGGATGATAAGAAGTAATAAATTGTATTTGTCTCCCCAGACCACTAAATAGTTTCTTCCAGAATGCCGAAGTAAATTTCACATCACGATCTGAAATAAAAATTTGGTGGATACTATGTAATCCAAAGATTTCTCTCATCAAAATATCAACAATTTGTACCATCTTTAAAGTGGACTGGATGGGAATAAAATGTGCCACCTTACTGATTCTGTCAACTACCACCATAATCGAATCATTATGCCTTCTATTCTTTGGTACCCAGTGATGAAATCGAGGGAAATGACTTCCCACTTCCATTCTGGTACTAGGATAGACTGAAGCAATCCCGCGGGATGCTGATGCTAAACCTTAATTTGCTGACATTCTAAACACTAGGTCAAATACTCCGCAATGTCCTTTTTCATTCTAGGCGAGGTATAATATTTTATAATTGCAGTTAAAAATTTTTGATATCCTGGATGTCCTGCATAGGAACTCATGTGATATTCATCTAAAATAATTATTTTCAGATTGTTTTGATTTGGAATATATATTCTTTTCTGGTAGACAAAGAACTGCTTATCATTGAGTTCAAACTCTGACTGCTTCCCTTGCTCTTTTTCTGCTTTTGCCTACTGCCATAAGAACTGGTATTCAGGGTCCTTCTTATCTCCCTCTAAAATCTATTCTTGAAATTTGAATTCAATTTGATTAAAGTAAAGTTCATAGATGCCATGCAGCTTCCTGCTTAATGCATCGGCCGCCCGGTTCTCTTTACCCTTCAAATGCTCGATATCAAAATCGAATTCACTTAGGAAAGCATTCAACTTAGATTTGCATGCATTCAAATCATCTTGTTTAAAACAGATAGTTAAACTGTTGTGGTCAGTTCTCAACATGAAACTTTTCCCTAGTAGGTAATGCCTCCATATCCGCAACGCATGCACTGACACAATTAGTTCCAAGTTATAGGTTGAATACCTCTGCTCATGTTCCTTCTGCTTCCTAGATTCATATGCTATGACTCTTCCCTCTTGATTCAAGACTTTTCCTACACCCTCCTTACAAGCATCAGTACATACCTCAAACTCTTTACTCAGATCTACTACTTTCATAATAGGAGCAGTAGTTAACAACTCCTTCAATAACTCAAAACTGTTCTGACATTCTTGAGTCCACTTAAAGACTCGTCCCTTCCACTGCAAGGAAGTAATGGGAGAAGCTATTTTAGAGAATCCATTGATAAATTGTCAATAATAGCTAGCCAGAACCATAAATGAATGTATGTCTACTACATTCTTTGGGACCCTCCATTTCATGATTGTCTTTATCTTTTCTGGGTCCACCGCAATCCCTTCAGCAGAAATCACGTGTCCCAAATATTGGATCTGTTCTTTAAATAAGTCACACTTACTAAATTTAGCATAGAGTCAATGTTCTCTTAACATTTTCAACAAAATGCGGAGATGATCCTTGTTCTCTTCCTTATTCTTGGAGTAAATTATTATGTCATCAATAAAAATCAAAATGAATTTCTCCAAGTAGGGGTGAAAAATTCCATGCATTAAGCTCATAAAGGTGGTTGGTACATTGGTTAATCCAAAAGGTAATACTACAAACTCATAATGGCCATACCTGGTACAGAATGTTGTTTTTCTTATATATTTGTCCCTAATCTAGATCTGGTGGTAACCTGACCTTAAGTCAATCTTGGAAAACACTATAGCTCCTTTGACTTGATCGAACAAGTCATCAATACGCAGCAGTGGGTATTTGTTTTTAACAATCAACTTGTTGAGCTGTCAATAATCCATACACATGCACATAGTGCCATCTTTATTTTTCCCAAACAACACTGGTGTTCCCTATGGGGACATCCCTTGCCGAATGTAGCCTTTATCCATCAATTCCTATAGCTACATATGTAACTCTATTAATTCAATAACACTCATCCTGTAAGGAGTTTAGGACACAGGTGTTGCTCTGGGTAATAGTTCTATAGTAAAGTCTATATCCCTTTTTGGTGGAAGTCCTAGAATTTTCTCAGGAAATACATCTTGGAATTCTTGCACAATAGGAATATTCTCCAGCATAAGGGTCCTGTCTTTGGATTTGGTGAATCCCACTTGAATGGCATAAATTTGGCATCCTTTCCTTATGAATTTACTTAATTGAGATGTTGTAATGGGTCGTAACTGCACCGGTTTATTAATTCCTTGCAATTCTTGTCGTGTCCCATCCTTTGATTTAAAATAAATAATCTTATCCTTACAGTACACTAGTGACCAATGTCTCTCCATCCAATCCATCCCCAGTAAAATGTCGTACGATCCCAAAGGTAGAATGTTGAGTTCCATAGTGATGTGTTGATCCCGAATACTCAACTCACAGTTTGGTACTTTGGCATTGACCCGCCTTCTTGCCCCTATAGCCAGCTGAACTAACGAAAGATTCTTAAATTTCTGGTTTTGTAATTTACAACTTTCAACTATTCGAGGGTGTATATAGCTCAAGATGGCCCTAGGATCAACTAAAATAGAAACATATTGGGTTTGTAACTTACCTTCTAACTCTATCATGGTTGGTTAGAAGTTTTCTTGTCGATCCTCTAGAGCTGCATCGATTATGGGTATGTTTCGAGCTACATCCCCCACAGTCGATGCCTCTTGTAGATTTGCTGCCACTTCATTTATTCCTCGATGAGGCAGTTTTTGAAATAATGCACCTCCCCACACCCCTAGCATTATAGTAGAGGTTTTTTGGACTGTCTAATGATGGGTCTGCTAGAAGCTCCAACATGTCGGTCCTCACCAGCCCACTAGGTCTTTAATTCACTTTTTCCATTCTGTTTCCTTAGCAGATTCCTTGAAGTGTTCCTATAGTTTCCAGATCTGTTATTTTTATTATTGGTGAAACTTTTCTGCCCTTTCCGGGGTGGCCAAATTTTCCCAGTTTCTCTTTTGGCTTTGGATTCCTGATAGCACATCCGTGCTTTCCTTATCACTTCATCCATAGTTTTCAGGTTCAAGAACTCAATCCTCTCCTTCATATGTAATGGAAAATTTCTCAAAAATCGTTGCACTTTCACCTTCTCATCGCACAAATAAGGTACATATCATAATAACGAAGGAAATTTCGTAACAAACTCATCCATACAAATTTTCCCCAACTTTATATCATGAAACTCTCAGGACTTTTCATCGTAGAAATGTTCGGTCAGATACTTATCTTTGAAATATTGTTGAAACTCATCCCAAGTTACATTTTGGTCTTCCACTCCATGCACATTCTTAACCTCTTCCCACCACAATGTTGCTTTCTCCCGCAGTTGGTAAATGGCTAAATGAGCTTTCAGTTTGTTGTTATATTTGTACAGCTGAAATTATTTTTTCATGTTTATGATCTAGGCTTCTGCCATTTCTTCAGCTTCTCCATCAAAGGTGGGAGGCTTAATCTTTCGGAATTCACCCTGCAATTCCACTTTTTGTTTCTTCAACTCTTGTTTTTCTAAAATATTCCCAGATTCAGCCTCATTGTAGCTTCTACTCTTATTACTTCGTGGCGTTATAATACCTTTGGGATTATCATGTAGTGGTTGTCGTTGTTCTCCTTCTTCCTAAGTGTCCCTCTTGGGGCTAGGTTGTGCATTGGGATGATTCTGTCAGTCTAGAAGGATTTTTAAATATCCTTTCATGTTCTCTCATCAATCTTTCATTATCACCATGAACCTTAAACATTTATATTTGGAGTTGCTGCACAGTTTCAAGCAACCTGTTTGTCTGTTGTTGATAATCTTCCAACATTCTTCTTGTTTTTTGGTGCTGGTCTATGCTTAATTGCACCCACATTTCGGGATCTACCTCAGGGTTGGTCATAGGATGGGTTTCCCCAGTTTTTCAGGGTTCTTGATGGCTAGAGCCCATCCTCATGGAAGCTTAGTGCTACTATGTTCCTGTAATTGAAAAATTCCAGCATTTAAACTTTATGAAAGAAAAAAAAATCGAAATGATGACTATCAAGTTATTTCATTGGCCCAACTAGCCCCAGTGTGTAACCACACTCTAATACCACTTGTAATAGCTATACACCTTAGAAAATACATTCATAAAAAAAAATTAATCTTCTATTATCTCTAGTAATAATTTTCCTACCAAGATTAACCCAATACAAAAGTCAAATGTTTTTACTTCACCCATAATTACATCTACATTCGTGTAATATGTCAAGGAACCATTTACATACTCTAATTATATGATTAAGTTCCAACACAAATATATGAAACAATTCCATAAAAAATGAAGGTTGACATTATTCATTTATACATCATGTATGCTCAGCCATCCCGATTGGGATTTTTCCCATGGCACAGACTATAGTTTTTATTAATTGACCACATAGTACTTGGTATATCGATAGTGGATCTCACATCATAATCATTTAATTTATTTAGAATTTCGGTAATGTTTATTCGAATTGGTTAATGGTAGCTATCAATTGCATGTATTTATGTTTGAAACGATTACACATGTCTGTGCTCTTTCCTGGCTCCATCTGGTCCATCTGATTCTTATCCAGGATATCGATGGTGTGGGCTAGGGGTGGGTTCGTTAGTGTAACCACCCACCCCATCCTCCTATTTGGTCATTCACTTGTTCTGCTAACAAAAACCGACTCTGGGCTCTGCAACTCTTCATGGTTTCTTTGTGACATCGTGCAAAGGCATCCAAATTCATCTGGAATGCTGCCGATTGAGATAATACAGTTTCTTAGCTCCTGTCATAGAGGTTTATTTCAATCCATTCTACAAAATTTTTCTCATTTGTAGTTTTTAGGTTTGCATCTTAAATTTGCACAATTTATTTGTTCTCGACCACGGATCCTTCAAGGGTTTTCTTGAAAGGGTTTATGATTTTTCTTTCAAATTCCGCAGAGGAATCTTCTCCATCTCTTTGTAGGCCCCATCTCAGCTTACAAAAATGTACTGCATGTGGGCATGAATACTCGAAGCCACATCTCAGGCCAAAATTCTGTCCCATGCCTCCAGGTATTATCCATGAATCTGGGCCCCGTGGGTTATTTCTTTTTGTAAATTTAAACTATCATTGAAACTGCTTTCATGGGTCAGTGACCTTACTTCACTGTCACTGCAATGTTAACAGGTTGGACGACTGGCTGAAGCTGAAAGATAAGGTTTCTTGGAATATTCCTCCTGCGACCTTCTTCATGGTATGTTTTAACTAATTCTCTTGGTGAAGGGTTTGTTCATGGTATTCTTCTGCAGTCATTGATTACAACATGCTATATCTCCTGCAGGGTTGTGGGTTTTTTTCCAGCAAGAGATTTCTCTTAGTCTTGTCGTAGGTCTTGTCCATTCGGTTTATGGTTTGAAGGTTTGAGGGAGGCTTGCCCCTGTATTTTGTTCCAACCGAAACCTTTGTTTACATGATCACCCATTTACAGATCAACTAAGACCTGGTTTTTACTTAATAGTGGACCAGAATTCATATAGTGGTATGAGTTGTATGTATCCTTTAGCTTGGATTTCGGTAATGTCTACCATGACATTACATCATTGGGCCTGATACTATTACATGTAATAATTCTCTTCTCTGTTGGACTACCGAGGCTAAATTTGGTTTTTTTGTTGGCATTCAAGACTTTTCTAGCATAATCAAAACACAGTTTTTCTTTGAATATCTAAAGTCCATTTTTTAATCTTGAATTTCCTGCTGATATATTGTAATATTCCCAATTAGCCAAGCTAATGGGAATATACAATTTTGTTTTACTTTTTCTGTCGCATGAATAAAATTGTAAAGGAGTATCAATAAAACTCCTAAAAAACAAAATAAATCAATGCCCAATGTGAGCAAGGCTAAATCTGGGCTATTTTCATAAGCACACTTCAGTGTGAAAGAGGCTAGATCAATTGACCAAGTCAACTAGGACCAAATCAACAACGTTGTCTAGATGCAATGAACCTCCTAGATGTGCATCGCAGTTTTAGTTGGAGGCTACACATGTGAATGGAGCTAAATCATTGAGATGGTTTAGGGTTTGGCAATATTTCTATCTTATAAAAGGAAGAGGAGGAAACCAACAGATGGGTTGTTTATTGTATGATATTTTTTAATATATTTTCTATTTATACATATATCATTCTCTTGTTGTTTAGCTGAGAATAGTGTTGTTTAGCACTGGCTGTTCCTGATTAGGAATCCCACCCCTTCCATTGAGTAGCTCTTGGAGGAGTCTTTTACATATTGTCCACTATCAGGTATTTTTCCAAGCTTCATCTTCCAACAACAACACACATCCTGTTGAGGGTTTGGTTGTCCTTCTAAGTTGCAGCAAGTGGAGGCTAGATCTACTTAGATATATTCCAATCTAGTGCTTCTTTCCAGTGGGAAAGTCTTCTATCCCACTAGGAAGAGTGTTATGTATCATTGGAGATTTATATATACATCTTGGCATCAGGCCAATATTCTCATCAAGTCTACAACGGAGTTTAACTTCCAGGACTCTGTTATCTGCAACAAGAAAGTGTAATATTCCAAATCTAGAAATTAAGAAATATTTGACAAAATATTCGTTATGCAATGTAAATAAATCTCATAAAAGATTTTCTAATTCAGATTATTCGATAAATACAACAGAAACAACTTTATACAACGTTTTATGGGCAAAAAGGTTGGGAAAAGTGATGATTTGGGCCCTAAAATGAGTGTATTCAGAGATCTGCGTAAAAATAAGGGAAACGGTTTTGGGATATGTTAGCTCAGGCTATATGAAACCTCCATGCAAAATTTCAGCAAAAAAAATGCGTTTCTCTATGTTAAACAGTTCCTCCACTCCTGACTAGGCTAGAAAACCCTGATTTCCCATGACTTGGAGTATGCAGAAATTACTGAAGCTTCTACAACATGATTTTCTAAAGGGATTAGCTGAGTTACACATGAAAATAATTATGGAAACTTAGAATAAGATTCAAATGATTTATAGTAAGAAAAAAATATCTTTTCATAAAGGAAGGCCCCAAAAGGAGTGCTACAACACATGAGAAAAGACTGCAGAACCATGATAGCGTTAATTTTAGGGCTGAAGCAGAAATTTATTTAATCTTTAGATCTAGAGCATATCTTTACATAAAAATATAGATCTAATACAGATCTGTGTACAAGAAATCCTCATCTATACATTCCCCTTGGGGTTTTGCTCAAAACATGAAGCACCGGAAGTAGATTTGAGATCTAAGTATGCAGATCTGCAGAATGATTCAGAAATTTCTGAATATTAAAATGGTACAGTAGATCATATCTGAAACAAACATGGATTGGATGGCCAATCCATGGATCACCACAGTGAAAGGAAGAATCCCAACACCGAAGATCTCTCCTCCAAAATACAAGAAAAACACCCTGCAGCTGTAGATCTGCAGATAATGCTGTCCAGGGAAGGAAACAGCACTGTAGCCACTGAGAATGGAATGGCCTGATGCCAAGGTGTAGATCTGAAGCAAAATCAGCAAATTAACTCTTCCAGGAGATTAAAAGACACACTCACTAAGAAGAGCCACTGCTATCATCTAGATTTGAGCAGATCTAGATCTCCACTTGCTGCAGCTCACATGGACAGCTCAACCCAAAATAGGAGCAGTGCTGTAAATGTAAGGTGAATCTTGGCCCAAGCCTAATAGTGGATAAGTTATAACAATTCTCCTCCAAGAGCTACTCAAGGAAGGAGGTTGGATTCCTGAACAGGAAGTCCCAACAAGGGATGTCTAAACAGACAGACCTTCAGAAATAATGATCTTCAACAACCTCTCCTTGTTGCCCTCCTCTTCCTTTTATAATATAGGAGTCTTTTGCAGACCCTAAACCACCTTGATTCACTTAATCCTTTTCACATTAGACCCTCCGTCTAGAACTGCACTGTCCCTCAAAGAGGTTCAATGCATCTAGATTGTGCTCTTTGACTTGGTCAAAGGTGGCCCACTCTTGTGATTTATACCCATTCACACATGCAGGAGTTTATTTAGATAGCCTAGATATGTCTCTGTTCACATAAGCATTGATTTATTCTTAGTTTTCAGGAGTTTTACATGTCCTCCTTCACAATTTATTCATCAATCATGAAATACAAAATAAATAAGGAAAAATTAATATTCCTATTAGCTGAAGATAATTTAGGAATATTACAGTCTCCCCCTCCCAAATGTTGCTTGTCCTCAAGCAACTACAAGGGTGCTGCAAAATTTCCCGTTCTTCTCTTGTGGCCTCCTCATCTATTAGTCTCCACCATTGCTCTGAATATTCTGCAATAGCTCTGTCTTCCAATGGTCCTCCCTCAATGTGCAAGTTAGCCTTTGGTGAATAAACCAAGGGGCTCTCATCATGAATAAATGGAAGGTTGTTGTGGAAACCTTCTTGCTGATCCATGGCCTCCTCAAGATAGAAGTGATGACAATCATGGGGATTTTCATGATCCATGAAAGACTCCCATCTCCATGCTATCGTCCAAATGAATTGAATCACCACCCAGCTTGTCAATCCATAGAAAGACTCCTCCCCAATACATGTGAGAGGCATGTTCTCAACAAACATATGGCTCACTCTACAAAGAGACAAGTGATCTATCATAGTGGCCATACAAAATCTCATGCTCCCATGGAAGCATGCAATGCAAAAAGAATGGGGACCTCCTTTCCCCAAGGACACATCCAACAAGTGTGCCTCTCCTCTAACCATGTTCCCAAGAGTAAGAACATTCTCATCATATGGAGTCATGATTAGAATCATGCTAGCTACCATGTATGATAAATGAGAAGGAAGATGTTTCCTCATGTGCAACCAGCACAACTTTATCCTTAACTGCCATAGAATAGGATATGACAGGTGCCTTTCCCAAAACTTGTTTGCTAGATCATCTCTTCTGAATGCTTGGATGAAATGCATCATAATTGGTGTAGAGGAATCACACCATGAAGAATAGAATAGCTTGGCAATATCCTCCAAGGAATGACCTGCATCAGCATGGTCCATGGCCTTGAGTAGCCCATGAATACCCTCATAAATAGTGCCCCTTTTTGGAGCTATGTTCTGCAAATGAGTGTTAGAAAAATATAAGCATATAGGAGATACATGATAATGCTCAAAAGGAAAAGCCTCTCTATATACTTGTTTTACATTAGTGCGGTAACTCATGGATGAGTTCCCTCTCACACTCAATGAGTAAGGAGCTGTGAATGATGGCTCCTTCCAAGACCTATGCTCCTCCTCATCTACTAAGTAATCCATGCACATCTTCATATGAGAGTGCACCTCTTCTTTGAAGCCTTCCCATATGAATCCACCCAAGAGAGTATGATATGCTTTGACAAAACCAGTGGGTTTGGAAATTAGGATTTCATAGATGGCATCAAGTAGTCCCTCCTTGAGCTTGGAGTCTCTAACCAAAAGAATAAGATTATAGAAATAGATGACTCCATCAACCACCTTAAACCTTTCATCCTTTACTTCCCCATCAAGAACCCCACATGTGAAAATGTCCTTGGAGTATTCCACCCTGAGTTGGAAATCCCAATTAGGATCCAAGCTCTCCAAGAATGACAGTGCTGTAGAGGTCTGAAATGCTACCCCTGTCTTCTCATGGCTCCCATCTTTGACATCCTTGATATCAAAATCACATGTTGTAGCATCATAATCTTCCCTTTTCTGCCCCATTTGCAGCTGATCTTACACAAAACAAGATTGGAGCACATGGAAATCAACTTCCCCTCGGAAAGTTCTTGTTTTCCAAAACCTCCTCCTTTTGGCCCATTCATACAAGAGGTTTAGGATCCCCTTGCTATCTTCATAAATATTCTTTGTGAATGAAGAGGTCATGGGCTGCCCCAAAGATATGGAGTTGCCATGTGCCCTCATGCTCATGTCGTCATAGATCTCTTATTTCTCCTTTCTCAGTTGAGATTTCTGAGTGGGAGTTAGCAATGCCCCTTTCAGGAAACTGCTCACCTCTCTCCTGAATTCATGAGAGATTCTCTGTGCTATGCTAGCTTCTCCCAAGGCTCCCTCCTTAGCCAAGTATTTATATGCTGCCCATAGTTGAGAGAACACTTTATATTTCCTCCTATCAAGAGGTGCTCCTGGTAGAATGCCTCCTTGCAAAGAGGGGTCAAGGCATAGAGTGGAATGTGGATGTAGGTGGACAGATTTGCCCCTACCTTTAATGCATAGGTCCTCTTGCCTTCTTTGTACTTCCAAGCTTTGAAGCAGAGAAGGGTTCATGTTATTCTCCTTGTGATTCCCTTCCTCCTTCTCTCCTTATTCTATCTCAAAGGTCTCATCATTTGACAATGATGGTACATGCTGCTCATGTGTTATGCCAAGAGCTATATGTGTGAGGCCTTGTGGAACTCCTTGCAAGAGTGCAAGAGTTTCTTCTCTTGGAGCAAGTGCTCCAAATTCATCTTCATGAGGTGATTGAGGTGATTTTTTTGTGACTCTGTTATGATCTCCTGTCTTCCACTCCTTTTCAATAACTGAAATTGTCTCATCATCAATAAGAGACCTTAGATATTGGTCATCTATTGAAGGAGAAACCTTCATGCCTTCCTCTTGAGAAGAGGATCCTTCACTCAATGGAGATCTTGCCCTTCGCAAGGCATCAAACAAACTCACACCCTCTTCCATGGTCTTCAAAAATGGATTTGGATTCATAGACCCTTCCAACTCATGCAAAAGCTTCATCTAATGTGGTTTGATAGTGTCAACAGAAGATGATACATATGAAGCTTCATCAAACCTTTCTATCAATCTTGCAATAAACCTTGCATAAGTAGGTGTATTGGAATTCTTTAAGGAAAAAGCCTCAAAAAACCACCAAGCATATTCTTTACCTTCAAAATGTAGCGCTGCTACTTTGATGGCTTCAATCTCTGAAACTTGACGTTGTTGCATGAAGTTGTCTAGCTCCTCCACCCAAACCCTGACTGGACATTTAGGTGATCCATCAAAGATAGATAGATAGATTCTACCCTTATCATGTTGCTCCTCCTTTGTGTCTTTTCCTTCCTTGATCTTGCAGAACCATTGGAAGTTCAAGTCGTCTTTGAACTCCTTGGATTGAGCTTCACACTCCTCCAAATACTCTCTAAGAGTCTCCTTTTTTGGCACACCTCCTTTCTTCCTATTCATGAAGAAATCATAGACAGAACGTTGAAGATTTGGTGATATGTCTGATTGCACATATCCATGATATGAGGATTCATAATTTTCCTCATGTATAGATCTTGTAGATCTGATCGGAAGACCTTTTTGCTCTTGAAATTTTCTAGGAGTTTCACTGCTTCTTCTTTCTTCTTCTTGTTGAACCTCCTTCGAGAGGTTCTTCTTAGATATGAAAAATAATGAGATTAAACTCATATTATTCATCATTTGGACCTTTATCCTTGCTTTACATCACTTTGGCTTGAAGCCACAGGCTGAGCGAAAGATCTTGCTCTGATACCACTGTAACATTCCAAATCTAGAAATTAAGAAATATTTGACAAAATTTTGGTTATGCAGCATCCAAAAATCTCATAAAATATTTTATAATGCATATCCTTCAATAAATAAAACAGCAGCAACTTTATACAACGTTTTATGGGCAAAAAGGTGGGGAAAAGTGATGATTTTGGCCCTAAAATGAGTGTATTCAGAGATCTGCATAAAAATAAGAGAAACGACTCTGTGATATGTTAGCTTAGGCTATATGGAACCTCCATGAAAAATTTCAGCAAAAATAAATTCGTTTTTCTATGTTAAATAGTTCCTCCACTCCCGACCAGGCTAGAAAACCTTGATTTCCCATGACTTGGAGTATGCAGAAATTACTGAAGCTTCTACAACGTGATTTTCTGAAGGTATTAGCTGAATTTATGCATGAAAATTAGTATGGAAACTTATGATAATATTCAAATGAGTTAGACTAAGAAAAACAAATATTTTCATAAAGGAAGGCCCCAAAAGGAGTGCTGCAACACATGAGAAAAGACTGTAGAACCATGACAGCGTTAATTTTAGGGCTGAAGTAGAAATTTATTTAATATTCAGATCTAGAGAAGATATATACATAAAATATAGATCTATGTACAGGAAATTCTGATCTATACATTCCCCTTGGGGTTTTGTTCAAAACATGAAGCACCGGAAGTAGATCTGAGATCTAAGTATGCAGATCTGCAAAATGATTCAGAAATTTCTGAATATTACAATGGTATAGAAGATCAGATCTGAAAAAAACATGGATTGGATGGCTAATCCATGGATCACCACAGTGAAAGGAAGAATCCCAACACCATATATCTCTCCAAAATACAAGCAAAACACCCTGGAGCTGTAGATTTATAGATAACGCTGTCCAGGGAAGGAAACAACACTGTAGCCTCTGAGAATGGAATGGCCTGATTCCATGGTGTATATCTGAAGCACAATCAGAAAATGAACTCTTCCAGGAGGTTAAAATACACCCTCACTAAGAAGATCCACTGCTATCATCTAGATCTGAGCAGATCTAGATCTCCACTTGCTGCAGCTCACAAGGACAGCTCAACCCACAAAAGGAGTAGTGTTGTAAATGTAAGGTGAAGCTTGACCCAAGCCTGATAGTGGAAAAGTTAGAACAATTCTCCTCCAAGAGCTACCCAAGGAAGGAGGTGGAATTCCTGAACATGAAGTCCCAACAAGGGATGTCTAAGCAGACAGGCCTTTAGAAATAATGATCTTCAACAACCTCTCCTTGCTGCCCTCCTCCTCCTTTTATAAGATAGGAGTCTTGCCAAACCCTAAGCCACCTTGAGTCACTTAACCCTTTTCACATTAGACCCTCCTTTTAGAACTGTGATGTCCCTCAAAGAGGTTCAATGCATCTAGACTGCGCTCTTTGACTTGGTCAAAGATGGCCCACTCTTGTGATTTAGACCCATTTACACTTGTAGGAGTTTATTTAGATAGCCCATATATGTCTCTGTTCACATAGGCATTGATTTATTCTTAGTTTTCAGGAGCTTTAAATGTCCTCCTTCACAATTTATTAATCAATCATGAAATACAAAATAAATAAGGAAAAATTAATATTCCTATTAGCTAAAGCTAATTTAGGAATATTACAAAAAGTTGCAGGGTGTTTTGGCAAGCTTTTGGAGGAGAGATCGCTGGTGTTGGGAATCTTCCTTTCACTGTGGTGATTCATGGATTTCTATTCTAGTCCATGTCATATTCATATCTCATCTGAATACTCCTGTACTTGACTCAGGAATTCTGAATCATTCTGCAGATCTGCTGCAGAGAATCTTAGATCTACTCTATGTTATTCATGTATTACTAGAAACCCCCAATGGGTATGTAAAGTAGAGACGTTATGGATCTGTCATAGATCTGACTGTTCTTGCATTATTTTGTCCTAGATCTAATTTTTAATCATCAGCTGTTGTATGCTCTATAAAATAACGTTGTCAAGCCTTTTTGCAGTAAATACATGTGTTGCAACACCTCTTTGTGGGGGACTTATTCTATATCAATCTTCTATTTCCTATTGTAAATTGTATGGGCCACATTGTAAATCTGATTTTCTGATGTATATATGATTTATGATCCTCCATATTGGCCTCCTACTATTTTTTAGTCAAAATACGTTAATTGTGAAGCAGTATTGTTGCATATTTCTACAACCCCATTCTTGGGTGTTTTCCAGCCATACTAGGTGTGGGAGGTCTGTTTACCTCACCTAGTTTGATTTTTTTTTTCTCTCCTCTTGGATTTAGATGCTAGATCTCCAGGTCTAGGGGATCCATGAGCTTCAAACTCATTTCATTTCACATACTCCTGAAAAATGCGTTATTCTAATATGCATTGTTGAGCGGTCCCATTTTGGGATATTATAGTGGTATCAGAGTTGTCATCTCGGCATAGCCTGTGTTTTCTTGAAGAGCCAATATGTCCTCAGAAGAAGAGGAGCCTCTTACTGACAAAGAGAAGAGGTATCTAAAAATAAGACATAATAATTTTTATTATGCCAATGATGATAAAGACAAGGGTAAAGCCCCTGAATCTAGAAGTGATGAAGAAGGAAAGGAGTTTGATAAAACTATTTTCAAGGTCATGCAAGATCTTTCTAGAGAGATCAAAGAGATGAGAATAGACATAATCAAAGAATATCCTAGGATATTTCATCTTGGAGAAGGCTCTAGCATGTCTCACCACTGGAAAGATCAACCAGTGAATCAACCACAAGTTTCCCAACAATCCACTATGCCTACCTTTTTGGATGTGGGAAATGAAGGGTTACAAGAGCAAGCATACCTTGAAGAATAATGTGAAGAATATGAGTCTCAGAATCTGAGATTCAAATATCAGCTGATTTTTCAAGAGTTTTGTCACCTTAAGTACAAAATAAGACCAAGACATCAACATAGAGATGGTGGATTCACTCAGGATCATGATCGCCATCACTCTATGGGCTGATTATTTCTACCCAATTTCGATGGGTCATCCAAATGTTCTGCCAAAGCATGGGTGGAAAAGCTCGATATCTATTTCCAGTTGAACAAGGTCCCAGAGATGGAAGCTATCAAGATTGCAGTGCTGCACTTTGAAGGTGAAGCACATGATTGGTGGTTCCATGGCTTGTCAACATTGGGTCATGCCAATGTGACTACTTATTCAGAGTTCACTAGAAGATTGGTGGAGAGATTTGACAGAAGAGATCCAGAGGCACCTTTCATGACCCTTGCAAGGTTGAAGCAATCAGGTAATACAGAGTCTTATATTTCTGAATTTTTGAGATTATATGTTATGGTTCCTAACTTGTCTGCATCAAGAAGGGTGTACATGTTCATCGATGGTCTGGATGAACCTATTCATGGGTTGGTGAAATCCACCAAGCCGACTACCTTGCATGATGCTATTGAGAGGGCAAGAGACCTTCAAGATGCCTTGCCAAAGGCAAAAGAAAGTTTTCAGAACAAGCCCTCTTTCTCTTCCAAGGGAAAGGAAGAAAAAGTTGCTCCTTCAAAGGAGAGCACATTCAAGAAGCCTCTTGATATTGAAGTCTGGAGAGATTTAAGGATGAAGAAGCTATGCCTCACTTGTCAGGAACCGTGGGTTCCTAGACATACATGTGCTGCTATTAAAGCACATTACATAGAGGTCTTCTCAAATCTTGAAGAAGATGAAGGTGATGAACCAAGAAGGGGTCACAACGTTGACAATGTTGAAGGAGATCCAACACCATCAGAAGATGGAAATGGAAAATTTTCTCCTATTAGAGGAACTCTTGCATATTTTATAGGAGTACCTAAGTACTTGACCTTAAGATTTCAAGGTTAAATCATGAATCAGAGGTTTTATGTGTTGATTGACAGTGGGGCTACCCACAATTTCATTGATGCCCATCTTCTGCAAAGCAGGGAAATACCCACTGATACTTTTGAGGGATTCTCTGTTTTGGTCCCAGGAGATAGAACAATGCAATGCATGCATTACGTCCCATCACTTTCAGTCACTATGGGATCCTACACTTTGGTGGATCACTTCTTTGTAGTTGACATACCAGACACCAATATCATTTTGGATGTTCAATGGTTGATTACATTGGGGAAAGTCACCACTACTTGGAAGGCTTTGCAAATGGAATGGGTGGACAAGAAGAGTGGTGAACCACAAATGACCCAAGACATGCATACTTACCCTTCACATTCTACTTCCACACAAAAAACAGAGATGGATTTGCGTAGTGGAAGCAAGGACCTCATAGTCCCATCACTTATGTTCATGAGATATCTGCATGGGACATTCTCATCTAGTGGAAAACCACCTGGGAGGCCACCTAATTCAGATTTTATGGGGAATACCTCACAAATTTCTGCTCCAAACTTAGATCTAGGAAGGATTGGATCACTTGGAGACAAAGCTACAACATTGGGAGGATTGGGACAACTCAAGGAGGAGGGAGATTTATTTCCCTTATCATTATCACCCACTCTCATTTATATATCTACGTTGTGGGAGGAGAAGAATGGAAGGATCAGCCTTCCAACACAGACCTTTGGCATAGTATATGTCGAGGAGGATATCAGCCACATGACAGACATTCCTATGGATGTATCCTCAGCGCTATCATTGTTGAGCAGTATAGATCTGTATTGGAAATCTCAATTGCTAGTGGAGTATTCCAAAGATCTTCACACATGTATGATACTTGATGACGAGTTGCATGAAGAGGGCTACTTAGTCCATGAAGGAGTCATCTATCATCATGGTAGGGTCTTCTTTTCTATAGCTTCTAAGCTCAAGCAGAAGATACTACAAGGAGCACGCAAAGAGTTCTGTTTTAGCCATATGCATTCCATGAAGATCTACAACATCATCATGAGGAGCTTTGATTGGGAAGGCTTGAAAGAGGAACTACATCAGCATTTTCAAGAATGCATGAGCTATGTCGAGTTGGGGAAGCCAAGGAACTCTATCCAAGAGTCATTTCAGCCATCTCTTCCTTCTTTTGAAAGAGGAGAAATATCCATGCACAACTCCATGTGTATGAAAAACATTGTTGGTAAAGAATCTGATCATGTAAAGTAAGTTTCATTTTCTGATTTGACATATTCTTTGAACATGTTTATGCAGGCCATGACTCCTAGAAGGAGTGACATATCATGAAATCTCATGGCAATCATTGGGCCACTAAAATTTCTGAGCTTGGTCACTCCCTTGATGTGCAAAGGGAGATTTTATTTCATGATGGGTGCTTCCCAAAGGCACCAAACTTATCTCACATTTTCAGCCATAGTGAGATGACATGTGCAGCAAGAAAGTGGTGGGGAAACCACTTACCACACCTTGATCTGATGCAGGTAGGAGATGCATTGCGCTGGTACCATATGTGGGATTATGACCCACCTCCTCATGCTCAAATTTCTGTTTGTTTATATGTAGTTTTGTTTCCATACATGGATGATGTGCTTGCACTATTTATGGGAATGTATGGAAGGAGGATGGGGAGCATGTATGTACCTTATTCTACATGTCTTAGAGAGAGTACTAGTTTAGCTATGTCTATTTCATGTGATTTCTTGACTCCCTGTGGGATGGATTATGTACATTTCATAATGACTTTGGAGGAACAATTCATGGAGGGTTGGATTGGTGAACACTCAGCTTATGAAGAAAGCTTGATCCTTGATGGTGTCACCAATGGAGGAGGAGAAGTGTGACAACACTCACCCTATCAGTTGCTTGAGGACAAACAACATTTTGGAGGGGAGGACTATAATATTCCCAATTAGCCAAGCTAATGGGTCTATACAATTTTGTTTTACTTTTTCTGTTTCATGAATAAAAATGTAAAGGAGGATCAATAAAACTCCTAAACATCAAAATAAATCAATGCCCAATGTGAACAAGGCTAAATTTGGGCTACTTTCATAAGCACACTTGAGTGTGAAAGAGGCTAGATCAATTGACCAAGTCAACAAGGACCAAATCAACAATGTTGTTTAGATGCAATGAACCTCCTAGATGCACAACACAGTTTTAGTTGGAGGCTACACATGTGAATGGAGCTAAATCATTGAGATGGTTTAGGGTTTGGTAAGATTTCTATCTTATAAAAGGAAGAGGAGGACACCAAGAGAAGGGTTGTTGATATATGTCTGTTTAGACATATATCATTCTCTTGTTGTTTAGCTGAGAATAGTTTTGTTTAGCACTGAGTGTTCCTGATTGGGAATCCCACCTCTTCCATTGAGTAGCTCTTGGAGGAGTCTTGTACATCTTGTCCACTATCAGGAATTTTGCCAAGCTTCATCTTCCAACTACAACATAGATCCTGCTAAGGGTTTAGTTGTCCTTGTAAGCTGCAGCAAGTGGAGGCTAGATCTACTCAGATCTATGCCAATATAGTGCTTCTTTTCAGTGGGAAAGTCTTCTATCCCACTAGCAAGAGTGTTCAGGATCATTGGAACTTCAGATCTACATATTGGCATTAGGCCAATCTTCTCATCAAGTCTACAATGCATTTTATCTTCCAGGACTGCATTATCTTCAAGATGAAAGCTGTAGGGTGTTTTGGCAAGCTTTTGGAGGAGAGATCTTTGGTGTTGGGAATCTTCCTTTCACTGTGGCGATCCATGTATTTCTATTGTAGTCCATGTCATATTCAGATCTGATATGAATAATCTTGTACTTGACTCAGGAATTCTTAATCATTCTGTAGATCTGCTCCAGAAAATCTTAGATCTTCTCTTTGTTCTTCATATATTGCCGAAAACCCCCAAGGGGTATGTATAGTAGAGACATTATAGTGTATGGATCTGTCATAGATTTGAATTTTCATGCATTATCTTGTCCTATATCTAAGTTGTAATCATCAGTTGTTGTATGCTCTATAAAATAACGTTGTCAAGCCTTTTTGCAGTAAATACATGTGTTGTAGCACCTCTTTGTGAGGGATTTCTTCTATATCAGTCTTCTATTTCCTATTGTACATTATATGGGCCACATTGTAAATCTGATTTTCTGATGTACATATGATTTCTGAGCCTCCATATTTGCCTCCAACTACTTTTTAGTCAAACTGAGTTATTTCTGAAGCTGTATTGTTGCATATTGCTGCAGCCCCATTCTTGGGTGTTTTCCAGCCATACTAGGTGTGTGAGGTCTGTTTACCTCACCTAGTTTGATATGTTTTTTCTATTCTCTTGGATTTAGATGCTAGATCTCTAGCTCTAGGGGATCCATGAGCTGAAAACTCATTTCATTGCACATACTCCTGAAGAATGCATTATTCTAATATGCATTGCTGAGAAGTCCCATTTTGGGATATTACATATATTCACACTTATATTTCATAGCAGATATCTTTATAATTTTCAGAGGTTTCCTGCATAGGTATTTTATTATGATTATTCTCTATATAGTTTTTCTACCCTATGGGACTTGAATCATGACCCTCTCTTTGGGTCCGGGTTGTAAACCCTCAGGCGTAGACTTTGAGTTTTTATATTTAATAGTATTGATACCCCCTCAGGGTGATTCATATAAATGGTTCGAATTCTAGTTCTATTCGACTATATGTTTTGGGAAAAAATTGGCCCATGTTTTGACAGTAATGGATATGATTTTATGTTTCTTATTCACTGCATCTTTTAGATAGTATTTTTATTTCTCACTCTGTTTTGTAAATTACAAGTTTACTGCGTCTTCCTATTTTCAGCAGTGCTATCTGTAATCATGCTCTTGTAATGTATTCACATAGCTATTTTCTTTATCAAATATATAAACACAGTCACATGTTGTGTTCACATAGTTAATCATATTAATTCTAGTAGCACAGGAATTAAATCAAATATCCCAACACTGTAATTTTCAACAATAGACTTTTATATTTCCTACTGATAAAATATCATGAACCAGAAATATAAGATACAGAAGTATGTAATTCCATATGAAATCCTTCTGAAGTTTGATGGTCCTCCCAATCGTGAGTTAGGCGATTATGTCCTCAACTCCCCCCTTGCTCCTCACCAAGGTTTAGGTGCTTCAATGAGACAAGAAGTTAGACCTCGGGATTAAATCTAGTCTCTTCTTCTTCTGGGTATTTCCTGAGCTTCACTGGTTTCCTCACCAGCTCTTGATTACTCATAGAAACAACCTGTTGCTTCACCCTTCATACCTTCTGCATAGAACCTCATTCCTTCCTTGGATTTTCCTATAAATCCTTTCTTTCGGAATGGTAACTGTCAGAACTATCTCCACTTTTTCACCGTGGGTTCTTGGAATCATTTACCAATTAGTTACTTCTTTCTTTCACTCAAGGAAATTATTAATTCACTCTCTTTGAAAAAACCAAAGATAATTTATTAAAATATTGTTAACGAATACCCTTATTCATTACCCATTCAAAATATACCATCACAAGTTTTTAAATCGATAATTAAAGTAAACGGGGTGTTACAATCATGCTCTTATAATTATAACTAGATTGTTAGAATTTTTTTATTTTTATTTTTAATCTTGTGTATGTTTAAAGTAGTGTGAACATTACATGTGGTATAAGAGGAAGTTAAAATGTTGGGACCAATAAGGGTAACCTGAATAACAATTGTTGTGTGTAAATGTGCACAGAACCGAGGAAAGAAATTAACTGAGAACCATGAGGAGGGGGTCCATATATCAAACACCCAAGACTACAGGGGAGATTCACCCCCACCCTAACCAAGAATGAATTTAGAAATGTGGGTGAAACTAAGCATAGATCAGCACAAACA
The DNA here is from genome assembly GCA_034641835.2 of Pinus albicaulis. NCBI lineage: Eukaryota > Viridiplantae > Streptophyta > Pinopsida > Pinales > Pinaceae > Pinus > Pinus albicaulis. Next base: position 508,679,761 of record CM076571.1, read on the forward strand.
AACCATCATATTATTGGAAGGAAAGCAAAGACAGACCAATAGGTTGTTGGACACTGTACAACAACTCCAAACGGAAACAGTCTGGGTATGAAGCAACAATGAGAGATTGATGAGGGAGAAGAAAAGGATACTCAAGAGTATTTCGGATAAGCAAAACCATCCCACTGCACATCCTAGCCCAGAAAGGAAAACCCATGTGCAAAGTGAAAAAAAACAACACATACGCGATGATCCCAAGGGAAGTCACACCCCGCGAAGCAACAAGAGTAGGACTTACAATGAAGCTGAATCTGGAAATTCTTTCGATTAGGAAGAGCTGAAGAAGTAGAGATTAGAATTAAAAGGTGAATTCCAGAATATTAAGCCTCCTACATTCGATGGTGAGGCTGAAGAGGTGGCAGAAGGTTGGATCATTAGCATGAATAAATACTTTCAAGTATATGAGTATGAAAGTAAACTCAAAGCCCATTTGGAAATCTATAAATTGCAAGATAAAGCTACATTATGGTGGGAAAAAGTGAAAAATGTGCGTGGAATTGAAGACCAAAATGTAACCTGGGATTAATTCCATCAATATTTCAAGGATAAGTACCTAACAGAACAATTTTACGATGAAAGATATATGGAATTTAATGATTTGTGGTTGGGTCAACTGTATATAGATGAATTCATCACTAAGTTTACTTCCCTGTTAAGATACGTGCCATATATAAAGGATCATAAGGCAAACATACTACGATTTCTATGTAGTTTTCCTGCTCACATGAAAGAAAGAATTTAATTCGTGGGTCAAAAGATAATGGATGAGGTCATTCGAAAGGCACGGATGTGTTATCAGCAGTCCAATGAAAAAGGTGATATTGGCAAAAGATGGCCACCCAAGAAAGGACATAAAAGTTCCTCAGGCTTCAAAAATAGCAAACCTGGAAATTATAAAACTACTGCGAGGAATTCAAAAAATAAAAAAATTGGGAAAAACCAACAAAGACCCAAATGGACAGCTGAAGATCGACCCACTGAAGCATCCAACAGACTAGATCATGGACAGACACAAAATCATCCACTGTGGGATACCTGGCATAAAATATACCCAGAATCAATTTTGCACTGGAAGACCATCAAGCGGATTACCATCCAAGCATAATAGAAATAGAAGGTAAGATGTGTTCCCACCTTGTATCTATTTTGGTTGATCCTAGTGCTAGTTTAAGCTATGTAGATCCCAGGATTGTGGAAAAATGTGACTGATAGAGCCAAAAGTTTAAAAATTATTAGCTAGTACAACTGGCCACTGGGGAAAAGCGAAAAGTTCATGCCAAAGTCTCCAGCTATTCCCTAGAATTTGGGGATCAGAATATAAAGGTGGAATTAAGGATTCTACCTTTAGGCTCCTATGACATATTATTGGGCATGGACTGGTTGGAAGCGCACTGGTCCATGGTAAATAGCAAAGAAAAAATTATTTCCTTTAAAGCTGAAGATGGAACATGTCAAGAGTTGAAAGGAATTAAGAAGCCACTTCAGCTACGACCTATCACAACATCTCAGCTGAGGAAATGCATTAGGAAAGGGTGTCAAATTTATACGATCCAGGTCGGATATTCTAACTCCAAAGATAATACTCCTATGATGGAAAATATACCTGTGGTGCAAGATTTCATTAATGTATTTCCATAAAACATACTAGGGCTGCCACAATAGCAGGACATGCATTTTACCATCGATTTAATGCCAGGGGTAGCACAGGTATTGCGAGAGCCATAACGAATGAGTGTGTCTGAGTTAACAGAACTAAAGATGCAATTACAAGAATTGATGGGCAAGGGATATATCCGTTCTAGTGTGTCACCTTAGGGGGCACCAGTATTGTTTGTTGTTGGGTGTGGAGCCTGATTATCTTGTTTACTTTTTATCACAACATTGGACCCCTGTACCTTAAAAGGGGCGGCAAAGCCACTCGTAATTAATCGTTGTCGTGGGGGGTCCAGGGGGGGCGGCAGCGCTTTTTGGAGCCCCCCCCTGGCGGGGGGTTTCGGGGGCAATGCCCCCGAAGCTAAAAATAGAAGTAAAATTGCCTTGTAAAAGTATAGTAATTTCTAGTGAATCTGGGCCGTTCATAGGCGGATGATCTGACAGTAGAAGTTATGTTTAGTTTAGGGTTTTTTGCCCTAGGAGGCAACCCCCTTGTATATATGAGGGTATGTATTATGTGTGTATTCTCAGAGTGAGAAACAGATAGGGAGATTGTGAGAGAGAACATAGGATATTACAGCGGATCTGCTGTAGGTTTTGTCTCTTCAATTTTTGCTGGATAATAGAAAGGAAGGACTGGTTGTTCGGGGTGGACGTAGCCCAAACTAGGTGAACCACATATATATGTGTCTCTCTGATTTTGTGTGTTTTGTGTGCTTTTATTTTCCGCATATTATATATGTGTTGCATTGCTCCATAATATATAATTTTCTAACAACTGGTATCAGAGCCGAAGGTCTATTTCGCTGATAAACTCGCAGGAAAGAAGGGTTCCTGGTTCGAGTGGGAGCAATGGCGGAAGAAGGTAAATTTAGGGTCGAGAAATTTAACGGCCAAAAATTCCCGCTGTGGAAGATGCAGATGGAAGATTATCTGTATCAGAAATATCTATACCTAGCGTTGAGCGGAAAAACAAAGAAGCCGGCGGCCATGACAAATGCGGAATGGAACATTCTTGATAGAAAGACACTCGGAACAGTACGATTTTGCTTTGCGGCGTCAGTTGCCTTCAATATTTCAAAGGAAACAGCAACAGAGGGTTTGATGTAGACGTTGGCGAAACTATATGAAAAATCCTCAGCCTCAAACAAGGTATTTATTATGAAACGATTATTTAATATGAAGATGTCGGAAGGTGGATCTATTGCAGACCATTTAAATGATTTTAATACAGTTACCAATTAGTTAAGTTCTGTAGGGGTAAACTTTGATGATGAAGTTAGGGCTCTTTTATTTCTGTGCTCATTGCCAGAAAGATGGAATGGTTTAGTTATGGACATTAGTAACTCTATCTCTGGATCTAGTATTTTAAATTTTGATGATGTTGTCGGTGCTATCCTTAGCGAGGAAATGCAACGGAAAAGCTCCGATGAGACATTGTGTAATGCTTTGAGTGTAGAGTCTAGGGGAAGAAGAATGGAAAGAGGAAAGAGCTCGGGTTATCGCAGTAAATAAAGGAAAGGAAGATCCAAGTCCAGATCAGGGATAGTGTGATGGAAATGCGGAAAGAGAGGACACCTAAAGAAATATTGTAGATATTGGAAGGGAAAAGAAGGAGACACACAGCAAGAAAACAATCATGAAGCAAATGTGACAGGTGATGTGTTACAAGATGATTTGATTCTTTCTTTCGAAAATGTTACTGATTCTTGGGTTGCAGATTCAGGGGCTTCATTCCATGCCACACCTGATAAGAAATATTTTCATGACTATGTTCAAGGAGATTTTGGACAAGTTCGTTTGGGTGATGATAAACCCTGTAAAATTGTTGGAATGGGTAAAGTTCTTGTAAAACAACGGAATGGAAACCAATGGCTACTAAAGGAGGTAAGGCATGTTTCAGATCTGAAGAAAAATCTGATTTCAACAAGGCAGTTAGGCGGTGAAGGTTGTGTGACAGCTTTCACAGATAAAACTTGGAAGGTCACTAAAGGAGCCCTGGTATTAGCAAAAGGTGAAAAGGTTGGTACATTGTATTTATACAATGGTATTTCTAACTCTGTTAATGCTTTAACTTCCAAAGGAGCAGATGCAGCATTATGGCATCATAGGCTCGGACACATGAGTGAGAAGGGAATGAAGATTCTTCACTCAAGAAATTTGTTGCCAAGTTTGAAGAATGTTGATTTGGATTTCTGTGAGAATTGCATTTATGGAAAACAAAAGAGAGTCAGATTTCTCAGAGTTGGGAAAGAAAAGAAGAGAGAAAAATTGGAGCTTGTGCATACAGATGTATGGGGACCTGCTCAGGTATCATCTCTCGGTGGCTCTCGTTATTATGTTACTTTTATTGATGATGCAACTAGAAAAACATGGAGTTATTGTATTCAGAATAAATCTGATGTATTTGATACTTTCAAGAAATGGAAAACTTTGGTTGAGATTGAGACAGGAAAAAAGTGGAAGTGTCTTAGATCAGACAATGGAGGTGAATATTGCAGCAAAGAGTTTGATAGGTATTGTTCAGAGCATGGAATTCGTAGAGAGAAGACAGTTCCAAGAACACCACAAGAAAATGGTGTGTCAGAAAGAATGAACAAAACAATCATGGAGCGTGAAAGGTGCATGAGATTGCATGCAGGATTGCCTTTACAATTTTGGGCAGATGCTGTAGATACTGCTGTTTATCTAATAAATAGAGAGCCTTCAAGTTCCTTGGATGGTGGTATTCCAGAGGAAGCATGGACAGGTAAAAAGGTAAATTACTCTTTTTTAAAGCCTTTTGGCTGTGAGGCCTTTGTCCATATTAATAAAGAAAATAGAACAAAGCCTGAGGAAAAATGAAAGAAATGTACCTTTATTTGATATGGTGTTAATGATTTTTGTTATTGCTTATATGATTATGAAAATCACAAAATCATTAGGAGCAGAGATGTAATATTCAATGAAAAGGTCTTATATAAGAATCAGTTGCAGGAAAAGAAACAGGAAAAAGAAAGCAAGGAATACACAGTTCTTGATGAGATAACTGAAAAAGTAAAGGTACCTGAAAATAATAATAATCAACAACCACCACAACAGCAACAGGCACCTAAAACACCTGAAAGTGGTGTTAGAAAATCTACCAGGATAAGTATACCCCCTGAACGATACTCTCCTTCATTATATTATTTATTGTTGACTAATTCTGGTGAACTCGAATGTTATGAAGAAGCAATGCAGGTTGAAAGCAGGAAGAAGTGGAAGCTAGCCATGGAAGAAGAGATGGAATCCTTAATGCATAACCAGACTTGGGACTTAGTCAGGTTTCCTACAAGTAAAACTGCATTGCAGAATAAATGGGTTTACAGGCTCAAGGAAGAAGATGGAGGAAAATAGAGGCACAAAGCTAGACTTGTGGTGAAGGGGTTTGCACAGAAGAAAGGTATTGATTTTGATGAAATATTTTCTCCTGTTGTTAAAATGACTTCAATTAGAACTATTTTAACTCTTGTAGCAGTAGAAGATTTACATCTTGAACAGTTATATGTAAATACAAAATTTCTCCATGGAGATCTAGAGGAAGAGATCTATATGGAGCAACCAAAAGGATATGAGGTCAAAGGGAAAGAAAAATTAGTGTGTAGGCTAAAGAAGAGCTTGTATGGCTTAAAACAGGCTCCAAGGTAGTGGTATCTAAAATTTGACAAGTTTATGTCTGAACAAGGTTATACTAGATGTCACTCTGATCATTGTGTTTATCTGAAAAGGAAAAATGATGGTAGCTATATTATATTGTTATTGAATGTAGATGACATGCTTGTTGCAGGGTCTAACATGCAGGAAATAAACGTGCTCAAAAGAAAATTGGCAAATTCATTTGCAATGAAGGATTTGGGAGCTGCAAAACAAATTCTTGGTATGAGGATAACTAGAGATAAGAAAAATCGCAAATTAACACTGTCTCGGAATGAGTACATAGAAAAGGTGTTGAAAAGATTTAATATGTAGAATGCAAAACCAGTTAGTACACCTTTTGCTAGCCATTTCAAACTTAGTAAGGAGATGTGCCCCAAGACCCAAGAAGACATGGATTATATGTCTAAAGTTCCATATGCATCAACAGTTGGAAGCTTAATGTATGCAATGATCTGCACAAGGCCTGATATTGCACATGCAGTGGGAGTTGTAAGCAGGTACATGAACAATCCAGGAAAAGAACATTGGATGGCAGTGAAATGGATTCTCAGATATTTGAGAGGTACCACAAATCAAGCCGTATCGTGTGTGGTTCAAACATTGCTCTACGGGGATGGCGGTGTAGATATGGCGGAGTGACGATCGAGCGAGATAACAGGGGAGCACTACGAGATATGTATTTCATTTGTAGATAAAACAACATGATCGATTAATCATCAAAAATCCAAAGTGTTGTTGCACCTTCAACAACATAAGCAGAGTATGTTGCTGCTACAGAGGCTAGTAAAGAAATAATTTGGTTACAAAGGTTTATGGATGAATTGGGTAAAAAGCATGATATGGGCACGTTATACAGTGATAGCCAAAGTTCCATTCATTTTGAAAATAAATCAACATTTCATTCCAAGACTAAACACATACATCTCAAGTACCATTTCATATGGTTAGTATTGGAAGATGGAGAGTTGAAGTTGGAAAAGATATACACTATATAAAATCCTGCGAGAAGCTATGCACTATAAGAATGTCTTTCAGTATCAGGTGGTCATGAGGATGGTGGGTGGGAACGGCCCGAGGTCCAAACGGGAGTCATTGTCCGGCCGACGAGCGAGTGGTGGAGTTGCTACAATCAGTCTCCAAGTGGGAGATTGTTGGGTGTGGAGCCTGATTATCTTGTTTACTTTGTATCACAACATTAGACCCCTGTACCTTAAAAGGGGCGGCAACACCGCTCGTAATTAATCGCTGCCGTGGGGGGTCTAGGGGGGGCAACAGCGCTTTTCGAAGCCCCCCCCCCCCCAGGCGGGGGTTTTCGGGGGCAGCACCCCTGAAGCTAAAAACAAATGTAAAATTGCCTTCTAAAAGTATAGTAATTTCTAGTCAATCTGGGACGTTCATAGGCGGATGATCTGACGATAGAAGTTATGTTTAGTTTAGGGTTTTTTTCCCTAGAAGTCAACCCCCTTGTATATATGAAGGTATGTATTATGTGTGTATTCTCAGAGTGAGAAACAGATAGGGAGATTGTGAGAGAGAACAGAGGATATTACAGTGGATCTGCTGTAGGTTTTGTCTCTTCAATTTTTGCTGGATAATAGAAAGGAAGGACTGGCTGTTCGGGGTGGATGTAGCCCAAACTAGGTGAACCACGTATATCTATGTCTCTCTGATTTTGTGTGCTTTGTGTGCTTGTATTTTCCGCATATTATATATGTGTTGCATTGCTCCATAATATATAATTTTCTAACATTTGTAAAGAAAAATGATGGTACCATGCATATGTGTATGGACTACAATAAACTTAATAAATTAAATGTTAAAAATAAATACCCACTACCTCGGATTGATGATCTTTTCGATCAGGTAAAAGGGGGGACAATCTTTTAAAAAATAGATCTGAGATCTGGGTATCACCAAATATGGATAAAAGATGAATATATTTTTAAAACACCCTTCTGAACCAGATATGGGCATTACGAATTTGCGGTCCTACCGTTTGGTTTGGCTAATGCACCTGCAACATTCATTATCTTAATGCATGGCATATTTAACCCCTATCTAGATAAATTTGTTCTGATTTTTATAGACGATATATTTATCTATTCAAATAATATGGAGGAACATAAGGAGCATCTATGTATAGTGCTGAAAATGTTGAGGGACCATCAACTATATGCCAAATTCAGCAAGTGTGACATTTACAAGGAACAAATACAATATTTGTGTCATGTTATTTTGGTTGAAGGAATAACAGTGGACCCTGAAAAGATAAAGAATATTATGGAATGGAGGGTGCGTAAAAATGTGGCAAACATATTGTTGAAGAGGTAAATCCCCTCTACGGACAGAGGCGATCCCTACTAGCCCAGATCGAGTCTAGCAACAATCGTCAACGCTATAGCACAAGTTTCTAGTTACAAATAAACCAACTAGCGATGAAGGCCTACCCGGAATCCAACGCTGTCATTCATAGAAGAGGTAGCGCTCCCGTTCCTTAGCTCCAGCAGATCACGATCCTCGCGATCTCCGTGAATGGACACCTGCACACATAAGAAACAAAACAAACGCAAGCATAAAATCCAGTATTTGCAGCTATATGTCGGTCAGAAAGGACATAACTCATTATCATCATGATTAACAACAAGAGTGGAACCATAACCAATAGTCGTTCATTATAAATAAATCAAAGGAAAATTACAACCAAGTTATGACGCTGAATTCTCCTTCGGAGGGTCACCAGCAGAACACGTCTCGAACAAGCCTGTCAGGGATGGGACAAGCCTCTCTCTCCGGAGTTCTCGACAATAGTCTCCTTGCTTGGATTTGGCCTTAATGGAAGAATGAGGGCTCTTGCAACATAAGGCTCTGATAGCTCTTTGGACTTGGGAACTAGCTTGCAAAGGAGATGAGTAAGCTTTTATAAATGGAGGAAGGGGATTTGGGATCCCTATAATTGTGGGATTGGCCCTATCCTCAAGGAAGCTTCCATGAGAGGTGGCAAACCACTTCCCCTTCATGGAATTCCCGGAGCCAAACCTCCCAACTCAAGATAGATAGCAGTTTGTGAGTCTGTTAGGACGAAACTTCTGCCATTTATTTTTAAAAGACACTCCTTAAATTGGCTGGCATGACTGCGACTCTGGGACAGAGCACCAATTGGCGCAGCCTCTTTGAAGGATTTTCCCCATTGGCGCGGGTACTAAACTGGCCGCCCGCGCCAATGTAAAAAGGGGTGTTTTTAGGGTTTTTTGCAAGGAGGTGTCTTTAGGGAAATTAAAGCTCATGTTCATAGGAATGCAATGAGAGTGGTTTCAAGGCATGATATTGCTCACAGGTCACAGAAGGAGCCCTCTAATGTGCGGGACGGGGAATGGCAGGGACAATGACAAATTACTGTGTAACAGATGCCCCCTAAAGCATGAGGCCCAAGAGAGAGAGAGGGGTGAAATGCTTTACGAGAACGTGTCCAACTGAAAACTCCGCCATCGGAAAACCTGCGTGGAGAAATACAACTGATATCTCAAATACATGATATATATGCGGTATGGGCGCAGCCATCCATAACAGAGTATATAGTAATCCAGATCCAAGGCATGGACGCAGCCATCCAGTGAGGATCAATAAATAGACTCAGGTATGGTCGCAGCCATCCTAGTAAGTGAGTCATGTAAATAACCATAATAATCCACAAAATCGCAGCCTGGATTACAATAGACACAATCCAGTGTCTTGCGCTCCATCTCGACCTAAACAAAGTACAAGTTCAAGCATGTGAATAAGTGAGCTAAAGTCGAACATGCAAGAACATCGTCTGATTACCAGCCAGTGATGAAAGCTGTTAACAGACGCGAGAGGTACCACCAATAATGACAGCCTCGATCGCTCATTAGTACAATCTACGGCATGTGAATCAATGAGCTGGCGTCGAACACCCGTAGAATCACTCGATCGGAGGCCAATGATGGAAACCTCACGTCGAACGCAAAGAACCTTCCATTGAGGCATGCAGGCTCCAAGGTACCAGAAGGGAGTCTCTAGATCAGCTTCCTGGATAATGAGTTGAAGTCGACAGGAAGTGACCTTGATCGAAGGTGGGCCATAGTGTTTCCCACATCATCGACACGAGACAGAGGAACATGATGTTTTTTGTGAATCAGGATCAGATGAGAATCAGAGGAAGGTTGATATAAGCAACGGTCAACTTCTCTTGACCACATCGGCGGCACGACAGTGGATTTGGTAGTATTTGACATCAACGGATCAGAGGACATGGTGACGAGGCAAAGAAGCAGATGAGAGGTCAAAAGGGATCACCCAAACCCACGGAAGCAAATGAAAGAACGAGATGAGATATCCCCAACCCGACATGAATGCAGACGAGTGCCATGTTCAAGAGCGACATACTGCCGACACGAAAATGATGTTGGTTCCATTTTCCCCACTATTTCTAGTGAGTACCTCTTTATTTTTACACAAGCTTGAAGAGGATACCATATGCTTGCTGTATAAGCCCATCCTAGTACATTTAACGAGCCCTAGGAAGGAGACACTTGAGTAGCGTCATTTCGACTGAATCCGATGTCATCAGGGTTTAACGAGTCTGACAAAGGAAGAACTTGACGTCTTTTCATGTTTAGAGAGTTTGAAAATACAATAGAAAAGTAAACTCCAAAGGTCCCTTTTCATAAATAGTTTCTCAGATCCGAAAAGGTAGAAAACAATATCCGAGAAAACCTCCTAGTCGCGATAGGCTAGGGTATTCCTTTTTCGTAAATAATCTATCCCAGCTCGAAAAAGGGGTAAACGTATTTTGGGTAGATGTCGCTTCGCAACCACTTTAACGAGATCGAAACAACAAGGGCCTCGGCAATATTTTCATGTTTAGAGAGTCAGAAAAGAGCTGAAAGGTGACTCCTCCTGGAGGAACGAGTGGTAAAAAGGGTAGCAACTGGTTCCGGTAATGGTGGAACTGCTCAGAACAAGTAAAGGTTAAGAGGCTGGCTAATAAGACCACTCATCGCAGCAGTTCCTCAGGATTGGGTGAAACAACCAAGTGAAGGCATATGATCGGCCAAGCAGATAGTGACGATGGAGTGAGAAAACCAAGGCTCATCTGGCAAAAATAGGCTGATAAAATGGCAATCACAAGAGGTAAAAGGAATGGTTTCATTTTTACACAAGCTTGAAACAAAGATAAACTATGCTTGAAACCGGTTTCATTTTTACACAAGCTTGAAATGGAAACAAACTATGCTTGAAAAACAAAATAAGCATGCCCCCAGCATGGTGACTCAATTCGAGGTACATGCCCCCCAAGCTTCAGTCCATATGAAAAGTAGATGGAGTGAAGGTTCAAATTACGAAATCAAGAAAAAGACTCGACTAGGATTTTACGAGATCTTATCAAAGACTCGAATTGAACAGGAATGTGTTTCATTATTTTAACGAGGTTGACACATTAAAAGAACTATCCTCAGGACACCTCGTTTCATTTTTTATCGAGCTTGACACAAGAAAATGAACTGTGCTCCAAACACCTTGTTTCATTTTTTAAGGAGCTTGACACAAGAAAAGAACCATGCTCCAAACACCTTGTTTCATTTTTTAAGGAGCTTGACACAAGAAAAGAACCATGCTCCAAACACCTTGTTTCATTTTTAAGGAGCTTGACACAAGAAAAGAACCATGCTCCGAAAAGACAACTCATCATGACGAACAAGAAGTCATGGTTTCCAAAAGTTCCGCACCGGATTGGAGAACAACATCTTGGAAATCAGGACTCAATGCCCCCAGGACACTATGCACAATGGCATCATCACTGAGCACAGGCACAGGGTAGGTAGCCACATAGCTGACCTGCGGTGGGGCAGAGACAACGGGTGGATAAAAACCAGGAAGGGATGATGGTGGGCCAGCTGCCATATCAGGACGAAAGAATGAAAGTTGATCAATGGTCACGATCTGTCCTTCATGCGGAAAACAAACCACACAAAAAAGGGAGGAGACGAGTGCCCCCATGGCATAGGTGTAATCACGCCCCAAAATCAGATTGAAATCCAAGGGGCCTGGAACAACCATCATGTCCATATGGACGGTTTTACCTCCCAAAGTAATAGGAAACCTTGGAAGGATCCCTAACGGTTGACTCGTTCTTCTGTTAAATGCAAACAGATTCTCCGTAACAGGGGCAAGCGGCGGCGAGCCAAAAGCTTGCCAAGTAGTTGAGGATAAAATACTAACAGACGCGCCTTCATCTGTAATGGTGCTGGGTATGACCAGACCAAAAGCCTGTACTATGATCTCGAAACGCACATAAGACGGAAGGCGGTATCTTGCAAATCGATTCCAGTCAAAGGAAGCGACCAAACTACTCGAAGGGGCTACCATCGAACTGAGAAGGTCTTCCCCTGGTGTTACGGAAGAAGGAGCACCCTCCATAACCTCCATCTCGAAGGTGGGAGGGGTATCCTCCAGAGCCTCCACCACGGGAGACGGAGGAGCAACTTCTTGAGGTACAGGGACAGGAGAATATTTCTCCAAGTCTAAAGAATCTGAAGAACCCAGAAGAACATGGGGGGTGTGAGGTCCACTCTCAACGGAAAAGAGCTGGTGCACCGTAGGCGGGGCCAGTTCAACTGATCCCACGACCAATGGTTGGTTAGGGATGGATTCCTGAATTTGAATTTCTGGGGGAGCGGGGTTGACCAAGGATGACTCTTGACCAACCATAGGATCAGTTGGTGGAGGACTCAAAGAAAGCCATTTATAACCATCCGGAAGGCATGGTGTAGAAACATTCGAGTTGTCCAAAACTCGTTTAGCTTTGTCCATATAAGGACAAAGGTGAATGGCATGGTGCCCTTCACACAACTTACAGGGATTGGTAATCTTACCCTGCTTCTTAGGAGACTTACCAGCAACAGCCGAAGACGTGCCCCCAACCAAACTCCTAGAAACCAAAGGCAACGGCGGGCGACCATTGGACCATACTTCGAGCACTTTGGGAATGCCACGGCATTCTCGAAGAAGATGTTCTCCCGTGCACAACATGCAAGGGAACTTGACTTTCCGTGGAGGGTTGGAAGGTTTATTAAGAGGAGATGTTTCAGAAGCAGTAGCTGCACTTTTAGCCTCTCGCTTATCAGACTTCTTCTTCTTTGTCTTCTTCTTCTTCTTCTTAGCCACCTGGTTACTCGAATCCAGACTTTCACCAGGCGAAGTAGAAGAGGAAGACGCAAAAACAGGCGAAGAAGGGGAGAGGTCCACCTGGGAATCAACATGATGTTGTTCAGGTGGAGGAACTGATTGAACAGTAGCCGAGACATTCGGGACCACAGAGGTTGAAAGCAACCAAACAAGCAACCCAACAGTTAACCCAGGAAGGGACAATGTTGCCATATAAGGTGCGCCAACATTTCCAAAAGGAGGAAAAGGACCAGGATTCCCTTCGGAGGGGTTTCCTTGGTTGGTGAACTCCGGAAAATTTGCCACCAAAACAACTTAAAATCGCACACGGGCTGAAAACTAAGGCACACAATCAAACGGCCAACAAGAAAACTCTAACAGGGCATGTGATCGCAGGTGATTTATTTTACCACATTGAAACTTAGAAACTTCACCGTTTCATGTTTTAAGAGTCGAGAAACGGATGAAAGGTGACTCTATCTCTTTCAGTTTTGAAGCAAGCGTGAAAGGACAAGCGCTTGATGATCTTTTCAAATTTACAGAGTCAGAAAAGATCAAAATGACTACTCTGGTAATCTAGGCAAAGGGTGTACCAAATAACCGTGAACTGCAATACACACCTTGGTTTCAAAATGAAAGAGAAATCAACCAAGGACTTAACGTACGTGCAGGCAATCTCCCCGAATGCTATGTCCGGTGTATCACGGGTATAGGGCGGCAGATTCGGCTTCCTATGGATAAAGGATTGAAACCTTTTTGGGTCTCCCTTTATATATGCGACGGTACGGGGAGCACAAGTCCGTACTAGTGCTGTCTAAAGCCAAGAGGCGAATGACAGTTACTAGGTTTAAAGACGCCGGAACATGTCTCTAGCCTAGACCTCTAAATGTTGCGTTAATGTTTCAATGCTGCCTTAGTGTAAATTGAGTAAATTTTAATGTTTATATTCAATTACGTTTCAGTTTTCAGGCCCTAGCGAGTGTGATATCTCAAAATCTCCTAGATGCAACTATATGAGAAAAGAAAACTTTTCAATTCGATGAATGCTCTCTAGTTAAGGGAAGAGTTTCAAACAATGATGCAACAAACAACAACACTGTAAACGAAATTATTTCCAAACTAGATGACTTTCACGATCCAAAAGTAATTTCAAACATTCAACGATGAGAATTATGCAATGTAATCTATGCAAAATCCTCTTTTTCGAAAACTATGCAATTGTAATCTATGCACAATTTCCTTTTCCTTTTCAAATGATAAGAATGCACTCAATGCATTTTTCGATGAAATGAGAATCTACTTAATGCATGCTTTTAAGAAAAGAGAATGCAATCAAAGCGATTTCTAGTTTTCAATCATTAAACAATGTAATCTAAGTTCAATGATGGATCTCAAAAAATACTTTTCAATGCAATGTAATCTAATGCATTTTAACGAAAAGCAAACTATGAGACGAAAACTAAAAGAACACAAATCTTCTAGATGAATGCAAAAGATATGTAAAAAAACATTAAGAATGCAATTGTTGTTTCAAAACACTTTGTAACAAAATTCCTCAAAATTTGACAAGACATATGAGGTCAAACACAAAGAGGACTTCTAAACCATGAGATCAAAACAAGGCATTCATTCTCTTTTACATCAAGCAATCATAGGAAGAAGACATTTCAAACAATGAGCAATGTAATCTATGCTCATACAGTGAAAAGACTGGAAGGGAAAGACACACTGGTGAAGGATTAAGGGAAAAAACCTCAATTTTCATACACCCTGAAATTGGCATGACTTGTACATTAACAACTAGTGCCAACGGCTAATTGGCGCGGGTTGCTAACTGACAACATGCGCCAACGCCTGAAAATGAAGAAAAACAAAGAATTTCTCCCAACCAAGACCAGACTCACCACTTCAAGCAGAATCTCCAAGACTCAAATGAACCATGTAATCTAGGCTCAAAGCGAGAAACAACCACCAAACGAATGAAGAGGAACAATCACGAGGTTGACTAAACAGATGGAGACCAAAAACTCCTAAGGGAGGCTCGACACACAATAGCACCTAGATGCCCTAGGGCTAGAATGTGAAATCAATGGAAACGGGCAAACAACCAAAGGATGAAGGTCACAGTCAGTCAAACAAGGCTCCAGAACACTCAAGAAGTCAAAAAACAAGACCAAACACACAGATCAGGCTCAGGAAGCTCAAAACTGAGCAAACCCTGGTAGCTCACAGGATTGGCGCGACTGTGAGGCTGAAACTCGCGCCAGAAATGAATTGGCGCGGGTGATACACTAGCAACCTGCGCCAATGGGCGTGACTGTCAAGCTTAAAAGCACGCCAGTCGAGTTTACCAGTCAAAAATAAAAAAGAGCAATCCAACAAGCAGACCAGTGATGATCAAGAAAACCAAAAACCAAATTCATAGAAAGAGCCAGCCAAAAAATCTGACCAAGCAAGGAGAGTCGAGAATCAACCGAAAAGACAAGACAATGCTCCAAGTGTTCAATTTACGAACTAAACCGGAGATTGACTGAAGCAGCTTTGATCTAATTTGCAATTGCAGAGCAAAAGCGTTTCTAAGGCTATCTGGCTGGCTTCAGGCTCCGTCTATAGCCCATAAAACAAACTACAACAAGCTAGATGATCCCCAGTGGAGTCGCCAAATTATTGAAGAGGTAAATCTCCTCTGCGGACAGAGGCGATCCCTACTAGCCCAGATCGGGTCTAGCAACAATCTTCAACGCTATAGCACAAGTTCCTAGTTACAAATAAACCAACTAGCAATGAAGGCCTACCCGGAATCCAACGCTGTCGTTCATAAAAGAGGTAGCGCTCCCGTTCCTTAGCTCCAGCAGATCACGATCCTCACGATCTCCGTGAATGGACACCTGCACACATAAGAAACAAACAAACACAAGCATAAAATCCAGTATTTGCAGCTATATGTCAGTCAGAAAGGACATAACTCATTATCATCATGATTAACAACAAGAGTGGAACCATAACCAATAGTCGTTCATTATAAATCAATCAAAGGAAAATTACAACCAAGTTCTGACGTTGAATTCTCCTTCGGAGGGTCGCCAGCAGAACACGTTTCGAACAAGCCTGTCAGGGATTGGACAAGCCTCTCTCTTCGGAGTTCTCAACAATATTCTCCTTGCTTGGATTTGGCCTTAAGGGAAGAATGAGTGCTCTTGCAACATAAGGCTCTGATAGCTCTTGGGACTTGGGAACTAGCTTGCAAAGGAGATGAGCAAGATTTTATAGATGGAGGAAGAGGAGTTGGGATCCCTATAATTGTGGGATTGGCCCTATCCTCAAGGAAGCTTCCATGAAAGGTGGCAAACCACTTCCCCTTCATGGAATTCCAGGAGCCAAACCTCCCAACTCAAGATAGATAGCAGTGTGTGAGTCTGTTAGGACGAAACTTCCACCATTTATTTTTAAAAAACACTCCTTAAATTGGCTGGTGTGACTGCGACTCTGGGACAGAGCGCCAATTGGCACGGCCTCTTTGAAGGATTTTCCCCATTGGCGTGGGTACTAAACTAGTTGCCTGCGCCAATGCAAAAAGGGGTGTTTTTAGTGTTTTTTGCAAGGAGGTGTCTTCAGGGCAATTAAAGCTCATGTTCAGAGGAATGCAATGAGAGTGGTTTCAAGGCATGATACTGCTCACAGGTCATAGAATGAGCCCTCCAATGTGTGGGATGGGGAATGACAGGAACGGTGATAAATTACTGTGTAACACATACAATCCTTTATGGGACTGGCTGGTTACTACCGCCATTTTATTGAAGGCTTTTCTAAAATTGTATTTCCTATAACTTCCTTGCAGCGCAAGGGGCGAATGTTCAAATAGACCAATGAATGCCAATCTAGTTTTGAGAAATTAAAATAGTTATTGACAACAACTCCTGTTCTGAAAGTTGTAGATGTAAATTTAGAATTTGAAGTTTGCACCGATGCAAGTAAAGAAGGCGTAGGAGCAGTGTTGTCATAAGACGGGAAGGTTGTGATGTATGAATCTAGAAATTTAAAAGACCATGAACAATGATATTTTTCCTAAGATTTAGAGTTAACAATAGTGGTGCATGCAGTCAAGATATGGAGGCATTACTTATTGGGTAAAAGTTTCGTAATGAAAACTGACCATAGCAGTTTGACTAGTCACTTTAAACAAGATGATCTGAATGCTCGCCATGCTAGGTGGAATGTGTTCCTGAGCGAGTTTTATTTTTAAATGCAACATGTTAAAGGAAAATAAAACCAGGTTGCTGACGTGCTAAGAAAAAACTGCATTATGTATATGAGTTATATTTTAATGATGTGGAATTCAAGTTCCAGGAACAAATAAATGACACTACAGCAAAAGATCTAGAATATCAGTTCCTATGGCAGCAAGCACATGATACAGAGGCACAGGGAAAGCAGTCAGACTATACCGTCAATAGAGAACAGTCACTAACCTTGCGAGGAAAGATATACATACCCAATCAATTAAGTCTAAAAGGGTTGATTCTTGATGAGTATCATAGAATTTCATATGCTCGACACCTTGGGTATCATAAAATATTAACGACCATAAGAAAAAAAATTACTTTTGGCCCAGTATGCGCAAAGATATCGGTGAATATTTGACTGTGTGTTTGGAATGCCAGCACATGAAATTTGAACATTAGCATCCAACCGGTTTATTACAACCAATGGTAGTACTTGAGTGGAAATGGAAAGTTATATCTCTAGATTTTATTATTGGCTTACCAAGATCAAAACGACACAATGAATCGATAATGGTGGTTATTGATCGCTTGAGAAAAGAAACCCATTTTATTCCCGTATAGTCTAATAATAAGATAGTACAGATTGTTGATATCTTTATGCAGGAAATATTCAGATTACATGGAATACTGAAAATAGTCATCTCAGCCTTTTGGAAAGCACTTTTTACTAGACCAGGCACCCAAGTCCAGTTCAGTACGGCTTACCATCCTCAGACGGATGGGAAAACAGAATGGGTAAACCAGATTTTGGAGGACATGCTATGAATTTATGTAATGCAACAACCTACAAAATGGGAAGATTATTTACACTTGGTAGAATTTTCTTATAATAACGGGTACAAAGTGTCACTCAAAATGAGTGCATTTGAAGCTCTATATGGAAGACAATGTCAGACGCCTATTAATTGGAGCAGTCTAGAAACAAAGCTAATGCTTGGACCGAAGATATTGGCTGATATGGAACGATAGGTCAAGAAGATCTGAAAAAATGTAAAGAGTTCACAAGATAGACAAAAAGTGTATGTGGATCGGAAAAGGACCTACAGGGATTTTGAAGTGCGTGACAATGTTTATGTTAGAATTAGACCCAAGAAGAGTACATTGAGGTGGAATACCTGTGCCAAATTGGCTCCACACTTCTGTGGACTTTTCCAAAAGGTGGGGCCAGTAGCGTATCAGTTAGCTTTACTAGGACACATATGAGTGCATAATGAATTCCATGTGTCTGTGCTTAAAAGATACAAATATGATCCTAAGAACGTAATACATTGGCATAATTTTCAGGTAGGAAGGAAATGGAAAATTAATACTTCTAAGAAAGATAAATGAATGTTTATTAATTTACCATTTGATGGTTGCAGGTCGAACCGGAAGGTGAGTTTTTGGTAGAGCCTCAATGTATTCTCGATCGGAGATAAATAACGCTCCGAAAGCAAGCTATCACCCAAGCTAAATTGCAATGGAAACACTTTAGCCCAGATGAGGCGGCCTGGGAAGATGAAAACTTTGTGCGAGAGGCATATCTAGAACTATTCAGTGGAATGGTATAACAACGGGGATGATGTTCATCTTAAGCGGGGAAAGCTATAACACCCGTATTTTATGTTATTTAATAAAATACATTTTAATTAGACACTGAAGTCATTTAATTTTATTTAACAGATTAAAAATTATGTTAATAAAAAAAGTTGTGAATTAAACTTTCTTACTTTTAAAATGAAGTTTTAATTATGGCGTGATACCATGAATCTGATGGTAAAAGTTTCCAAGACTCTAAAGTAGTTGAATAAGAAGTTACTGGATGTTACCTTTCCTCTGGATAAAAAGAAAATCCTAGGAGAGGAAAGGGGTTATGTGTAGGAGAAGAGGGACAACTGAGAAGCTGGAAGGAGAGAGAGCATCCAGAGCTGGTGTAAGACGAGTGGAACTTTTCTACCTAATTAGGAGAGAATACTGGATCGGAGTCCTGAGGTCTACCTTCTTGAAATTACTGTTGTGACTTCCTACTTTGGAGAGGAGCATGGGGGGAGTAGAGGACGTCATTTCCTCACTCAAGGTTGTGTGGAAGCCATCAGGTTTTGACAAAGCGAGATAAGTAAATTAGATTGAAAAGTATCTAGTTTATTTACTTGTGAATTTATGTTTAGTGACATAGAACAGAATGATGAATGCTGTATTTATTTGGAGAAATGACAGGAGTACTAACTCTGTAAACAATAGACAGAGTTAAAATCTTTACTATTCGCAAGTTTATTTATCATGTAAGTTAAATTTCTGTGAAAAAGAGATTTAAGGAATGCTAGTTGAATCTCATGGTAGAAATAGTAATTAAATCAGGTTTGACAGTTAATCCCTAGGAAAAACGCATGAGTAAAAAAAATTTGTCCTGTAGGAGAGGTAGGCTAATACATGAACAGGGGACAAGTCCCCTGGGGTGGTCCAGTCACCCATCTAAAGTAATTATGGAAATAGATGAAAATAGCATAAAACTGTTCAAAACTGTTAAACCCTTAAGAGAACCAGAATTTACTAACACGAAAGAAAAATGCACTATGAAGTAGCATTACAATCCATAGCCTTAAATATAAACCTCTCCATAATTATTTACAGGTTAATTATTATGTAGATAAAAGAGATGTCTTCAGAATATAGAAAATCGATAAGACGAAGAAAAGACATCTACAGAGAGTAGTATTTTGTATATATCCTCATTAAAACATGCTGAGAAATATTAACATTGAAATACCATGTAAACCTACAAACAAAGCTGAATAGCTTAAACTGTGAATCTGAATCATGCATGCAAAAAAACGAATTGAGATTATAAATATTAACTATCGTGAAAACTGTCGCATGAAGCAAGGTATCCAGAATAGCTGACAAATCTTAGATCAAAAGCAGAGGACAAAACGTCTGTGGGACTAAAAATATACATATATAAGATAGTTAAAATTAAGGTACAACTTCTATAAATATGACAATCAAACCCTGACTTAAAAACCCTGACGGGTTAATAACAAAAACCCCTGTCTTAACAAAACCCTCTATTGCATAGAATCGAGACACAACGGAGCCATGGATATGGACATGGGAGGTATAACATATACACAATAATCAAAAGAAAAATGATAACTGGCTTATCTTAAAGATGGTAGCATTGCAGCGTAGTAATCCAAAACTGTATAGTCCATATAACTTAACATAATTAACTTCATTATCGTTATCTATGGGATAAACGAGATATTTAAACCCTAGGTGGGGAAAACAGGAAAATAACACCCTTAGACTAGACACAACACCCTCTAAGAACTCAACAAGTGATTCACCCAGAAAATATCATGTGCACCTGTGAGAAGCAAAAAACTTTCAGTAAGGGTTGCAATAGAGGGAGGCGAAAGAACCAATAGAAATGAGTTTCAAGTATCTACATGCAACACAAGATGAATCGGATGGAGTTAGAAAAACACCCGACAAATCATTGTTAAATAACTTGCTACAGAACAATGCAAATGATTTCACCCTTACATTGGGCCGAGCAGAGTCTGTGAGCTCTCAACACCTATATTTAAATCAAAACCCTGGGCATTAGATAGTTACCGGACGTAGATGCAAATTGAAAGGTTAGGTTATGAACCCAAAGGAGAAAAATATGCACAGGCTAACAGAGTTTACCTGACAATCTGAAGCGAGAGGATGAAACCCTCGACCAAGAACCCATGTGACGAATTTCGGCTTAACCGCAACGCCTTGAATTCACAAAAGTCAGATTATGAACCCCAGAGGTAGTATTTCGATCATAAACACACATTTGAAGAGATTCAACATAGTGGGCAGCGTCCGTAATCGACACACCCTACAAGATAAAGGAAGAGCTTCGACTCACCATAGTCGTAACCTCATAGATGAGGTTCAACGCAAAAATGTACAAAGTTTCCGAGCTTGGTGGCTGGAGCGGAGGAGGCACAACGAGGAGTTGGTTAGGGTTCGGATCTGGGTAGGGTAATACCCTAACGAACCCCGAATCACTATCAGCCATTGATGTAAATCTAGATCCATGAACCAAAGAAATGTCAGCTTCCATAACAATGTTAACCCACAGATATGATGGAGGGACAACGTTGAATAAAGCATTTATGAATCACAATATCATTGTGGAAAGGCACATCGTATTGACAAATGAATTATGTACTTTAAAATTAAAAACAAGAAGGACAACATTTAATCTTCTTTCCTCGAAATGGTTGAAAAATAATAAATTTATATATATTGATTGCAAGGTTGATATAAAAGCGTCTAATATAGTTATGTTGAAAATATTTCATATGTACATCATAGACATCATAAGTGGAACCATTATTGGAATGATTTATTGCATCTTAGTATTAGCGAGTGGAAAGTAGGAAATCATATAGAAAAACCGACATAATGGTTTTCAAGATATGATTTCTATAGTTGACAAGCATATGTATGTAGTAAATACAAAACCCTATAATATGATAATGCTCTTATAATTAGAACTAGATTGCTAGAAGTAATATTTTTTATTTATCTTGTGTATGTTTAATGTAGTGTGAACATTACATTTTCTATAATTAATAAATTAAAATAGAATAGGTAAAAATGAAAATGTGAAAACATGGAAAGTGGTGAGAGAAATTGTAAAATAATCACATAGAAATAGATGGATGTATTTTAATATTAATGAGATATATGGTTAAGAAAAAATTGTGGAGTTTTCCTTTAATTAATAAATTAAAAGAGAATAGGTAAAAATGAAAATGTAAAACATGGAAAGTGGTGAGAGAAATGGTAAAATAATCATGTAGAAATACATGTATTTATTTTAAAATGAATGAGATATATGGTTAACAAAAAATGGACTAACAACATTATCATCCAAGTATGCCAGTTTTTTTTATTCACTTGACTTGACTTTATGGGATGATAAAATTGATAGTTTCTTTGGATCATGAAAATATCAATGTCTTTTCAAAGACCATGTGAATTGATGTGAAAAAGAAGGTAAAATGAAAAATGGCAAACAAAATTGTGATGCAGTCATGTAGAAATAGGTGTTTTGATTTGACATGAATGGGACATAAATATAAGAAAAAATAGGGAGAATTTCTTTTATAAAAATAAAAGAAAAATTAGTCTTCTAATGTTTTTCCAAACATGATAATTTTTTGTATTGGCTTAAATTTATGAGATTTTAAAAATTGGAAGTTTTTTTTTTGTCATGATAATGTTAACATTTTTTTTGAAGTCCATGTGAATGGGAATGATGGATTAGGTAAAATTAAAAATGATGAAGAATATCATATTGCAATTGTATAGAAATGTGATTTAAGAAGAGATTGATGCAGTCTTATTCTTCTTTAATTCAAAAAAAAAAAAAAAAAAAATTATATTTTTCCAATGTCTTTCTGAGCATGTGAGTTGGTTGTCTTGACTTTACTTTAGGAGACAATAAAATTGAGGAAATTTTTTTTTTTTTTTTTTTTATATGATGAAAATATCAATGATTTTTAAAATTCCATGTGAGTTGGTATAAGATAGTAGGTAAAATTAAAAAATGGTGAGGAAATTGTAATGCAATTGCAAAGAAATTGATATATTGACTTGGGATAAATGGGGCATGGGCCAAGTAGCAATTGGGAAAATTTTCTTCAATCAAAAGAAAAAGAGAGTTTTCATTTTTCAATAATTGACTTGAATTTACGAGATAATAACTTTGGGGTGTTTCTTTGGATAAAAATAAATTATTAATGATTTTTAAAATTCCATGTAAATTGGCATGAGAGAATTAGTAAAATAAAAAATAATAAGAATTATAAAGTTGTGAAAACATTAGTTGTTTTTCAAAGTGTATAATAAATTGGTACGAGTAAATAAAATGAAAAATGGCAAGAATTAAAAATTTATAAGTCTATTCTAGAGAAATTTAAATGGTATTGTTCAATATAATTACTTGTTTGCATCAAAACGGTTAATTATTTTTTTCAAATGTAAAAAAAAAATATTAAAATTATTTTAAAATATAATAATTCAATTTATAAAAAAAAAATATAAATAAACATATTAGAAAAAAATATAAAATATTATATACTTGTTTCAAAAATTAATTTATACATATTTAAATATGAACTAATTTACATTCTGAAATTGCATAATAATTAAAACAATCAAATTGTAAAATAAAAATTTGAAAACTATAAAATTCATGTTAATAACTATGTGTTAGGTTGCATCGTACGGGTGCACTAAGGTTGCTTTGAGCGTGATGAAAGTATGTTAGAAATATAAAATTTAAAAATACAGATAATTTGAAAAAAAAATATTTAATATGATTTTTTAAGTTGAAATTTAAAATTTAAAATAAAATTAAAATTATATGATTTTAAAATTTTAATAAATAATAAATAATTAGTTTTTAATTTTCTTAATAAAATTTATGTTTAAAAAAATTTAAATTTTTATGATATAAGGTAATCCATTAACAATTATTGCTAAAAAGTTAGTGGGGTTTTGGTTAAACGGTGTTGATGAAAAAAGTGAAAATTGAAAGAAACTAAGAAATTTACATTAAAAAAAACAGTTATTGTTAAAAATATCCAATAATAATTACAGTTTTAATTATTAATTACTTTATTAAAAAAATACAAATTAATTAATATTCAATTTATAAAATTTTGTATTTCCAATAAATGATAAAAATTTTAATGAATTAAATCATTATTCTTAATTTTTTTAAATATATAAATTGAATCACAATGATAAATGAAATTATTAAACAATAAATAAATTATTTAATTGTTACTTTAAAATTCGAATATATATATATATATATATATATATATATATATATATATATATATATAACATTTCAATGATAGACAAATTTATCATGAGTTAATTAATTAATAATATAATGAAATTCATTAATATGTAACATAATAATAAATCAACATTTTGGAATACCCATAATTTTTGCGCTTAAGCGAGATATAATTAATTACCCATCCGTGCATAGTTCATTTCATTTTCTTTTTGAAACTTGAAAACACCACATACATCCTTTTCTACAAGACCACTGATAAGGCTTGATTTATTTTAATTTCTCCGTTGCAAGGAAGGCCAATGGCCACTGTGAGGCTGACGCTATACGAGTGATACCCTACACATAATTTTCAATGCACGCTCTCAACAATTTCATTTGTATCTGAGATACGTTGACAATATTCATTAATATAGTTATGGTGTTGGATTCTAACCATTTTTCATTCATCATAAAATATTGTCGCAAGTCATAATGTATATACTTATTGAATTTATTATGCTTATTATTATAATACTTTCAATTACCATAGTATATATCGTTATTTGATTTTTGGATTGATGATATTAAATTTAATACACTTCTTTAAGCACTTTAATTATCTGGCATTCCTGATAGTTTTTGGCAGTTGTTCACCACAAAGTTTATTGGAAGTTGAGCAGTTGGGATTAGGGTAATGACCTCACCCATCGCCACATTCAGTGTTCATTCTCCTTATCGCCTCGACTTGGTTCTTCTCTGCAAGTTCTTCCTGCTCCTCCATGTTCATGATTTCGACAGCTATAGTGCCAAGGTATTTGTCAATGGTTGTGGTGACCGGTTATTAACCTCTCCTATCTCGGAATACTATATGCTCCTGTGTTTTGGTCTATCTTAGTGTTTTTCTGCTGCACATTGAACCCTTGCGGTAATGTTTGGACCATTGTTGTTTTCTCAATTTCCTCCATTGATGATGTATGAGGAATATTGTTCTTTTGCACGAGTTAAGGAGAGTTTATTTTTTGTCTCACGTAACTATATCTTTCTAGGTCTTTATTTCTTTTCAAACTTAGTTGATTTCAATTGGTGTTCCAATTCCCTACAGAGGCTGAGGGTTTTATAGCTCTGTCCACGTTTCTCATTTTCTTTTCTTTGTTTTCGTTTGTGGCACAGAGTATTTTCTAGAACACTTCCCTAAATATTAAATCCTCTATACCACGGGTTTATGGATCTGACAGTTTGTCATTTTCGCTTCCTTCAATAGTTACAAGGGTATGCAACAAGAGATTCAGTTTCAGGTTTGTTAAAATCTGTTTTTAATCCCCTATTCTAGCAGTATTTATATACAGATACTTATACCTAGATGTTGCATATACTCACTACGTGTCTTTCCGTCTTATTTGCCACATATGTCACTACCAGAGCCATGGTGGAGCAGGTGTCCTCTAGGGTCTGCATGTCACTTCGAGAATGACCAGGTAAGTTTCACTTTAGTCTATCCTTAAGGTTTTAATTAAGTTTCTCTCTCTCAGGTTTTACTGAGGGTATTACCGTCTTGTCTGCACAGGTCTTCGGAACTGGCATAGTTCTCCCCTTGCATGTATGGCTTCATGTAATACTTCGAGGAATAGTTATCCCCTTGCATATATGGCTTCATGCAATACTCCGAGTATGAAGGATTGGACTTCGTTTTATTTTCTCTTTACAAATTCTTTACTCCACCGTTTAAGTTTCGGTCCTAAGTTAACTGTCTAGAATTTTCTATATGGCTGTGTATAATTCTGATTCTGAAAAATATTATATACTTGTTTCAAAAATTAATGTATATTAATTTATACATATTTACATATGAACTAATTTACATTGTGAAATTTCATAGTAATTAAAACAATCCAATTGGGGGCATATCTTGCTACATTATGAAGAACATCTCCCCCCGTGCTAGGATCTATAAAAACGACCCTTACAACCAATATAGTTGGATTTAGATTACTGACATTAATGATAAAAAGACCAACATAGCAATCTGTTATTCCCCCCCCATTAATTCTAACTTGTATAAGAAGAATAATCTAGATAAAAATAGTCCTTACAATGGTTTAGAGAATGATATTTCTAGCCTAAGAAATGAAGGTAATATCCTTTTAGTGGGTGACTTTAATTCTCGAACTTCAACCAACCAAGCTATTCTTCTAAGCAATCATTCCAACCCCAATCCTCTTTGGTTAGATGAAGACCTTACTCTGGCTAGCCGGTACAAAAGGAGCTCTGAAGACCTCGGGGATAATTTTTTTGGGTCGGAGCTAGTCAAGCTTTGTAGTGCTTAGGATCTCATAATTTGCAACGGTCTAAAGAAGTGGCCCAATTCTAGCCAGATGACCTGCATCCATGGGCTTGGCAGTAGCGTGGTAGACTATGTTATTTCTGATCTCCCTTTATACAACGAAATAATAACTTTTGACATCTTAGACAACCACGAGCCTGACTCTGATCATAGGCCTTTACTCATAACTCTCAATTTGTCATGCGTAGAGATCCCATAGAAGATAATCCTTATAGTTAAAATAACTTAATCTTTGATAGAAATAAAAATGATCTCTTTCTAAATGAATTAAAAACTAATTTGCTTCCTTTATCTAGTATAGACAACATAGATGACCTCTATCATAACTTTACTACAACCCTCTCATATTATTTTAACAAGTTCTCAATTGAAGTCTCAAGTAATAAAAGAAATAGCAAAACCAGCCCATGGTATGACAAAGCTTGTAAAAGTGCGAGGATTTCTGGTTTACCATGGGTATGTCGGTTAACACTGACAAAACAAAAGTTATTATTATCAAATCCAAGAAGGACACTTACGCTAATTTTATGTATGACAATAGTAACTTGGAGGAAGTGTCTTCTTACAAGTACCTAGGAATTGATATTCATCACAAGCTCAACTGGAACTATAGCATTCAGAAAAAGATTAATGGGGGGTGGAAAGCTTATCTTGGTTTTGAAAATAATTGTAAAACGACAAACCTCGTAATGTGGGATAGAAAGAAGTTCCTCTTTGAAACTTTAGTCACTCCTATTATCTTATATGGATGTGAGGTTTTGGGTTTCAAGATCTCTAGAGAATCCTTGAGAAAGATTGAGAAAATCCAGAAGCGTTTTATAAATTACAACCTTAAAATTAAAAGAAATACACCCTATCCTATTCTCCTTATAGAAGTTGGTCTTTCCCCTATCGAGAGCCTAGCTATGACTAGGATTCTATTGTACAAGCACAAGCTTAATATCATAGGAGACCATAGACTTCCCACACTAGCTTTAAATTCCAGGCAAAACCACCTAAGGCTTAAATGAGGTTGGTATAAAGACATCAGGGCCTGGTTAAACCATTGGGAGATTGACGAGAATGTTGCATTGCAAAACATTAATAACATTAAAAAAAAATTTACTTCTAAGTTCAAAGAAAAAATGTGGTGTGAGAAAGATCTAACAACTAAAATAAAATTAAGATATTATAAGGAGGTCATCAACCCCACCCTAGAAGATCAAAAGTATCTCTCTATTTTAACTAGCTCAAAGAAGAAAATTAATATAGCCAAGATTAGAACAAACTCTCATGAGCTCCATAGTGAAACAAGTCATTGGACAGTTCCTAAAACACCATGGATGGAAAGGATCTGCCATCTCTGTGAGAATATGAACATCGAGGATGAAAATCACTTCCTCTTAGAGTGCCCTGAGTACAACCACATTAGAGCTCAATTTGATAATCTTTGTTGCAATATTGACCTTCCTAGCCTTTTAAGATGTCAAAATTATAGTGAGCTCGGGAGGCTTCTCTCCAAGATTTTTGAGCATAGGAATAAAATCTTAAATCAAACTAAATAACTCTTTTCTTTAGGTCCGATAGACCAAATATTGGTCTGTGTGGACGTTAACCATCATCATCATCATCATCATCAAAATAAAAATTTGAAAACTATAAAATTCAAGTTAATAACTATGTGTTTGGTTGCATTGTATGGGTGGATTAACATTGCTATGAGAGTGATGAAAATAGGTTAGAAATATGAAATTTTAAAAATGCAGATAATTTGAAAAAAAAATTATTTAATATGACTTTTTTAAGTTGAAATTTAAAAGTTAAAATAAAATTAAAATTATATGATTTTAAAATTTTAATAAATAATAAATAATTAGTTTTTAATTTTCCTAATAAAATTTGTGTTTAAAAAAAATTAATTTTTTATGATATGCGGTAATCCATTAACAATTGTTAAAAATATCCAATAATAATTACGGCTTTAATTATTAATTATTTTATTAAAAAATATTAATTAATTAATATTCAATTTATAAAATTTTGTATTTCCAATAAATGGTAAAAATTTTAGTGGATTGAATCATTAATTTTAATTTTTTTAAATATATAAATTAAATCACAGTGATAAATGAAATTATTAAATAATAAATTAATCATTTAATTGTTACTTTAAAATTCACAAATATATATATATAATATTTCAATCCTAGAAAAAGTTATCATAAGTTAATAAATTAATAATATAATGGAATTCATTAATATATAATATAAAAATAAATATACATTTTGGAACACCCATAGTTGTCGCGGTTAAGTGAGATATAATTAATTACCCATCCGTGCAGAGTACATTTCATTTGCTTTTTGAAACTTACAAACACCACATACATTCTTTTCTGCAAGACCACTGATAAGGCTTGATTTTTTTTAACTTCTCCGTTGCCAGGAAGACCAATGGCCACCATGAGGCTGACGTTATACGAGTGATACCCCACACATAATTTTCAATGCACGCACTCAACAATTTCATTGGTATCTGAGATACTTTGACACTATTCATTAATATATTTATGGTGCTAGATTCCAACCCTTTTGCATTCACCATAAAATATTGTCGCAAGTCATAATGTATATACTTATTAAATTTATTATGCTTATTATTATAGTACTTGCAATCACCATAGCAAACATCGTTATTGGATTTTGGATTGACGATATTAACTTTAGTACAATGCATTAACCACTTTATTTATCTGGCTTTCTCGACAGTTCTTGGCAGTTGTTCACTATAAAATTTATTGGAAGTTGAGTTGGCCGTTGATCTAGTATAATCTAGATCTAACGGTGTAGCTCCTTGCAGTTGGGTTTAGGGTAATCACCTGACCCATCGCCATATTCGGTGTTCATTCTCCTTACCGCCTCGACTTGGTTCTGCTCTGCAAGTTCTTCCCGCTCCTCCATGTTCATGATTTCGACAGCTATAGTGCCAAGGTATTTGTCAATGGTTGCAGTGACTAGTTATTAACCTCTCCTATCTCGGAATACTATATGCTCCTGTGTTTTGATCTGTCTTAGTGTTTTTTTGTTGCACATTGAACCCTTGTGGTAATGTTTGGACCGTTGTTGTTTTCTCGATTTCCCCCACTGATGACATATGAGGAATATTGTTTTTTTTCACGAGTTATAGAGAGTTTCTTTTTCTGTCTCACATTACTATATCTTTCTGGGTCTTTATTTCTTTTCATACTTAGTTGATTTCAATTGGTGTGGCAATTCCCTATGGAGGTCGAGGGTTTTATAGCTCTGTCCACATTTCTCATTTTATTTTCTTTGTTTTCATTTGCGGCAGAGAGTATTTTCGAGAACACTTCCCTAAAGATTAAATCCTTTGTGTCGAGGGTTTATGGATCTGACAATTTGTCATTTTCGCTACCTTCAATAGTTACAAGGGTATGCGATGAGAGATTCAGTTTTAATTTTGTTAAACTCTGGTTTTAATCCCCTATTCTAGCAGTATTTATATACATATACTTATATCTAGATGTTGCATATACTCACTACTTGTATTTTTGTCTTATTTTCCACACAGGTCACTACAAGAGCCATGGTGGAGCAAGTGTCCTCTATGGTCTGCATGTCGCTTCCAGAATGACCAAGTAAGCTTGCTTTAGTTGAGCATTAAGGTTTTAATTAAGTTTCTCTCTCTCGGGTTTTACTGAGGGTATGACCGTCTTGTCTGCATAGGTCTTCAGAACTAGCATAGGTCTGTCCTTGCATCTATGGCTTCATGCAATAATCTGAGGCATAGTTCTCCCCTTTCGTGTATGGTTTCAAGCAATACTCCAAGTATGAAGGATTAGACTTAGTTTTATTTTCTCTTTACAAATTCTTGACTCCACCATTTAAGTTTTGGTGCTAAGTTAACTATGTAGAATTTTCTATATGGCTATGTATACAAGATTACTGTAAAATATTATTTCCTTAGGTCCTTATTCACACATACCGCATACTTGAAGTTGACTGTGGTTAATATGAGACTCTGTTTCGGTTGTCTGTTGTAAATTCTTGGTTTTTCTAGGCATTCTTAGTTTTGCTAGTCCTTCACACGATTGCCTCTTATGGATTTTATTGTATTTCAGTATATAAGATATACATATTTATCTGCATTTCTATTTGTATAGTCTCGTGACATTTTTCAGATTTATAAATTCAATGTCTCAGTTTCTGGGTTATTATAATTTTTCCTGGAAATGACGTTTATTTTCCAGCGTTCTTACTGTGTACCCTTCTCGGGTATTATGACTCTTTTCATAACAGTGGTTTTGGTGGTCAGAGGACTGGAACCTTGCTTTGTATCCCACAGAAATTGACTTCTAAAATTCTGAGCGTGTTCATTTATTTATACAGTTTTTTATTGAAAATTGTAATCAGTGGTGCAAACTATAGTTTGCGAAGAGTTTATACCTTGTGTTTTCTTCCAATAGTTATTCTGTATAATTTTATGATGTATATATGCATGTTGTTTGAAAGTTCAAAATCTTAGATGGACATTCAAGAATACTACTTAATGTGCAATGCTTGCCTATACTGTGTTTATTTAATGATATTTTCACTGCGTATGTGTTACAACTTTTTGTATCTGCGTGTTTTAGAGCTGCTCCAGTTAACAAAGTTGAAACGGTCAATTTTCTATGTTGCATTTTCAGTTTGTTTGTAATAGTACTTTTTGGCTACTTACTTATTACAAGACTATTTTTCTTTTCCTTGAAATACACAAGAAACAATTTTCATTCCAGATTAATAGAGATAATCAATAGAATTTCATTCTAGCATTCTAAATCTAAGTACTCTTTAATTATCATTTCCAATAAAAGTATCCAGTAAACTCATTTACTTATCTCTAGAATTTTGATTAAACTGGTGTCGCCCAACCTTGAGAGAGGTGATCACGTCCTCTGCTCCCCCCGAGCTCCACACCAGAGTTTAGATAGCAGTTACTTGTCAAGCGTTAGACCTCGGGACTTATGTCTAGTTTATACTTCCTTCATGTTTTCAGAGCTCCACTGGTCTATAACCAGCTCTCGACAACTCTTTCTTGTACAACCTCCTATTGTAAAACCCTTTGTCTATATTCTTGAAAAGAACCCCTTCCCCTACTCAGGATTTCCTTTTTATCTGTCAGAAACAAACAGTCTCCTCCTTTTTACTCTGGGATCTTAGAATTCCTTTTTTACCAATCAGTTAATCCAATACTCCATTTAATTTTATTCTTGAAATAAAATTTAAGTTATCTTTCTTATTAACTAATAACCACATTCTTTAATCTCTTTCATTAACAAATTCAAATGTAATTATAAAAGTCTTTTAGACAATCATTAAAATAAAACAGGGTGTTACGCAATGTATTTTCAAAGACCATGTGAATTGATGTAAAAAGGAAGGTAAAATGAAAAATGACACTCAAAATTGTGATTAATGTAGAAATATGTGTTTTGATTTGACATGAATGGGACATAAATCTAAGAAAAAATAGGGAGACCTAATTTTATAAAATAAAAGAAAAATTAGCCTTCTAATGATTTTCCACACATGATAATTGTTTGTATTGGCTTAAATTTATGAGATGTTAAAAATTGGAAGTTTTTGTTTTGTCATGATAATGTTAACAATTTTTTGAAGTGAGTGTGAATGGGAATGATGGATTAGGTAAAATTAAAAATGATGAAGAATATTATATTGCAATTGTATAGAAATGTGATTTAAGAAGAGATTGATGCACTCTTTTTCTTCTTTAATTCAAAAATAAAAATAAAAATAGATTATCTTTTTTCCAATGTCTTTCTGAGCATGTGAGTTGGTTTTCTTGACTTTAATAAAATAGGGGAATTTTTTTTTTATAATGAAAATATCAATGATTTTCAAATTCCATGTTAGTTGGAATAAGAGAGTAGGTAAAATTAAAAAAATGGTGAGGAAATTGTAATGCAATTTCAAAGAAATTGATATTTTTGAGCATGTGAGTTGGTTCTCTTGACTTTACTTTAAGAGATAATAAAATTGGGGATTTTTTTTTATAATGAAAATATCAATGATTTTTCAAATTCCATGTGAGTTGGAATAAGAGAGTAGGTAAAATTAAGAAATGGTGAGGAAATTGTAATGCAATTGCAAAGAAATTGATATATTGATTTGGGATAAATGGGGCATGGGGTCAAGTAGAAATTGAGAAAAATTTCTTCAATCAAAAGAAAACGAGTGACTTGACTTTATGAGATGATAAAATTGGGGAGTCTTTTTGGATAAAAATAAAATATGAGTGATTTTTTAAATTCTATGTGAATTGGTATGAGAGAATTAGTAAAATAAAAAATAATGAGAGTTCTAAAGTTGTAAAAATATTAGTGGTTTTCCAAATTTTATAATAAATTGGTATGAGTAAGTATAATGAAAAATGGTAAGAATTAGAAAGTTGTAAGTCCATTCTATAAAAAGGTTAAATGGTATTATTCAATGTACTTACTTGTTTACATCAAAATGGTTAAATAATATGATTCATTGTACTTTCTTGTTTGCATCAAAATAATTCATTATTATTTTTCAAATATAAAAAAAAATATTAGAATTATTTTAAAATATAATAATTCAATTTAAAAAAAAAAAAAAAATAAACCTATTAGAAAAAAAATAAAATAATGTATATTTGTTCAAAATTTAATCTGTACCTGCACTAATTTACATTGTGAAATTGCATAATAATTAAAATAATCTAATTTTGAAATAAAATTTTGAAAACTATTAAATTCTGGTTGATATAAGGCAATCCATTAACAATCATTGTTGAAAATATACAATAATAATTACCGTTTTAATTATTAATTTTTTATGATTTTTATTAAAAAAATACTAATGAGTTAGTATTCAATTTATAAAATTTTGTATGTCTGATAAATAGTAAAAAATTTAGTTGGTTAAATAATTATTCTATTTTTTTTTCAAATATGTAAATTAAATCACAGTGATAAATGAATTATTAAATAATAAATTAATCATTTAATTGTATGTATAACATTTCAATCTCAGACAAAGTTAGTATCAATTAATTAATTCGTAATATAATGAAATTCCTTAATACCCATAATTTTAGCTTAAATTTTAAGTGAGATATAATTAATTAACCATCCGTGCCGAGTAAATTTCATTTGTTTTTTAAACTTACAAACAACACATACATCCTTTACTACAAGACCACTGATAAGGATAGGGCTTGATTTTTTTTTCACTTCTCTCTTGCCGGCTGCAAGACCAATGGCCGCCGTGAGGCTGACGCTATACCAGTGAATAATTGATACCCCACACATAATTTTCAATGCACGCACTCAACAATTTCTTTTCATTTCATGCCACACCACACCACTCGTTCCGCATCTTCATTAACGTGACGTACACGCCTCCTCCATTAACGTGACTTATACGCCTCTGAACAAATTCTTTTCATTTCACGCCACACCACACCACACCACTCGTTCCGCATCTTCATTAACGTGACTTACACGCCTCCTCCATTAACGTGACTTATACGCCTCCTTGTGTGTGTATATATAGAAATGCATCTACAACATACGACTCACATTGGTGTTTGAATTTGTGAGAGAAATGGATCTTCTGTTTGTGATATCGTTATTGTTGTTGTTCTGCATTATGGCTGCCCCTCTGCCTGCAGTTAATTTCCAGCACATGGATGGTCATTCTGATTCTGAACGCATATTGGTGGAGGAACGTGAATTCAATTTATCTTCAACGGACGCCCACCATAAAAGGGACCTCCATGCCCTCTTGTCCTTCAAAAAAGCCATTAAATGGGATCCAGATGGCCTTCTCTCCAACTGGACGGAGGAAAACTCCGACAACATGTGTTCGTCATGGTTCGGTATCCGCTGCAGAGCGAACACCACCAGAGTCGTCGCCGTTCACCTCTCTGAATTAGCATTGCAAGGTACACTTTCGCCGTCCCTCGGCATACTCTCATTATTGGGCACATTGAATATTTCTGATAATGCTTTCACTGGAGGAATTCCGGCCGAGTTTGTCCACCTTAAAGCCTTGCGAGTTCTTGACCTCAGCATCAATTTTCTGTACGGTTCTATTCCAGGCGAATTGCGCCTGCTCCATAAGTTGCGCACCCTGGATCTTTCCGGTAATGCTTTCACTGGAGGAATTCCGGCCGAGTTTGGCCACCTTAAAGCACTACAAACACTGGACCTCCGCGACAATACGCTGCGCGGTTCTATTCCAGTCGACTTAGGCCTCCTGCACAAACTAAAGTACCTGCACCTCGACTACAATATGCTCAGCGGTCCTATTCCAATCGAGTTGTACTAGTTGCAGAAATTAGAGAACCTGTCCCTCAGGGACAATATGCTCAGTGGTCCTATTCCAGTGGAGTTGGGCATGCTACAGAAGCTACAGATCCTGGATCTAGAAGGCAACTACTTCTCAGGCAGAATTCCATGTGAATTGGGTAATTTGACACAACTTTCAGAACTAGACATTTCTAGCCTTCATATTTCTGGTTCTATTCCTTCTGAAATTTTTAGACTTCCCCTCCACACTCTCCTTCTTAGTTTTAACATCACAGGGACGATACCCAAATCCATTGCCAATTTGACCAGGTTGACTACTTTATATCTTTATGACAGTGGACTCACTAACATATGTGAAGGCATTGCCAATTTGACCAAGTTGACGTATTTATCTCTCTCTGGTAACCAACTCACTACCATACCGGAAGGTATTGCCAATTTATCTAAGTTGAGGATTTTAGATATCTCCTATAACAAACTTAGCTTTAACACATCTAAGAGCATTTTCAATTTGAGTAATTTGATCCTATTAGATCTATCTCACAATACATTCATAGGTCCAATTCCTAAAGCCATTGGCAATTTAAAGAATCTTGAACTATTAAATTTCTCAAACAACAGCCTCAAAGGGGGAATTCCAAGAGTTATAGGAGAGCTTCGATCCTTACAAGTATTAGATTTTTCAAACAACAATCTTGAAGGGACAATTCCAAGAGCTATAACAAAACTCCATTCCTTGAGTGAATTACATTTAGACTCAAACAATTTTATTGGGAAGATTCCTAATACTATTAATAATTTGGTTTCACTTTGGATATTAGATTTATCAAAAAACAATTTGGAGGCACCTATTCCTAGTGTGTGCACTTATAAATCCACTATTTTAAGTATATTTTCAGCTCATTCTAACAATTTCTCTGGGACTGTAACTTCATCTTTTATTAATTGCACTAAGCTTGTAATATTGGATTTAAAGAAGTGTGGATTTACTGGTGAGCTTCCTTCTACCCTTGCAAATTTGGATAACTTGGGAGTTTTAAGTATTAGTTATAATAATCTTCATGGTAGTATTCCCAAATGGATCACGAACCTCACCAAATTGTTTTTGTTGGATTTATCCAACAATAATTTCAATGGAAGAATACCATATGATCTTGAAAGGCTCCAAGGATTTTCTGTAAATGAATCTAATTGGCAGGTGTATCCTTTTAACATGGAGGAATACATAAAAGGGATTGAGTATAATGTGTCATCGGTCTGGACTACAAACATTATACTTGATTTTTCTAAGAATAATCTTACAGGAGAAATCCCTACAAGCATAGGCAATATGAGAAGCTTGAGGTTACTAAATTTCTCTGGGAACCAATTGGAAGGAAAAATCCCTGCATCTTTTAGTGAGATATCTACTTTGGAGCAGTTGGACTTGTCCAAAAATAATTTGAGTGGAGAAATTCCTCAAGAACTCTCTCAATTATCAATGTTGGCTTACCTAGATGTTTCATCTAATAACCTTTGTGGGAAAATTCCAAAAGGGACACAATTTGACACCTTTAATGAGTCTTCATTTCAAAAGAATAAGTGCTTATGTGGGTACCCTCTACCACAATGCAATCAAAGCTATACAGAAGCACCCAGTGGAGACAATGGCACTCAAAGTA
Organism: Pinus albicaulis; assembly: GCA_034641835.2. NCBI lineage: Eukaryota > Viridiplantae > Streptophyta > Pinopsida > Pinales > Pinaceae > Pinus > Pinus albicaulis. Next base: position 508,715,760 of record CM076571.1, read on the forward strand.
GCATTAAAAGAAAATGGCTCACCTATGTAGATGGAAAAATGTCTTTGATAGCTTTAGCCATGGGAATTGGGATAGGATTTTGGGGAGTTCTTGTTATGTTCATTTTTTGGGAGAAGGCAAGGAATTGGGTTCTGGGTTTGCCTCCCACTAGCACAAGAAGACCCTCTTATGGCTTGTATAGATTTCCTACATAGCTAAATAAAACTTGTCCATGTACATCACTATCTTAATATATGTAATGTGAATTATATGCAATGCCACTTGTTTGAATGTCTTTTATCCATATAGCATGTTGTTTTAGTAAGTGTACATAATGGTGTTTCAATTTGGATAAAAATTACCTAGTTTTGTGGAAAAATATAAAATAGAGTTCAAATAATTTCTTTCAATTGTTGTTAACTATTAATATACAAAGAGAGTAAGAGTAAAATACTGAATAATTTTAAGTTTAAAGTTATTTCTGATTTGTCTAAGAATAATTTTACAGGAGAAATCCCTACAAGCATACGTAATATGAGTAGCTTGAGGTTACTGAATTTTTCTGGGAACCAATTGGAAGGAAAAATACCTGCATATTTTTAGTGACATATCTACTTTGGAGCAGTTGGAATTGTCCAAAAATAATTTGAGTGGAGAAATTCCTCAAGAACTCTCTCAATTATCAATGTTTGCTTACCTAGATGTTTCATCTAATAACCTTTGTGGGAAAATTCCAAAAGGGACACAATTTGACACCTTTAATGAGTCTTCATTTCAAAAGAATAAGTGCTTATGTGTGTACCCTCTACCACAATGAAATCAAAGCTATACAAAAGCACCCAATGGAGACAATGGCACTCAAAGTAACATTAAAAGAAAATGGCTCACCTATGTAGATGAAAACATGTCTTTGATAGCTTTAGCCATGGGAATTGGGATAGGATTTTGGGGAGTTCTTGCTATGTTCATTGTTTGGGAGAAAGCAAGGTATTGGGTTCTCGGTTTGCCTCCCACTAGCACAAGAAGACCCTCTTATGGCTTGTATAGATTCCCTACATAGCTCAATAAATCTTGTCCATGTACATCACTATCTTAATATATGTAATGTCACTTAATGATATGGTTTGAATGTCTTTTATCCATGTAATTTGTTTTTTTAGTATGTGTACATAATGGTGTTTGAATTTGGATAAAAATTACCTACTTTTGTGGAAAAATGTAAAATAAAGTTCAAATAATTTCTTTTAATTGTTGTTAATTATTAATATACAGACACACTCGAGTAAAATAGATAATAATTTTAATTTTATGTTATATTTCTTGAAAGTTATTGTTGATTATTGAGAAACTAAAATAGATGGATGGATCTACACTAATTTAGAATTAACAAAAGAAAAATTTCCAATTTTTTTGTTATTAATAATAAAAAGCATGAATGATTAATGATGATGATAATATATATATATATATATATATATATATATATATATATGTGACTTTTAATAAATTTCCCATGTTTATTAATTGTGCCGAGAGATAAAAACATGTTACATTTAACTATTCAATGTTGTTGAAATGTTGATTAAATTAAATCGAAATTTCAAAACATACTAGTTTTATATGATTAGATTTAGGTTAGTATTGATCTATTATAAAATATGAATATTTAAATATTCAATTAAATATTTAAAATAAAACATAATTATTAATATTATTAAATAAAAAAATTATTATGACTAATTATAATTAAATATAAGCTATATAAATGTAAAAATAAAATCATTATAAATTATAAAAATTAATGTTAAATTTGATTTCTTATTTTTGTTAGTAAACATAAAATTGTTAATTTAAAATTTTAATTAAATAAAATTTTGAATAACAAATAATGTATGTTTATGTTTTAACTTGTTGAGAGCAATGCATATGGAATTTTATGATTTTTGATAAATATTGTCATTAACTATAAACATGTTTTAGTTAACTTTAAATATTTCCTTATATATTATTTTTATGAAATGTTTTCATTAAATTTAATCCAAAAAATATTTTCATTTTAATTTATAAAATTTAGAAAAAAAAATATAACTTGTATTTTTTTTATAATTTTATTTATATATTCAACTTTATCAATAAAATATTAAAAGAAACAAAATTTTATGGTTTAAAGAAATATGATATGAATAGAACATTGTCCTTTCAAATTTTGTATAAGTTAGTGTCAAGTAGTTGGGAGAAATCAAAATTTTTAATAAATTTAAAAAATTGTGCGATAATTTAAAAAAAAACGGTTATACTTAATTTACATAATGTTTATTATATGGAAATAAAATTAAAAATATATAGAGAATTAGTTTTCAATACTTTTATAAAAATTCCATTGGAAAAATAACAATATCTATATTAGATTTGTTATTTTTCTATATTGAATTGATTTTAAGACCATTATCATTAGCTACATTTTAGCGAAATTGCATGAATTTATGAACTTATTTTGGAAAAAAATATTAGCCTTTGGATTGAAAGCCATGGTAAAAGGGCGAAATGACAAGATGGGTTTAGAAAACATCACGTAAGTGTGGATCATCCTATTAATATTAGGATCATTGTAGGGGAATTGCAAGTAGTAAAATTGATCTCATTTCATTTATGATCACCTATGATAATTTCATTTATCATAATAACTAATTGGAGAAATTTCCTTCATACACATATCATGATATTACTATGGGCTTGAAAACAATTGTAAGTCGGGATATTTTTTGATTTGGAATTAAAAAAAACTCCTCTTAGAGACACTCGTCACCCTTGTAATCATATATGGATGTGAGGTTTGGGGTTGCAGTAAATCTAGAGAGTACTAGAAGAATATTGAGTAGACCAAAAAACAATTTATAACCTACAACCTCAAGTTTAAAGGAAATACTCCCTACCTTATCCTCTTGATTGATGGCACCATTTTCCCCATTGAAAGCATGGCTATAACAAGGTATCTCATGTAGAAGAAGAAGTTATTCAATGTGGAAGCCGAGGGGTTTCCTTAAATTTCTTCAAACTGTAGCCAAAACCCCTACCTTGGACTCAAGCGAGGATGGAATAAGGATGGCCAGTCTCCGCTAGACCATTGGGGGAGAAAGGAGGAGATAATATTCAAGGATAATGATAATATTAAAAATATTACTACTTCCAAATTTAAGGACAATTTGTGGAGTTGTTTGGTCAATTTAATTGTCTTAAATTGATTACATAAATTATCCACCGAAGTTGGTAAACTTGTGAAGTGCAAGTGCACAATATATGCTAGAAGCCTCTTTTATTCCTCTCTTTTATTCATTTAGTTTATTGGTGTGATGATTGGATTTGTATAGATTACTGCTAAGGATGTTTTTATTCTTATGTTCCTAATGAAATTGATAAATTTAAATTGCAACTAAGTTCTAAAAATCAACATGCTTTCTACTCTGTAAAAACTAAAAAAAACTTTCTCTATCTTATGAAGAAATCTTAATAATTTATTTGTTAGTCTCTAAAAATTCTTATTCTCTAACAATATTGCGCATGAAGATAAAATCGAATTGAATTTATACATTTTTATGTTTATGAAATGAAATGTTATGGAAATTAAACTTGTAAAGAAATCACTATAGCTCTTGAAAAGAAATGACTCATGAACCGAAAATAACCAACTGATAGGCTGCAAGGAAATCACTCAATCACTATTGTTTCGAAATAAATCACTCATGTTCTTGAAATAAAAAACTCACGAACTTGTAAAACTACTCTAAAATAAATCACTCCATGCTGCTCTAGAAGTAAAACTATGAATCCTCTGAAATTTGACAATTCGAAAGGAAAGGTTGATGAATCTACATCAAATGATAAAAGAAGACTTATGAAAGCATCTACATGAAATAACAAAATGAAATTATGAAAATAACTACAACAAATGAAAAATTGGAATTCTGGAAACAACTACGTCAAATGACAAATTGAAATTCTAAAAATAACTACATCAAGTGATAAAATGAAAACATGAAACAACTACATTAAAAACATAAAATACAAAACCTTCACTGTTTGCAGGGGCCCTCCACAAACACTTTGTCAAATCTTTACTAACGGTTAGCTGCCCATCAAGTCTTCAAGGTACTTCTTCATTAAAAATGAATGAAAAAATAGAATTTTAAAACTTCACAATATGCTTCACAAAATTAAATTTAGTATGTTTAAAAAAAGGTAAAAAATTTAATTGGTTAAATAATTATTCTTAATTTTTTAAAGTATATTTCATTTGCTTCTTAAAACTACAAACACCACATACATAATTTTCTGCCAGACCACTAATAAGGATAAGGCTTTCTATTTTTTTACTTCTCTCTTTCCAGGAAGACCAATGTGATGGAATTTTCTTAGTAATTTTAACATACACAGGAATAAAATTCCTTAATTAAACACATAGATTTAACTGTAAAAATTCTGGACAGAGATGCATAAAACTTCTATTTCATTAAGCATAGGAAATCTATTACAAAATGAAGGTCTTTTTCCTCTGAATCTTCAGTCCAAGATTACAAAATAAATTTCACTTCTTTACTACGACAAACACAATGATAACAATACTCTATTTTTCTGCTCTCTCTGTTTTTTTTTAATTCTACCTTCTGACCTTTACAAAAAAAAATGCACTACCACTATGTTCTTCTCAGCATATATGTAAAAACACACAGTCAATATATACTCTCTGCCTTTCTATTTCTTTTTGCCTTCAACCATACATTTTCTGTCACAATGTTCTCTACATATTGTATTAACACACTGTGTTTTTTTTTAATAATACAGAACACTATCACTTTAAAAAAAATACACAGTGGCTTACTTGCCTTTGGGCCTTTTCATTTTTTTACAACACACTTTTACTGTCTTTAAATATATATATATATATATTATAAACATGTAAAATGTTTATAATATATAAACTATCAGACTTATATAATATATATAACCCAAGGTTTAAAATAAAACCAAAACAAACTATGTCGCGTGCATTTTAATACAAAACACAAAACATTAAAAGCCTAAGTCTAAGGTTAAAAAAATTTAATGAAACTTTATCGTGGATTTTAAAACTTAAAAGAAAAACTCCTTTTAATAAAGTTATCGCATCGAAATTTTGAGCCGCTGACGTAGGATTCCGGATTTGTGATAAACACTTCACTGGTTTATAATTCCTTATCGCATCCATTTCTTCGTTGGTTCACTGGGCTTTGGAGTTGTGTGATAAGACGTTGATTGGTTCACGGTGGAGTTGACTCGGACTATGGGCTCCACAAACATTACATGGCTCTTTTAAAACAATTCAACGCGCGATGAAAGCATTGGTTTCTGCAGGGTTTTAAACAATTAGGTTCAAACAATTTTATTGGGAAGATTCCTAATACTATTAATAATTTGGTTTCACTTCGGATATTAGGTTTATCAGAATTTTTTTTGGAGGGACCTATTCCTACTATGTGCATCCATAATTCTACTTTTTTAACTATATTCTCTACTCATTCTAATAATCTCTCTTAGACTCTAACCTCATCTTTTATTAATTGCACTGAGCTTGTAATATTGGAAATAAGGAAGTGTGGATTAACTGGTGAGCTTCCTTCGACCCTTGCAGATCTTGATAAATTTGGAGTTTTAAGCATTGGTTATAATTATCTTCATGGTAGTATTCCCCAATGGATCACAAACCTCACCAAGTTGTTTTTGTTGGATTTATCTAACAATAATTTCAATGGAAGAATACATTATGATCTTGAAACGCTCCAAGGATTTGTAGAAAATGAATCTAATTGGATTGACTATCCTTTTAACATGGAGGAATGCATAAAAGGGATTGAGTATACTGTGTCAATCGTCTTGACTACAAACATTATACTTGATTTCTCTAAGAATAATCTTACAGGAGAAATCCCTACAAGCATAGGAAATATGAGAAGCTTGAGGTTACTAAATTTCTCTGGGAACCAATTGGAAGGAAAAATCCCTGCATATTTTAGTGAGATATCTACTTTGGAGGAGTTGGACTTGTCCAAAAATAATTTGAGTGGAGAAATTCCTCAATAACTCTCTCAATTATCAATGTTGGCTTACCTAGATGTTTCATCTAATGGCCTTTGTGGGAAAATTCCAACAGGGACAGAATTTTACACCTTTAATGAGTCTTCATTTCAAAAGAATAAGTGCTTATGTGGATATCCTTTATCACAATGCAATCAAAGATATACAGAAAAACCCAGTGGAGACAATGGCAGTCAAAGTAACATTAAAAGAAAATGGCTCAACTATGTATATGAAAAAATGTCTTTGAAAGCGTTAGCCATGGGAATTGGGATAGGATTTTGGGTAGTTCTTTCTATGTTCATTGTTTGGGACAAAGCAAGGTATTGCGTTATGGGTTTTCCTCCCACTAGCACAAGAAGACCCTATTATGGCTTGTATAGATTCCCTACATAGCTCAACAAATCTTGTCCATGTACATGTCTATATTAATAAATGTAATGCCACTTAATGATATGGTTTTAATGTTTTTTATCCATATACCTTGCTGTTTTATTAAGTGTACATAATGGTGTTTGAATTTGGATAAAGATTACGTACCTTTGTGGAAAAATGCAAAATAGAGTTCAAATAATTTCTTTCAATTGTTGTTAATTATTAATATACAAACACAGTGAGAATAAAACAAGCAATAATTTTAAGTTTATGTTATATTTTTTTAAAGTCATTATTTATTATTGGGAAACTAAAATAGATATATGGATCTACATTAATTTAAAATTAACAAAATAAAAGATTCAAGACTATTTTTTTTGTTATTAATAATTTAATATTTTTAAAAAGTGTCCTGATTTTTAATACAATCATTTTATAATAAAATAAAACAAAATTTATTGATAATGAAAACTATGGAAGATTAATATATATAACAATCAATAAATCTATAACTTTTAATAAATTTCCCTTATCTCTTAATCAAGAAATAAAAATTTGTATATTTAACTATTCAATATTGTTGAAAATGTTGATTAAATTACATGGAAATTTCAAACATACTATTATTAAATTTAAGTTAGTATCAATGATATTAGAAAATTTGAATATTTTAATTAAAAATTTAAAATTTAAAATAAAACATGATTATTAATATCATTAAATTAAAAAATATTATAATTAATTATAATTTAATATAAATTATATAAATGCAAAAAGGAATTCAATATAAATTATAATAATTAATGATAATTTTGATTTCTTATATTTGTTAGTACTAAAGTTGTTAATTTAAAATTTTAATTGAATAAAATTTTGAATAACAAATGATATATGTCTATGTTTTAACTTGTTGAGTGCAACCCATATCGAATTTTAGGATTTTTTATAAACATTATCATTAATGATAAACGATGTTTTAGTTAACTTTAACTACATTATTATTTAATAAGTAAAAGTGTATTACATTTTGATATATTATTTTTATCTTTATATATTATTTTATGAAACATTTTCATTGAATTTAACCTATTCAATGAATACAAAATGTTCCAAAATGTTTCAGTTATCACATTCTACCTATTATTTCAACTTTTCTCAGAACATTTTGTATTTACTTATAAATAAAACATTAAAAGAAACATTGTACTTTCAATTTTTGTATAAGTTAGTGTCAATAAGTTGGGAAAAATAAAAATGATTAGTGAAGTAAAAAATTGTGTTGAGAATGTATAATAGAGTTCAAATAATATCTTTCAATTGTTGTTAATTATTAATATAAAAACACTGTGAGAATAAAATGGAAAATAAAACTATATTATGTTATGACCCATCATACGCACATCACAACAAACATAGAGAAGATCCCTACCAATTCATTAACTCATCTTTCATTATCTTGATACTGGATAGAATCACTAGGTTGATCGAGACATACTCGAGGTTGGGCCCACATATCCACATATTACATTTCATAAAAATTATCGAGAGGCATGAGTTTAGAGGCATAGATTCTTCGGAGGTCGTGAAAGAGGCCACCAATTAAATTGATGTCCATGGGGAGTTGTTCGACATAAATTCCTAATTCCACTCAAATATTTTAGTAATGTTCATGCATCCCCTTTTCTGTATGATAGATTTGTTGGAGCTTGGGGATAGTTCCTCCACTGTGATGAGGTTTCCATTTATTTTGTTGAGCATTTATATGCAGAGTTTGTGCTACATATGAGGCTGGATTAAACTAATACCAAATTTCATTATTATGAGCCTGCCTTGGGATGCACTTATTAGCACGAGGGGGCTCGTAACAACCCTGGGCATGTACTAGCACCTCCGATATTCTTGTCACTGCCATCTCAGAGCTTGGTATTATCAAAAGAGCTAGAGGAGTTATCGAAACTTTGTGGTGAGACATGGGAGACTATTGCAGACAACATGCATATGTTATTGGCTATTGTGCATGTTGCATTGAATGGAGAGATTAGGATACCACAACCAGTGCCTCGTGACCCACCAATGTCCTTATATTATGATGCATTTCTCACGATTTTACCCTTTAACCAACTTTTGAAACATACATGTATGTATCGTGATGCCATCAGTGACGCTTGGAGGGTGCACAACCTGCATGACACATACTAGGTACATATATATATATATATATATATATATATATATATGAAAATTTTGACTCTTATTTTTTAATTATGCGTAATTATTTATATTAAAATTTCTATTTTGTATTAGATTGAATTTATATTAATAAGTTCATGATAAATTTAGACACATCCTAGCGACATGGATGACCTTATGAGGTCATCTAAGGGGGCAGTTGATCTACTAGGCCATCCTAGACCAAAACATGTTTCCATGGATTGTCCTCCACCTCCACCTCCACCTTATATGTTCACTAATGTGGAGAAGAGTCACTATGTACAATCACATGGACCAACGGTTGAGGTAAACATTTTAATTTGTAAGATTTCAATATTTTATTTTTCTAAGATGTACACATATATGCTAATTAATTTGTAGACTAGTTATAATTTGTCCTTGCGATTATGTACAAATTCCCATGGGCAGAGTGTCTTTGATGTCGTTATTATGTTGAGACATGAGTGGGATATTGGTTTTAGAGGAATTAAGGATGTGCGTCCATCGATGCAGACCCTAATCATCGAGCCACAGTTAGGGGAGCACCAAACATAGATTCATGATTAGACCCCCATCCTATCTGACTTGCATTTGGACTCAACTAATGTTAGTAAACTAAATGTATATGTAATTAAACATGTGTTTAAATATCATTTATTTCCATATTATTTATTTTGTACAAATAATATTATAATTAGTATGAATTTGAATGTGTTATATTACAATACCAGCTTATAAGCACACACTTTATGCAACATAACTCACAGAGGAGTTCCAGTGGTACTCAGAGTGTCATAGTTTGTAGATTTGCAGGCCCATTTCATAGTGCATATTCACATGTGTGATCAAAAAATTGTATATTTCTATACATGGAAAATTTATGGATTTACATCATGGACATTATTTTAGTTTATGGATGCTTATTATTTCAGTTTATGGATGTTCATGTGATATTTGTAATTTGTATATATTTTCATATGGATAGTTTATTGATACATGTATTCACTATTTTATTTTATGGATTTGTATTAATAATGTTTATGGATGCTCATTATTTTTTAAGTAAATATGGATATGTTAAAATTATTTCGCTAAATTAATATTTTTCTATATATACTATAACTTTTATTAGTAGAATATATGCTAAATTTTGATTTCAAATTTTATAGACTAAGAAAATAGGTACCATCTTAAGCTATTATTCAAGTCACTTTGATACTTAAAATGAACTAAAATATATCATATATCAATTTAATATTGAACATGTAAATAATTCCAATAATGATAAATATTGGCTTGTAGAAAGTGTCTTTTAGTGCAATCAACATATATGGTATTACAATTCAATTTTAAAAATAAATTATTTGAATTAGATGTAATTAAACATGTGTTTAAATATCATGGACAAGTAGGACTTATGTGTAACTGGTATAAGAAGATAATTAGTTATTCTTATGTTTGGGATAAAGTTTTTGACTATGAACGTTTCCCTAGATTTTACATGTCACATGTACTTAAATTGTTGTTGAATGAAGTAAATAAAATGTTGTGAACTTAAATACAAGGAGGATAATTGTGCTACAATAACACAATGAGTATGATACGGTCGATATGCATACAAGCACAAAAGGCAGAAATCCCCTTATTGTACTCAGAAGTGGAATTATGCATAAACTTCAACAACAACCTGTAATGCAAAATTAAAATGGGCCGAAATTGAAGAAATGTTGAAAAGTGGTTTCTGGGTTGCGTAAAAAGGAAACATCAAAGTAGCCTGGGATGAGTATAGCTAAGTTACTTAGACAAATAGACAACTATTTAGTCACCTTGAACATAGTAGGAAGAGGAAGTTACCCTAAATTTTAACTCATTTATTACTAACTCGTATGTAACATTTGAACTAATATGACAGCATAATAATGCTACTTTGTAAACTAGTTGCGTTCTATCATAAAAGGTCAAAAATAGTGGATGGCTTTCGAAATTTTATTACCATTATGTAGGGAGTGAAATGGAATTAGTAATTTTATAACCTGAAATCTATAGTAGGTCTAGATTATGGGGTGTTGGTTGATAGGACTAACCACTAGGGAAAAATAGGGGGGAGGGTGCTTTAGTGTTATTGCTGAGAACTTTACAATGATGTTATTAAATCCTAGTGAGTGATGGATATTAACCCTTGGTGTGTTGTGATGCATGTTGATGACCCCTGTCTGATATATAAATAAAAACTCGAGGTGTCTGTGATAAGTGGGGAAACATATATAAGTATGTCTCCTTAAATAATGATTGTTGGAAACTAATAAAAACCATAATTATTTTGGATCTAGGTCGAACAAGATGAATTATTCTTGGTCAAGCCTCGGCGTATTCACGATCAGAGGAAATTTGTTAGGTCCATATAATAATAGTGTATCCCCTTATTGTTATCGCTGTACCCATGTAGTCCCAATATTTTTATTATTGTACCCCATAGAAGCCTATTATTGTTATTGTTGTTCCCTTACATTATTATTGTTATGTTGGCCCTGATTATCTTGTAACCTCTTAGACTCCTATGTATATAAATGAGGTTTTGTCAATTGAATCATCGAATAATTGTTCATTTATGTAATGTAAAAGAGGTTCCCCCCTTGAAGAGAATATTTTTTAATTCTTTGATCTACTATTCCTATTGTTTTGTGAGATGGTTGCATAACATTTGGAACCAAAGCTTTGGATTCTAGGGTTTTGTTGCTAAAAACAAGTGATCTCAGAATTTTTGCTATAACTTTTTTATACGAAGGTTCAGAAGCTAAAATTTTTACCATGAGGAGCTGAATTCCTTATGAACATCTTGTAACAATTTCAGAGCTTGGTTCAATATATTTTTGAAGATATGACCTTAATAAGTTATGTTTTTTTCATGCTCCAGAAATAAATCTCAAACAAGTGACCGTGGGAAAATCGTCACACTTCCTCTATAAGCATTGAATTTCAATTTTGTAAGAAGTGGCCAAAATTAAATAAATTGTAGTATCTTCTATATAATTTTTAGGGTTGAGGGTGGAAACATAGACACGTGGAATGACGTACAAGTTCGCTCTACTAAACAAGTCATTAATCAGGTCATCATGGTATATTGGGCATTACCTTATCTTGAGGAATCCAAATTTGGTCAGACCTGTGACATTGAAAATAAGACTTGGAGGGATGGCACATGACCAAATTTTATATCTTGGAGATCTAAATCATAGATATACAACATTTTCAATATCCAGCTCCTAAAAAGAAAAAATAAATGTGTGTATTTTATAATTTTTCATAAATTTTGTTTGAAAAATCAGCTTGAACTGATTTAAAGGGAATATTGAAGCATAGATATCTGTATTTGGTTCTAATATGACTCAAAAATAAAAAAATGACTCCCATTAAGTCCTCAGAGAGCTGTACTATGACACATGAAGAGGAAGAAATGCAACACGATATATCTAAATTAGGAGACCAAGTACAACAAATTTCGCTCTCACAAAGAGTAACCCAAAATTAAATGGAAGCTAAGATGGATGGTATAGAAGCAAAAATCGAAGGCAGCATGGAAAATTTGAAGAATGGTATAGAAGAAAAAATGAAAAGCAACATGGAAGATTTGAAGAATGGTTTAAAAGAAGATATGGAAGGTTTGAAGGAAGGCTTGACAAAGTTACTACAAGAAATGCTTCCGAATGAAGAAAAGGTATTAGATGAAACACATGATGAGAAGGAAAGACTTGTTAATTATGATTTCATAAACTATAATGTTGGATTTAAGACCCACCATATTCCAAAGATCGATATGAGAAAGTTTGATAGAAAGGATCCGGTAACATGGATACTATAGATGAAGCAATATTTTGATCTCCATAATGTGCAATATACACAAAATGTACGTATTATAACTTCATATTTAGAACCAAATCAGTTTGTATGGTATCGATGAATTAGTTCTTATAAACCACTTTTCACTTGGTTAACTTTTATGGAGGAAATGATAGCACATTATGAGGATATAAAGAGCAACACCTTCTTTAGCAAATTCATAAATATCAAACAAAAGGGTTCAATAGTGGAGCACACTGAGAACTTCCAAAAATTGAATATCATGGTAAATGATATTCCAGAGGAGCATACGATTGATGTTTCTATAGTGACCTTAAAGGATAACACCCAACATGAGGTTCTTATTTGGGAACTTGATTCATTGGAGAAGGCATTCAGGGTGGAAAGAAAGGTTGAAAGAAAAATTATGGCAACAAGGAATTCTACCACTCACAACTATAAAGATGGAAGTGTTGCTTCTCCTAGCCTTTCACAACCTACAATTTTGACACCAAAAGCATTGGAGGAAAAAATAGCAAAAGGGAATTTTTACAATTTTGATAGAAAATAAACTAAAGGTCATAAGTGTGATGAGAAGAAATTACTTTACATAGATTGTGACAAGGAGGAAGAAAAGGAACAAGAAACGTCAAAAGAAGAGGATATAAACCAAGAACCAATCCCAGAGAAAGAATAAATGAATCTTACCATATATTGTAATGCATTGGAAGGAATTACGACTCCTTAGACTCTTAAGATAGAAGGATATATGAAGATGAAAATGGTAATAGTGTTTATTGATTCAGCTATTAGCCATAATTTTATTCATTGTAAGATTGCTTCCTATATTCAAAACTAGAGTATCAAGTAACGGTTGCAAATGGAGGAACTATAAATTTCTCTCGAAAGTGCCATAATAAGAAGCTATCCATGGGAGTATATGCATTGAATAGGAAAATGCTTTCCATTCCAATGGGTGGTGTTGATGTCGTACAAGGAGTTCAATGGTTACAATTTTTCGGTACGGTAACTTTTAATTTTCAAGAAATTTTCTTGAATTTTTCTTGGGGAGGAAAGGAAGTTGAATTAAGGGGTATTGTAGGGAAACTAGGAAATAAAATTAACTCTAATGGAATGAAAAATATTCTAAAGAAATAATAAAGAGGTGTAATTGCACAATTATGTTCACTAGAGGTTCAAACATCAAAATATTCTCTTTCTTCAAATCTCCAAAAAGTATTGGACAATCATTCCAAGGTATTTGAGACTCCCAAAGGCATCCCACCAATTCATGATCATGATCATGCTATTCATTTGATGCCATAAAGTGTTCCTCCAAACATCAGGCCTTACAGATACCCCTATCCCCGAAAGAGTTAAATTGAATGTATGGTTGCAGAAATGTTAGAGGTCGGTATAATTCAACCTAGTCAAATTTATTTCTCTACTCTAGTAGTATTGGTGCACAAGAAGGATGGATCATGGTGCATGTGTCCAAATTATAGGGATCTCAACAAACTCACTATTAAAGATACATTTCCCATTCTTGTCATTGATGAATTTTTGGATGAATTACATGGAGCAAGTTACTTCAGGAATTTGGAGCTTCATTCAGGATATCATCAAATACAAAAGAAGATTGAAGACATTTTTAAAATAACATTTAGACCTCATGAGGGTCATTATGAATTTTTGGTGATGCCTTTTTCCCTTACCAATGCACCTTCTACATTTGAAGGTTTCAATAATTCCATTTTCAAACTCTTCCTTAAAAAAATTGTGTTAGTATTTTTTGATGATATACTAATCTACAACAAGTCTTGGAAGGATCATGTTCAACATGTTAACAGGGTGCTCAAACTATTGGAGGAGAAACAATTATATGAAAAACCCTCGAAATGTTACTTTGGAGTGAAAGAGGTGTAATATATGGGTCATATTGTATCTCATGAGGGTGTTAAGATATACCCTAACAAAATTAAAGCCATTAATGAATGGAAAATCCCCACAAACATACAACATCTACAAGGATTTCTCGGATTGAAAAGGTATTATCACAAGGTTGTTAAGAATTATGGGAGAATAGCAGCATCTCTAACAACATTACTGAATAAAGATTCATTTTCTTCGACTCCATAAGAAACCAAGGCCTTTGAACATATTTAAAAGGCAATGTGCCGCGCATCGGTGTTATATATGTCAAACTTCACAATAACCATTATTGTGGAATGTGATGCCTCAAGAAATGGAACTGGTGTTTTTTTAATGCAAGAAGGAAGACTCATTTCTTTTTAAAGTCATCCAATCAAAGGAAAGTATTTACAGAAAGCTATTTATGAGAAGGAAATGTTGGAAATACTACATGCACTTAAGAAATGGAAACCATACCTAATGGGGAGACACTTAAAGTAAAAACATATCATGTTAGTCTTAAATACATTTTAGAAAAAATATTATATTCAGAAGAGTAGAAAAAATGGGTCAGAAAAATGTTGGGATATGACTTTGAAATCATCTACAAAAAAGGGAAGCAAAATTTTGTTGCAAATTAACTCTCAGTAGAGGATGAGGATGTGGAAGCATTGCTTTGTGGAATTTCTATTATCCACCTAGATTGGATAATTGAAGACTGTAATATCCCAAAATAGGGAAAACCAACAAGGTTGGGAATATCTTATGATATCCCAAGATTGTAGATCCAGTAATATTAAAACACAATATGAGGACTGCAACTAAGTAAAAAACAGATCTAAATACACATCAGAATATGTAGAAAGAGTCATGCCATTTTATTATATTGGAGATGATTCAGTTACACAAGTACAAAATATAGGTAGATCTAGCCAAAAATATGAGCTAGGATCACCCTGAGAACATGTATGCAACAGGTACAACATAACTGCAGAGGTCCTGCAGCAAATACTGCATCGTCTCTTCAGCAGAATATGAACATATGGTTGCAGGCTGAAAAGAGAAATGCATATCTACTCAAAACTGGTGCTCAGATCATGCCAAGATTCAGGATCTAGCCAATGTGATGGATTCCCAAGATAACCCAGAAAGGATTTTCTAGATCTACAACTTTAAAAAATCACCTCCCTAGGATTTGATCCTTGATCTGCAGATACATACAGATATGAAGTTAGATCTTAAGAATAGATGGCTGAAATGTGTGCTCAGATCAGATCTATGCTTGAAGGGCTGATATCTTCATCAGATCTATGAGCTAAAAGCTCTAGATGTACCTTCTCAATCCTCCAATGATGAATTCAGCTACTGTAACACAACTGCCAACAGAAACTGCACTATGAGGGAAAGAGAGGCCTTCTGCTTGCTTAAATATGCTGCAATAAACTCCAGGCTGATGGTAATACTGATGGCAATGTGAAGGAATGATCCTACACTGGATTGTTAGCTGAAGTACTAGCAACTTCCCTCCTCCTTTTTGATCTGCAATATGGACAATGTTATTCCTGAAGGAAATACTGCTACTAGGAGGTCACTCTGGGAGTGCTGATTTATAAGCCCAAGTGATGGGAATAATCCCTCACCTTGTTCTCCAGCTCAAGTACTGAAGACAACTTCCACCTTCCAAACTGATCTTCAGAAATCTGCAGATTCCTGAATATGAATGTTCTGCAGAAAGTAGAAAAAGGAAATGGCACTTAAAGCCTGATGTATAATGAAGTACAATCCTCTTTCTAGAGCTACTCTAAGAAAGAGGTGGGATTCTCGCTCGGGAACACCCTATGCTAAATAACATCCGCAATCTATGCTAAAAATCCCAAGAATGCAGTGGAATGTCACTTGATAATTCCAGATCTAAAAGATCATACATCAAATAATCCAAGATGCCTTTCACCTTTGCCTTCATCTCCTTTATAATTTTTGAGCCTTCCCAAGTCTTGGCCCTAATCTCAACTGCGCAGTCTCATGTGGACAAGAACCTCCAAGTGGGACTGTGCTGTTTGACCAAATCAACCAAACAGTCTAGGTGCAATGTACACCTCCTCCATCATGTGTGCTTCATTTGCACATGATCCTCCATCACTTGATCATGAATGCTCAATGATCCTTTGTTTGACATCTTCAAGATCTTAGTTGACTAAATCAACACTCCATGATCTTTCTCATTAAATGAGACATGATCTCCAATCTTATTCACATTAGTAGTAGCTCAACTACCTCTTTTTGCAGATCTAAGCTAAATTAATCCACATTCACACACACAAAGTGGATATTTATTCTTATTGAGGATTGTGGGTCCCTCTGCCCTTTTATTTAACTAATTCATTAAGAAAATCAAGGACTCTAATATTCCAAATATGATGTGAAAATTTTGGAATATTACACAAGCGGTGAATGGAAGAATGATGAAGATGTGTGGACACTCATTCAAAATTTGAAGCAATATCTGAGTACAGATAATACATTTAGCCAGAAAAATGATTCATTATGGTACAACTATCGCTTAGACCTTTGTAAGAATTCCCAACTCAAACAAAATATTATTTTGGAATTGTAGACCTCTCCCTTAGGAGGGCGCTCAGGGTTTCTAAAAAATTTCCAGAGGGTTAAGAAGGAATTTTTTTGGGATGGCCTTAAATCTAATATTAAAAAATTTTCAGCAGAATGTTTGGCTTTCCAACAAAATAAAATTGAGGCAATTAAGACCTCGGGTATGTTACAACCTTTATCCATTCCAAGTCAATGTTGGGAGGAAGTTTCAATGGATTTTATCACAGGTTTACCGAAGTCCCAAGGAAAGAGTGTCATCATGGTGGTAGTTGATAGACTTACCAAGTATGCACACTTGTGTGCATTATCTCATCCATTTAAAGTTAGTTTAGTTGCTACTGCATTTATAGAAACAATTCAAAATCTACATGGAAACACAAAGATTATTGTACGAGACAGAGATCACATTTTCGCTAGATATTTTTGGATGGAATTATTTTCTTGTCTCGGTACTCAATTAGCTCATAGCTCATATTATCATTCTCAATATGATGGGAAAATTGAGATAGTGAACAAATGCTTGTAATGATATCTTCATTTATTTGTATCTGATAAAAAAACACAATGGGTTAAGTGGTTACCTCCGGTTGAATCGTGGTATAAAAATTCATTCTATACTACAAAAAAAATGACCCCATTTATGGAACTTTATAGATACAATCCGTCACTCATCACATCATATTTAAGATAAAATTCTAAGGTTTAAGTAGTGGAATATCACATCGAGCATCAAAAACAAGTTCTCCAAATCTTAAAGGATAAGCTCCCTTTGGCACAAAACCAGATGAAACAACAAGGAGATCAACATCGCAGTGAAAGATGTTTTTATGTAGGCGATGCTATTTTTAAGGATACAACAATACAAATAAATATCCCTCAAGAAAGCTAAGAAGGATAATAAATTATCACCAAAGTATTATGGTCTTTATAAGGTTTTGCAAAAGATTGGTACTATGGCATACAAATTGGAGCTTCCTGCATCTTCATGAGTGCACCTAGGTTTGTATGTTTCATGCTTAAAGAAGGTTATAAGTGACAAGCTCCCAATTCAACAGTATTTCCAGAACTTAACGAGGAAGGAAAAACCATATTTGAACCTTAAGAAGTCATGGAAACAAGACCTCGACAACTATGAAATTGATCAATTTCAGAGTACCTCATAAAGTGGAAGAACTTACCTGTTGAAGATTCCACATGGGAGTATGAGAATTTTGTGTAGAAGCATCTAGAACTACTCAAGCATTGAGGACAACACTTTTTTTAAAGAGAGGGGCATGTTATGTCCCTATAAAACTAGTGTATCTCCTTATTGTTATTGTTGTTCCCATGTAGTCCCCATATTTTTATTATTGTGCCACAGCCCCATAGAATCCCACTATTGTTATTTTTGCACCCTTACATTATTATTGTTATGTCGGCCCTGATTATATTGTGACCCCTTAGACTCCTATATATAGAAAGGAGGTTTTGTCAATTGAATCATTGAAGAATTGTTTATTTATGTAATGTAAAGAAATTTTCCCCTATCGAAGACGATATTTTTAGGTTGTCGATATACTATTTGGGTCAAAATGTGAAGTTGGGTTACACTTTTTGCTCTTTTTTGAGAAAAAAATTTCACTTTTTTCGATTCTTCAACTTTCTACAAACTATAACAATTTTTCTGTTTAGAATTTCATTTTGCGATAAAAATAAAAGTTGTCAGAAATTTTGTTAGCTTTCTATTACTTATTTTTTGGAAATTTTTTATGCACATTTGATATGTTAACTTAGTGTTTCTTTGAGTGTGTGGTTTTTAACAATCAAAGGATTCATAAGAAGTCATGTTAATACATAATGTTGTATTCTTTGAAAATTTGTGTTTTTCAGAAAACAAAATGTGTTACAATAATCTAGACAGAGTCTACTTCAGTTTCATCATATTTACAAAGCCAATGGATGCATACCATAATTACTAGAATTTTTTAAACTGGTCCAATATGAAAAAACTGCATATTTTGAGTATGTTTCGCGACGCAATAAATTTCTTAACATATAAGTTATAAACTAAAAATATAAAAGCTACCCATTAGAGACGATGGACAACTATAATGCCCCATACTTTTTTCAATTTTTTTTACAATGTATTTTGGGAGATATAGAATTTTGATTTCACTGAATCACAATGACCCTCAGAAATTGTTTGCACCCGTTTTATTACAAAATTAATTAAAATTAGTAAATATTTATGAAAATCCATAAAATTTATATTTCCTGAAAGTAGATTCAATTATGAAAATGCTTGTCTTGGTTCTGACAGCTAATTCAGAATGTTTCATGGATTTTAATCAGTCCAAAGTTGTAGAAATGTATTCAGAGCTCAGACCTGCATAATTGGTGACGCGTTAGTTCGGCCGAACTTTTTTTGCGCAAACGGGCCATTAAGTATCATGCCTTAATAGTTCAGCCGAATTTTTTTCCAAGTTCGGCCGAACTTTTTTTCAATGTTCAACCGAACTTCTGCCTACTTTTCCATCGGCCAGAAAATTTTGTGGAGCCCCTCCAAAAAAAAATTTCGTGGCAATATAAATTGCCACGAAATCATTCATAATTTTCGCACATTTTGCACATTTGGTCTAATTTTACAAAGGTCTTGGTTTGGGTTTAAAGACTTTTCTTGGAGATTTGGGTTTAAGGACTTTTTTTGGAAGACATTTGTTGGAGGCGGTCTAATTTTGCAAAGAATTGTTTTGGGTTTAAAGAATTTTCTTGGATGTATGTGATACATTTTTTTGGATGTTTTTTGTTCTTCATTTTTTTTGAAAGCATAGAATTGGGCTTAATTTCGAATTTTTAGAGTACATGTTTTGAGTTGAAGTAAATCTTTTGAGCTTCGTTTCATTTTTATAAGACATTATTTTCTCAGATTTTTTAATGTTAGTGTTTTGGATTGGAGTATGTATTTTTCGCAAAAATTTGAAAATGAGTTTTTTTTTTTTAAATTAAATCTTTTGTGATGCTTTTTCTAATTGGGTTATTGTCTAAATTTTTGAAGGAAATTTTTGGAACTTCATACTCTATTATCATGGGAAATCAAAGGAATTGTGCGATAAAATATGATCGAAAAAGAAACCCTGAGGAACGTAGAGAAGAGATGAGACAATCTCGCAAAAGAAAGATAGAAGCACTCTCAAATATTGAAGGGGAAAATCAACCTCAAATAGAAATTGAAGCAGGTATGTAAATGTAAATATTATGATCTATTGATATATTTAAGGTTTTCCTAGTGTAAAATGTGAAGCTTAATTTTTATTTGATGAACTAATTGAAGAAAAATATTTTGCAATGTAAACAGAGAGAAATATTCCTGAAAACATTGATGATGAGATACAAAATTTTGAAAGAGAAAGTGAAAGAGATATTGAACCAATTATTGAAGATGGTGAAAATATTGAAAGAAATTCAAGTGAAGAAATTGAATCCCAAGGTATATATATATATATATATTGAACACATGCACGTATTATTGAAATTATACATATATTTATTAATTGAGTTATTTATTGAATATGTAAACTTATTATGTACTATTTATTTGAATATGTACAGATGGAATCAGTGTCGATGATGAGATGTTAGAAAATGTTGACAGTCACACATATGGAGATAAAAAAACCTGACCATTATATACAGTGTCGTGTTAACCGCATTTTTGAAACGTATTTCATAAAGGAGCAGGTGACAGTTCAAGCTCAAATGTTGAAAGGTCTCCTATAATTAAGGAAATTAAAAGAAGCTACGACACTACTGGGTATTCGAAAATCAACCAAAGATAAAAAAAAATGAACGAAAATGTGATACAAAATATAAGTAGTGCTATAAATTCAATTAGGAGATATAGATAGAAAAATGTTTCAATTATACGTAGAGGAATACATATGGCAATGGTTTTATCAGGTACTAAAGAGAATCGTTTGGTAACATCTATGGCACGAGCATTAGGAACCTTGCGAAAAACTTTGCACAAACATCAGAAATTTCGGCTGCAAATAGATGTAAATGATGAAATCGCTTGTTGGAGAGCTATTTGTAGGCAACAATACAAAGATAGACTTGGAGAAAATGTTAAAAAAATAATATATGAATATTGGAAGAACAATTCGCGTGCTTAGCCAACTGCAAAGCATGTGATGCGAAGAAGAATAACACGAAATTAGTACGAAGAACATGAAAAATGTTTCTTGGAAACCACTCAGATAGATTTATTCAACGAGTTCAAAGAAGAGAATCGTGAATTTCATGTTTCAATCAGTGCTTTTGTTCAACAAAAACCATGGTATGTAAAACCTATCACCGTACGCGACACTTGTTGTTACCGTTATCATGTGGAATTTGAGGTATATTATGACACATTCCTTGATTTTGGTAGAACATTATGGAAGGATTCACCTCCTCCTTCCACTATCTGTGATTTCATATCTCAAATTCTATGTGAAAGAGAAAGCGATGAACTATTTTACAAAAAGAAATGTGTTGGTGGTAAAAATGTGATGATTGTGGAAATTTGACTAAATTTCAAAACAAATATCGTATTGATATAAATGATCAATCATTGTCCAACATGAAAGTGAAATGGAAGAGATATGAATATATCGGTACATCGATTCAAGGTGTAGATAGTGTTAAAAGAATCGAATTACGAGAAGACGAAATTTTTCTGATAGACTTTTTGAGAAAGTTTGAGGCGGAAATTTACAAATACACCAAGCATTCCCATAGAGCTCAATGGCAAGACTTGCAATTCAAAAAATCTCGTGAAGTTTTTCCACCAGGGACCATTTTGTCAGTGATTGATTTTGCATAAAACTACACATTTGTTCCACAAAAAGAAATTCAGAGTGAATACTATCATTCTGACCAAGTCTCCATGTTCGTCCATATTCTATATAGACATGCTGAACAAAACGTCGATCATATACAAAGCACGAGTGAAAATCGACATATCATTAAATAATATCACTTTTCTATGAGTGATGATCGTACACATGATACATATTTTGTACAACATTGCTTTGGAAAAATTTATGATTCCTTGAAAAATCGTGGAATAACCTTCAATGAACATTGGATATGGTTAGACGGATGCGTAGGTCAATTCAAATCTGCACGATCATTCTTTTGGTTGTGTTGTCTTCATAATAAAACCTGCATTAAACATTGTTGGAATTTCTTTGAGACTGGCCATGGAAAAGGAGAACATGATGGTGCAGGGGCATGCATAAAATGAGCACTTCGAAGATATCAAATGAACCCCTCTGCAAGCCGACTTGTGGACGCGAAAGAAGTTGTTCAATGGTGCATCGCTGCTTTAAGCCATGAGACTAACCCATCAAGGGAAGTGTGAAGGTACATTCAATTTAATTTTGATTGGAAATCTAATTTTATCATGCAATGATTATCTTTGATTGTATTTTGATATCATATTTACATTCTTTTTTGAATTTTCCATATAAAGGTTTTTCTGGCATATTGGGATCGAAGACGTAGATAGATCAATTGGAAATGATGTTGAAACAATAAAAGGGACTAAAAAATTGCATTCAATTAAAACAAAGTCGTCCAAAAATGTGTTTGCATTGGATAAAATATTATATTCTTGTTTTTTTCATGTTTGCATAGACAACACAATATCCAATGACGTTTGTGAAAAAAAAATGTATGTAAACGATTGGAAACATACAGAGCTAAATAAAAAGGGAAAAGTGTCTATTGCAATGTTTGAAGAAATGAAATCAGAGGAAACTACAATATCATCTGATGGTGATTGAGTTTCTGATATTGTTAGAGAAGGTAACATTTGAATTGCTTTCTAATGATTTAAAAATATAGAAATAAATTTAAATATATGTATAATTTTGTTAAGTTTGTTTTATTGTGCAGGAGATGTTTTTGTTGTAATTGCACCTATTGACAACGATGAAAATGTGAAGTATCATTTGATGCATTACACTGAATGGAAAATGAAACTATTAGAAAACTATAATGATCGCAGATTTCAATATGAAAGAGGATCTATTATACTGAAAGGTTATTTTTTCAGACAAACTAATCAAAGTGGGGGTTTTGTTTACTTTGAAGACTATGAACCTGATTTCATAAGTTGTCAATATAGTCACTTGGTGTGTGCAGCACACATAAATTTGATAGAGGTTCAATCAAAGAAAAAAACGAAAATTAAGAAATGGAAAATGTCAAAATCCGATCATGAACGTATTATTGAAGATGGCATTCCATTAGAATTTTTTTGATTGAACTGCCCAAAAATTTATTCTCTTTGGATTAAATATGTCTTAGAACTTCCAGTACTCAACTAAAAATTGAGTTTCTTATGTTATTTGTGCAAGTGTTTGCACATGTACAAATTGTTTTGGTACATGCATGTGCTCTAGTATAAACTGAAACTAGCTTTTCTATACATGTGCATTGATGAAAAATGTTACATGTATTGGATATATATATAGATATATATATGTTCTATAATGCAATTAGTTTTTCAAGTAGTTTTACTATGTGCATTGACGAAAAATGATTCACGTACTCAATATATATGTTCTAGAATGCAATTAACTGAAAGTAGTTTTTCTATGTGCATTGATGAAAAATGTT
Organism: Pinus albicaulis; assembly: GCA_034641835.2. NCBI lineage: Eukaryota > Viridiplantae > Streptophyta > Pinopsida > Pinales > Pinaceae > Pinus > Pinus albicaulis. The sequence goes on from CM076571.1 coordinate 508,739,433, forward strand.
GCACGTACTGGATATATACACGAACTGAATGTGCCCAATTTTTCTTGTGGGCTTGTCTAATAAAAAGTATCCACAATGTAAATAAATCATACACAATATTGTTTTGTACGAAGATTCCTTTCAGAAAAGAGACTCGGAGAACTTCTTCGACTTTTGCTGGGATTTGACCCACATCTCTATTCCTAATTGAAAATCTAGTACAAAATTTGTCTGTCCAATGTTCAGATATGTTCTATGTTATAGAAAGCTATTAACTGAATGTCATCAATTTACCAATTTATAAATCAACAAGGCTACCTATTTGAGTGCATTAATGACATTGAACCGAATTCAACAAACATATACATGTACTTCTTATATTTCCAATCAAAATTAAAGGGATAAATACATATATCTACTTCTTTACTTTTTTTTCAATTAGAGCTCAATTGATATGGTTAGTTGCATTGAAAAGCTATGTTCTTCCTATTGGAAATTTTTTCAATCAAACAAGAGTATGTAGAGATCAAAAGCAATCTTAAGATGCCAAATGTACTTCAACCATCCAAAACTTGAATTTTAATTTTTTTTTTATTAAATCAAAACAATACTTCACATGGGAGTCTTCCATCTAGGCCAAATGTAGATTGAAACCATCCAAAACTTAGAGCAAAACATTTAACATTATATCAAAACATTTAACATTTAACATTAAATCAAAATTAAAGGGATAATGTACAACGTCTTTACTCTTTTTGATTAAATCAAAACAATACTTCACATGGGAGTCTCCCATAGGCCAAATGTAGATTGAAACCATCCAAAACTTAGATAAAAAAAATTTAACATTATATCAAAACATTTAATATTTAATATTAAATCAAAATTAAAGAGATTTACATATAACGACTTCTTTACTCTTTCTGATTAATTCAAAACAATACTTCACATGGGAGTCTTCTATAAGCCAAATGTAGATTGAAACCATTCAAAACTTAAATCAAAACATGTAACATTATATCAAAACATTTAAAATTTAACATTAAATCAAAATTAAAGGGATAAATACATATAACTACTTCTTTACTCTTTTTGATTAAATAAAAACAATAAGAGGGGGTCTGAATAAAAAAAACAGAAAAAGGGCTGCCCATAACCAGGAAACCAGCCCAGAATATCTTGCCCAATATCAGGAAACCAACAAACATAGAGTGTTCAGAAGCACAGTGATTGCAAAACATGACAAAATTTCAAAAAAGCTAAAGAAGACATGACATCAGGCTAGCTATGGATGTCTGTAGGAGGGTTCTCCTCCACAATTGTACAACTGTAGTCCTTCGAATCATCAGCTACTCCCATGGAGTGCTGGGGAGCTCTCAGAAGCGGAAGAGGAGCCAGAGTCGTCTTCGAGCTTTTTCTCCACACAGGCCAAGCTGTCGTTGCTTGCGCCATCACTGTCAGAGCTCATCCGGCCAGATTTGACTGAAAGAGCTGCCGACTTCCTGGTGTCTTGGGGCTGATGGGTTGGGATGGTGGACTTTCTCTGCCGCTTCTTGGAACCAGAGGCACCTTCATCTTGGGGCTCCTCCTGAAAAAGGACAGAAATGGTCACCGTAATTCGAGGTCTGACCATAGCACTGGTGAAGTGGTATTGTGTGACACTGCTTGCCGGAGGAGGGTGCCCGCCTGTGTCATGGATTGAAAGAGGAGGGTGAGAGCCAACACTCCTGCCCCCTCCACCCCTACCCCCACCTCCCCTTCTGCAACGCATCCGATGTCTACGCATGGGGTCTTCCATAGGCCAAATGTAGATTGAAACCATCAAAAAATTAGATCAAAACATTTAACATTATATCAAAACATTTAAAACATTTAACATTAAATCAAAATTAAAGGGATTTACATGTATAACTACTTCTTTACGCTTTTTGATTAAATCAAAATTAAAAGGATTTACATATAATCACTTCTTTACTCTTTTTGATTAAATCAAAACAATACTTCACATGGGAGTCTTCCATAGGCCAAACGTAGATTGAAACCATCCAAAACATATATCAAAACATTTAACATTATATCAAAACATTTAAAACATTTAACATTAAATCAAAATTAAACGGATTTACATTTAAAACATTTAAAATTAAATCAAAATTAAAGGGATTTACATTAAATGTAGATTGAAATGATATCCAAAACTTAGTTTTAAAAACTTTTTGATTATATCACAACATTACTTCACATGATTAATGTACTTCAACCATCCAAAACTTGGGTTTTAAAAACTTTTTGATTATATCACAACATTATTTGACATGCCATCCAATTGTAGTTCAACTATCCAATAAAAACATTTAATATTATATCACATGTGCCAAATGTAGATTGAAACCATCCAAAAATTAAGTTTTAAAAACTTTTTGATTATATATCTTGCAACATTACTTCACATGCCATCCCAATTATAGTTCAACTATCCAATAAAAACATTTAACATTATATGACATGTGCCAAATGTAGATTGAAACCATCCAAAGCTTAAGTTTAATTTTTTTTTGATTATATATATCGTGCAACATTAAAACATTAAACATTTATGTTCATTAAATATCAGATGCCAAATGTAGATTGAAACCATCCAAAACTTGAGTTTTAAAAACTTTTTGATTATATCATACATAACATTACTTCACATGCCATGCCAATTATAGTTCAACTATCCAATAAAAACAATTAACATTATATCACATGCCAAATGTAGATTGAAACCATCAAAAACTTAACTTTTAATTTAAAAAAAAATTATAGATCACAACATTACTTCACATGCCAAATGTAGTTCAAGCATCCAAAACTTAAATTTTAAAAACAAAACAAATTATAACACATCATTACATAACATGCCAAATGTAGTTCAGAAGCAAAACATTAATTTATAGAAGCAAAACATTAATTTATAGATGACAACATTACTAGTAGTTCAATTATCCAAAACTTAAAAGTTTTAAAAACCAAACAAATTATATAACAACATTACTTCACATTCACATGCCAAAATTACTAAAACCATCCAAAACTTAACTTTTTGGAACAAAACAAATTATATTAACACTGTAATAAAATATGTCCAAAAATTGTAGATCTCACAAGTATCAAGTATCAAGTTATATATATATGACAGTGCATCTAGATAATATATAAAATAAGTAAATTTAAGACTATCTAAATCTTGAAATCAAATCTACAAATCATGTCCATCAAATAGAGATGGATGTAGTGTCTTTCCTATCAGGGTCTCAATCCACGCACTATCATGCGAAGCATGGGAAACTTGTACACAATGCACATGTACAAACATTAAAATTTGATGTTTTAAAAATGAGTGAGAATATATATAGAACTTCATGTAAAAAACAAAATATAAAAAAAAATCATGCAATACCTCATGAGGTTCCCTCTCCATTTGTTCACCTGCTACAAGTCCCCCCCCCCCATGGGAACATCTGCAACGGTAAATTGTACCATATACATGTACAGTTATATATATATATTAAAAAATTTCAGATGAAAATGCACATGTACATATATAAACTTATTTTCAATAATATTAAAAAAAAAGTTAGACAACTTGTTCAAATGGTTGAAATGGTGTGGATGTTCCTATCTCCGTCGCTAGAGTCTGTGGATTAAAGAAATCTTCTATAGGAACCTAAATTCAAAAAATTTAAAATAACTCAAGATATAGATATATATATATATCTCAAATTTTAATGGAAATTTTTGAGGTGGAATATATATATATATATATATATATATATATATATATATATAACTTAAACATAAATTTTAAAAGTGAAAAATTGTCCATACTTGTGGCTCATCTCCTAAGGAAGTAGAAGGTACATCTCCCAAGGAAGAAGAAGGTACTGCTATCCCAAAAACATCGAACGGAATCAGAATCTGTTAAAACATTTTATCATTATATATACATACATGTACATGTGTGCACAATTATTTATTTTAAAATATCACTTAAAAAACACTAACATTTGCCAACATATCTTGATGGTGAGATCCATCTGCATTGTTTGAACCAGAGGTCCCGAACGTGATATTAACATTTTCATCACTCATCATGCGTGACAACTGCAAATGGTGTTTTAACATATAATGATACATTTTTGTTAGATTAATGTACATACAAATAAATGTATACATGTACATACACATGCATTTATTACAAATTGTACACATGTATACATGTTAAAATAATTGAACCCTAAGGTCATTAACACATACCGTTCCCGTGCCCTCTTCCTCATGAAGAATTAGGTCTTGAAAACCATTGCGACAATTCTTTGCATATATTTGGAGATCTTCAACATTCATGTTGTCAATCTCTTCATCTGTACAATACACAAAATTGGCACGTGCATTTTCACGTGCTCTTTATTGATTTAGACAAACATCGACTCCACCCAATCCACTGTAAACATCGTCGATCATGACATCCCTTGCTTCTCGACTTATTTGAGAAGTCGCATCCATATCTGACCACAGAGTTTTGACCCGAAAAGGTCGACTCACCAATGGCGACTCAGGGCGAGGTAACTCCACATCTCTCTTAGCACCCTTACGGTCATACAATCGACCTTTCCCCGGACCAAAAAATTCTGACGGAAGGTCATTGTATTTGGGTTTCATATTCAAAAAAAAAATCTTCGTAAAACAATTGTGCAAAATAAACAAGAACCTCTTCGTTCCATGGGAGCCTTCCATAGGCCGCAAGGTGCCTATCATACAAATAGTGAGCTATATTTGGGTGCTTGAAATATTGCACCTTCAACATTTTTCTTTTTGGCCCTTCCTTGAAATTAAACATTGACTTCGCCATATTTTTTGTAACTCTTTGTTTTACATCCTCCCATTTATCAGGACCCATTACTATTTCCTTTCTCTTTCTCATCACTTCTACAAATGTATCAGTCGTTGGCCTAAGATTTTTGTACACATTTACAATTTCGCCCAATGAAAGTGTAACTATTTCGAGGTTTTGTTGACTCTCAGCAGGTAGAGTCAAAGCCACGAGATCTCTCTGCAATTTTGCATGAAGTCTTTCACACCTTTTTAAGGTGCATTGCTCCATGTTTGTTTCCCATGGTATATCAGAAATGTCGACTGGATAAGTTGTGGTGGGTAGACAACCTTCTTCTTGAATGTAGCGTTTTTCCCTGCATCTATTTTGACCAATATTTGGAACATTTTCAGCCTCTGCATCAATATATATGAAATTTTGTATATTAGAAAAAACACATGTAAACAAATTTGTACAAATTCAATGAAAAACATATTGAAATTGATGGTAACCTCGACGTGGTTGGTTAGCATCTTCTCCACCCTGAAACTGTTGAAACCCAGAACGACCTTGCTGAGAACTAGACCTAGAATGACCCTGCTGAGAACTAGCACCACCACCCGTTGATTGGCCTCGGGGGGAATAAATATCACCACATTCATGCAACCTACTACCACTCATTGATGACCCTTTAAGGGGATTTGAACCACCACCAACCTCTCAAGACGAGAGATAAGATTCATAAACAAATATTAATTTATAATCAATTGAAAAATACATTTATGTGTACATATAAATACATGTACATATTCATTGATTAAATTGCGTGAACCATACCACAACTGGATGAACCATGGGCATGCTCCATGGATGGAGTAGAGACCCTTCTCTTCTTAACTCCTAAAAAATAAAAAATGAAACTTATTAACAACTAATTTAACTCACAAAGTTAATAAAAAATCAATTCCATATGTACACACATGTATGGAGATTTAAGATTATATTTAAATACCATGAACATCCTCTGATCCCTGATCCCCCATATGGGATTATGTTGATCTTTGTCGGTCATCCTCCATGATATATATATCTATTGGTGGAAATTTACACAAAATAACTTTCAGAAAATTAATGTAATTTAGTGTACACAAATTATGTAAAACACAACTTTCAAAGCACTAAATGATGTGTGAAACTTAATTTAAGAAAAAAAGAAATTATAAAAATGATAAGTTCATTAAATTGCGCTTTACATGGTGGGAGCACACTTGGTCTAAAATTGAAAAAAACACATGGTCATTAAAAAAGAAGTGAAACTGCATTTAAACAGACTCCATTTAAACAAAAATTTGTTGAAGTCCCTGCATTTTAATTTTATAAAAATGTGAATTTCACCAAGTTTCACTTTATATGGCGTAGTGGGAGCACACTTGATATATAATTGAAAAAAGCACATGGTCATTAAAAAATATGTATTTATAAGTACACAACACACACATATCCAAAATATGTTACAATGTCCATCAATAAATTTTGAAGGAGAGCGTCTCAACACTAATTCATATTTGAGAGATGAATCTTGAATTTTTTAAGAAGAGCATCTCAAAACCAATTCATCTTTGAGAGATGAATCTTGTATTGGCATTGCTCTGTATAATTCTAAATCATTTTTGATAGACGAATCATTAATTGGCATTGCCCCATGCAATAGATCAGTAGACATATTATTCACATTTGTACAATGCCTTATACTAAAAAAATGAAATTGGCTAGCAATATTGTTTGCTATTCCATGCAGTTCTTTTAGCCTCTCCTTCTTAAGTTGGCACACGCCATTCATCTGGTTGCACACAAGTTTAGAATTGGTGAAAACTACAATTCCATTTGATCCATACTCCATCGATGTTCCCAAGCCTTCTATCAATCCAATATAATATGCCTCGTTGTTTTTTGTTCTTCCCGGTATATTCATTTTTCTTTGGACGACTTTGCTAGTCGCAATATTGAAAAACACATATGTAATCACTGCTTTCCCTGGATTGGGATAGCAAGAAAATTCTATGAATAATTTCCATTTTTCAACCATATTTAATGGTTTTCTTATCCCTAAAAAGGAAAAAAAATCAATAAAAATATATATATATGACATGGGAGAAATGACACAAGATCATCAGGTAAATGACATGTGCATGGTTTATCTTAAAGTTTAACTTAAAAATTTTATGGTCTAGAATTCACATCTAAAATTAATGGGAGGAAGCCTTTAGTTTGTGGGAGAAATGACACATGTACACAGTTTACCTTAAAGTGGTTGTGTTTTATGGATATTAAAATGAAGAACTTCTATTTAGATCTATTCCAGAGATTGACTGTAGGGGAATTTACTAGATATGTCACCTTTCATTGAATATGAGATCCAGAGGCTACCTGACCCTTTACAAACTCTGCCTATAGAACTTGTAGAAGTTAAGAAATTTACATTGACAAATTTACTTGTGAGAAATTTACATTGACAACATATAGAGATTCAACTAGGCTTGTGAAAAGTACAAGTGGACAATGTATAATTCTACTTAGAAGAGTATTTGGTTTAATGGTTAAGCAAGAAAGAGTCGTTACTTTCTCTATCTAGAGTAGAAGTGGAATACATAGTAGTTACTTATTTTTGAGTGTTTTGGATGAAATGGGCTGTACAAGATATTAAGATAAATTTCTTTTTGAGTGAGTAGAAGTGGAATACATAGTAGTTACTTCTTTTTGAGTGTTTTGGATGAAATGGGCTTTACAAGATATTAAGGTAAGGTAAATTTCTTTTTGAGTGTTTTGGATGAAATGGGCTCTACAAGATATTAAGGTAAATCTATATATCTATTAAGTGTTTCAATAGAAGTGTAATAATAATGTCAAAAATAAAATACTCTACTTCCTTCAATCACTATTTACATATCATCATAAAGTACCACTTCCTCACACAACAAGTCTTTGAGAAAATAGAGAAGATGGAATACATACCCACAAAGCCTCTTGTTAGAGAAGCATTTGAATATGTGAGAAACAAATTAGGAATATTTCTTGTAAATTATCTTGTTAGAGAACCATTTGAACATGTGAGAAACAAATTAGGGATAGTTCTTGTAAATTATTGTCACTTATTTGACTTCAAAAGAAGAGCCTATGAAATTGAGTGCAATATCTATGTGGGAGAGTACACAATATCTAAGGGGGAGAATACAATATATTTGACTTCAAAAGAAGAGACTATGAAATTGCGTGCAATATCTATATGGGAGAGTACACAATATCTAAGGGGGAGAATAGATATATGGAAGAAATAAAAAGAGTAACAAAAAGCATATGATTGTGTCAATAATTTGAAGTAGTCAAGAAAGATAACAAAGGACCATCAAAATTGAGTGCAATATCTATATGATCAAGTGTCAATAATTTGAAGTAGTCAAGGAAGATAAAAAATGACCATCAAAATTGAGTGCAATATCTATATGATATATATATGATCAAGTGTCAATAATTTGAAGTAAAGAAAGATAACAAAGGACCATCAAAATTGAGTGCAATATCTATGTGGGAGAATACACAATATCTAAGGGGGAGAATACAATATAAGGAAGGAACAAAAAGAGTAACAAGAAGCATATGATTGTGTCAATAACTTGAAGTATTCAAGAAAGATAACAAAGGGCCATCATTAAATTCAAATTGAAAGATCAAGTAGTCTTCTTCATGAAGAAGAAGCATTAACTAGGTTCATCATTTAAAGAGTTCATTTTTTAATGAAAAAATTTATGAATAATATGGAATGAATCATTGTACATTATGATAAATATTGTATTTAAATGACATTTGATATATGAATAAAAAGAAAATGGGATCATCTCTTCATATATATGTGTGTGTAAGATAGAAATAAAAAGCAAAGGTAATTCCACCAAGCCTAAAGGAGCATGTCCTAATACATTAAATTATGTTTGGTTTCTAGAAGCATTAATCATGAAGAGTCATGAGATCCACATTTCGACCATACTATTTGCAAGTTAAAGGAGCATGTCCTAATACATTATTATGTTTGGTTTCTAGAAGCATTAATCATGAAGAGTCATGAGATCCACATTTCCATCATAGTATTTGCAAGTTCACATTTCCATCATGCTATTTGCAAGTTCTATATGAAGATATGTAGTCTAATAACTAATTAACAAGTTGTGATGTACTAATACATTATTATGTTTGGTTTCCATCATACTATTTGCAAGTTATATATGAAGATATGTATTCTAATAACTATACAGTATAGCCCATATAACATA
>CM076571.1:508748691-508828226 GCA_034641835.2 Pinus albicaulis
TTCAAAACCCATATCATAAAATAATCTTTGAAAACCAGACTGCAGAAACAGGGATCAACCTCCTCATCATCATGAAAATGACAGGAACGTAAAATGATCAACAAACCCGTCACCTTTGAGAAATCCATGGCATACTGCGGGGAATGAACAGATTTAAGAGTAATAAAGTGAAGCGGTACATACCAAAACCCTGTAAGCAATCGCTGTAGCCGACCCAAAGCACCACCAGAATTCCCTCCTACGTTGTGCCAAACCATGGAAATAAACCCCAAAATGATACAAACGCATATAAAACTAACATGCAATCTGCTATGAAGAGCCGTCTCATTGACAGACGGCGGCATAATTATAATCAATCGTGTCCACATACAAAGAAACTAGTCATAATTAGAAAACTGACAGCCAGCTCAGGTAGTAAAAGCTGCTGACAACGGAGGACCTGACCCGCACCTCGATCGGGGGTTAGCTCATATATCTCTGTCTCAAAGATCTTTGTCTACTATAAGTTGCAGAGAGTACAATTCAATATTCAAGGCCCTAGCCGAAGGGGTGATATCAAGATGTCGATCATGATTTTGAGAACCCCAATTTTCCAAATAGTTGGCCGCTTCATTGCACTCTCCCCGAGTGTGAGACGGAATGATGTAGTGTAATTGAGTGACCAAATTCTGAATCTCTTGTAGCAGAGTTGCAGTGCGCCAACTTTTGCTAATTTTATCCCAATGTGTACCTTCTTGAAGTTTAGTCAAATCTCCAATAACCATAGCTGAGTCCCCTTCAACGATAAGCCGGTTGAATTGTTCGTGCTTGGCTATGATTAATCCATGTTGGAGTGAAGTTAATTCAGCCTCATTGTTCATTTCATAACCCAAATCCAGACCATAAACTCGGAAAACTTCACCTTCGGAATTCCTGAACACACCTCCTATGCCAGCTTGCCCAAGATAGCCTTTAGAGGCTCCATCAAAATTAAGTTTGATGAATCCCGGAGTAGGCAGTTGCCAACATTGGGGGGAATGTTGCCGAGGAGGTCTAAATTTCCAGACATTGCCTGCTAACATTTGTGGATGGAGATTTAACTTATGCAAAATTTGTACTTCAAACCCTTCTGCTTTCCAATCATCTTGGAGCTATTTTTCAACCAGGATAGTTTCTTTGATGTTAGCAAGCACCTTTTCCCAGACCTTGTTTAAAACTGTACTTGTTATTGGATATTTTTAACAATAAATGTTTTTTTTTTTTTTTTTTGTAAATTTTGTAGTTTCTTTCAATTTTCACTTTTTTCATGAACACCGTTTAACCAAAACCCCATGGAATTTTTAACAATAATTGTTAATGGATTACCTTATCTCATAAAAATTTAAATTTTTTTAAACATAAATTTTATTAAGAAAATTAAAAACTAATTATTTATTATTTATTAAAATTTTAAAATCACATAATTTTATTTTTATTTTAAATTTTAAATTTCAACTTAAAAAAATCATATTAATTTTTTTTTTTTCAAATTATTTGTATTTTTTAAATTTTATATTTCTAACATATTTTCATCACACTCAAAGCAGCCTTAGTCCACCCGTACAATGCAACCTAACACATAGTTGTTAACATGAATTTTATAGTTTTCAGATTGTTATTTTACCATTTGATTGTTTTAATTATTATGCAATTTCACAATGTAAATTAGTTCATATTTAAATATGTATAAATTAATTTTTGAAACAAGTATATAATATTTTATATTTTTTTCTAATATGTTTATTTATATTTTTGTTTATAAATTGAATTATTATATTTTAAAATAATTTTAACCTTTTTTTTACATTTGAAAAAAATAATTAACTATTTTGATGCAAACAAGTAATTACATTGAACAATACCATTTAATTTTTTCTAGAATAGACTTATAACTTTTTAATTCTTGCCATTTTTCATTTTATTTACTCGTACCAATTTATCATACACTTTGAAAAACCACTAATGTTTTCACAACTTTATAATTCTTATTATTTTTTATTTTACTAATTCTCTCATGCCAATTTACGTGGAATTTGAAAAATAATTAATAATTTATTTTTATCCAAAGAAACACCCCAAAGTTATTATCTCATAAATTCAAGTCAATTATTGAAAAAGGAAAACTCTCTTTTTCTTTTGATTGAAGAAAATTTTGTCAACTGCTACTTGGCCCATGCCCCATTTATCCCAAGTCAATATATCAATTTCTTTGGAATTGCATTACAATTTCCTCACCATTTTTTAATTTCACCTACTATCTTATAACAACTCACATGGAATTTGAAAAATCATTGATATTTTCATTATATATATATATATAAAGAAAAAATTTCTTAATTTTATTGTCTCTTAAAGTAAAGTCAAGACAACCAACTCACATGCTCATAAAGACATTGGAAAAATATAATCTTTTTTTTTTTTGAATTAAAGAAGAATAAGAGTGCATCAATCTCTTCTTAAATCACATTTCTATACAATTGCAATATGATATTCTTCATCATTTTTAGTTTTTCCTAATCCATCATTCCCATTCACATGGACTTCAAAAAACTGTTAACATTATCATGACAAAAGAAAAACTTCCAATTTTTAAAATCTTGTAAATTTAAGCCAATACAAAGAATTATTATGTTAGGAAAAACATTAGAAGACTAATTTTTCTTTTATTTTTATAAAATAAATTCTCCCTATTTTTTCTTATATTTATGTCCCATTCATGTCAAATCAAAACACCTATTTCTAGATGACTCCATCACAATTTTGTTTGCCATTTTTCATTTTACCTTCTTTTTCACATCAATTCACATGGTCTTTGAAAAGACATTGATATTTTCATGATCCAAAGAAACTATCAATTTTATCATTGTAACCACCCTCTTAGCCATTAACGAATGGTTAAGTTTTGTTAATTATAAGCTAATTAAGACTGCTGTTATTTGGTTCTAATTGGTATATTGGGATAAAAGGAATTTTGATATTTAATAAAAGAAAAGATTTTTATTGTGGAATTGGTTTCTGAATAAAAACTGATGGTAAAAGTAAATCAAGATTCTGAAGGCGGTTGAACAGAAAAGCAGTTCCACAGCTAACCAAGAAAACCCTGGGGAATAAGTAAAGGATCCCAAGGAGGGTTAGGGGTTCTGTGGAGAAGATAATACAGTCATAGAGGAAGGGTTTTCTCCTCTAGGAATAAGACTGTGGCTGGAGTCGGAGCACTGGACCGGATTGTCCCGAGTACTCCTCCAGAAAATACTGTTGACAGAGCTGGGAAAGTGGACCGGAATGTCCTAGTCTTTCCTCCTACGGAACTCTGCGTTCAACAGGAAGCCAGGACTTGAAGCTAGGGGGGAACTGAGGGACGTAATAGCCCTGGTTCATGGTTGGGAGGAAAAGCACACCATCAGACGATTGGATCACAGATGAGTAAAAGTTTCTGAAGCATTTTAATAGGTTTAAAATTAAGTTATTACTGTGCATGTTCTTTGGAAGGTAAACTATGTTAAGAATTAATGAGTTACTATATAGTATAACAATATTCTTAAAGTTAATATGCTCAAAAGAATACAGTACAGTAGCAGAGGAAGAATCTGGAGTTTGCTTGATAGTAAATCCAGTTTTATTGATTAGTATAATAGTATTCTTTTACAGTTAATAAGCTTAGGAAAGAAAAGAACACATTATAGTAGCAGAGGAAAAATCTGGAACTTACTTGATAGTAAGTCCTGTTTTTACACTATGATATCCTAAGTAGATGGTTCTGGAAATGTACTAGGAAATAATTAAGCAAAACGCAGGCAAGAAGATAGTAACGGAAACCAGTAGATAATCATACGATATTTACGAGTTGAGCAAAATAGGAGAAACGCAGTATAATTACACCTTGAACGAACATGTAAATACACCGACAATCTCTGAGGCAAGGTTACATGTGAAACCAAATTAACCACAACTCGTCACATAGCCAAAACAGAGTATGTATTTGCAATTAAACAGATGGAACCAGTTCACAAAACCACGGAAGACATCGTATCCATGCAGTTAAGATAAGTATGGAGCACGGGAAAACAGCCCGGCGATGTTCTGAAACAAATTATACATATGTTCTGTACAAGTTATACATATCAATAATTTAAACAGATTGAAAACAACCATGGAACCTATGGGTCCAATGGCAGCGCCGTAACCATTAATCGAATCCCAAACAAGTTCGGAACCCTCCGGCCTAACCCAAAACAGTATTACGCCGACGGTAAGGCACAAGGCCACAAGTTCGAAACCTGGGCAAAACAAAAGAAAACCAAGATAGGTATCATGTACTTAAACCAGACCCTCAGGGTTAATACTGAAACCGTGCGCTGGGGGTAAATACCTGTGTTGCCATGGCCAGGAGAGGGTTTGAGCCGTCAAGTTTCCGTGGACGACAGCGTTTCCTCCGAAGGGAATGGCGCAAAAGGGAGGATACCTGTCAACAAGAATTCATCATGCGAAAGTAAACACCAACCCTGTTGCAGACGCATAGATGAAAAGATAATCACAACAGAAAACTGAACCTAAAAACCGCCATACCTGTAGCCAGCATGGTGAAAACCGTTCATGATAACCGGAACCCCAAATTCAGCGTTGACAGTGCACTGTCGCGGAAAGCGAGATCAAACAATGCCAGGGTTAGAAGATGAATCATGGAATTATTCAGAACTGAACGAAACAAAAAACATTCAGGTTCAAACCTGTGAGAGAATTTGAGCTTGTACCTGAGGGTTAAAACATTTGTGCTTTCCGGATGCGAGCCCGAGAGGGTTAAACAACGCAGTGACAGTAAACAGAAAAGCCTGAAGAAAATCAGCAGGAAACCTCCTCTCCAGACTCCCGCGCCGGAGCGTAGCAATGAACCAGGAAAGCAGTTACAAACCCCAAGTCATCAAAACCCTAAAGGATCTCCACCGTATGATCATCGAGGGAACCGACGGTGCGATGTGGAACACTTGTCAAATGGTAGCAGTGGGGCCAGGGACCGGTTTAATGAACTTAATGAATCTCGTAAATATCAAAGTTTGTATAAGCCAAATCACATGAAAATCAGACCATCGATCAAACAAACTTAGCGTAAGTACATTCTAGGGTAAGTGATTCCATGTGTAAGTAATTATCTCGGCCTTGCAGCCATTTACAACAGTTCTACGGAACACTTATTTAAACTCTGCCATAAGTTCACTGTACCGCATTGTAAAGCGGTGTAAATAATAACCCTATCCATTTTCCAATCAATTGATTAATGTCATGATTATACAGGATTTGATGTGGTAAGTAAATTTTTTTTTATTACTATGGTAAGTCTATGTGTTGATTGTTACAAGTGGTATCAAAGCCTGTTACAAGGCTGGGACCCTACTGGGTCAACTAACGTTCAAACTGTGTGTTAATTCTGCACAGTCCAACAAGTAATGGAAAGACAAATGAGATGGACCCCTTCACAACAGTCACAGCGAAATGCTGGGGACATGCAGCCTCCGCCAGGGAGAAACCCTGAGATGTGGGTTCAGTTGGGAATAGAACAGCACCAGCGGTCAAACCGGCTGATGGAAGAACAACAACAACAGACCCGCATCTTACTGCATACAGTACAACAGTTGCAGGAGGAGATGGAGAGGGTACGACAGGAGAACGCCAGAATGATGCAGGAACAGGAAAGAATCTTAAAAAGCCTGTCTGATAAACAAAACCCCAGGAATGAAAATTCCAGTGCTAATAGAGAACATCAAGAGGGAAATGAACAGCAAACTGAAGAGCAAGATGTGAGTCAAAAAGAAAAAAGTCCGTCCCAGCGCAATACCTTGAACAGAAACCTTAATGAAGCAGAATCTGAAAATGGTACAGAACGGAAAGCAGGAAAAAGACAGAAGGTGGAATTACATGGAGAATTTAGAAAGATTAAACCACCCACCTTCGATGGAGAAAAAGAAGAGGTAGCTGAAGCCTGGTTGATAAATATGAACAAGTACTTCCAAGTGTATGATTATGACAGTGGTCTTAAGGCACGATTGGCAATTTATCAGCTAAAGGACAAAGCCACCCTATGGTGGGAAGAAGTGAAAAACGTGAAGGGAATAGAAGATCAAGACATAACATGGGATAAGTTCCAACAGTATTTCAAGGACAAATATTTGACGGAGCGATTCTACGATGAAAAAGCTCAGGAATTTCATGACTTAAGGCTAGGCCAGATGACTATAGACGAGTTCATCACCAAGTTTACTTCGTTACTGCGTTATGTACCGTATCTAAGAGATGAAAAGGCCAAGGTTCAGAGATTTCTGAGTAGTCTACCCACCTACATGAAGGAGCGTATTGAATTTGTCAATCCTAGAACGATGGATGAAGCTATCAGAAAGGCAAGGTTGTGCTACCAGCAAGCAAAAAATAAGGTAGATCAAGGAAAAGGATGGCCAGCAAAGAAGGAAAATAGGAACAGTGCTGGATTCAAAAAGGGCAAAACCAGTAACTTCAGGAATTCAGTCAAGAATTCAATTAATAAGCAATTCAGCAGAAACCATCAAAGGATTAGATGGCCAGGTGAAGATAAAACTGTGGAAGCTTCAAATAGACCAGAGCAAACTCCAAACCAGCGACCACCACTGCAATGTTGGGGCTGTGGGGCAGCGCATTACTACCGGGATTGTCCACAACGTGGAAAAGCTGAAACAATGAATAATTTGCAGGAAGCCTCTACGGTGGGGGACGTTGCCAGAAGCATACCAAGGATTCACGCGGCATTGGAGGATCGGCAGGCTGATTTCCAACCCACCATGATAGAACTGGAAGGTAAATTGTTTTCTCAAACTGTTTCTATTTTAGTGGACCCAGGCGCAAGTCTGAGTTATATAAGTCCTAAACTTGTTGAAATCTGTAAACTACCAAGTCAGAAGTTTAAGAAGAGCTGGTTGGTTCAGTTAGCTACAGGAGCTAAAAGAAAAGTTAGTGCTAAAATAACAAATTGTGCTCTGCAAGTCTGTGGACAGCAGTTGACAGTGGATTTGAATATTTTGCCCTTGGGTTCTTATGATGTGCTGCTGGGAATGGATTGGCTGGAAAAGCACTCGACACTCCTAGATTGTAAGGAAAAGAAAATTTATTACAGAGATCAGGAGGGAAATCGCCAGGAGATTCAGGGCATAAGGAAGCCTATACAACTACGTCCTATTACAGCTTCTCAAATGGGAAAATGTATTAGGAAGGGATGCCAACTGTATGCCATACAAGTTGGACTATCAGGGGCTAAAGGTAAGACTGCTCTGCTGGAAAACATACCTATGATACAGGAATTTAAGGATGTGTTTCCGGAAGAGATCCCCGGATTACCACCAAAAAGAGAAGTTGATTTTACAATAGAGCTGCTACCAGGAGCTTCACCAGTATCCCGGACTCCCTACCGAATGAGTGTACCGGAGTTGACAGAATTAAAAATGCAGCTCCAAGAATTACTGGATAAGGGGTATATACGACCCAGTGTATCCCCTTGGGGGGCACCAGTACTGTTTGTTAAAAAGAAGGATGGAACCATGCGCATGTGCATGGATTACAGGCAGCTGAATAAGCTGACTGTTAAGAACAAGTATCCTCTACCCCGTATAGATGACCTGTTCGATCAGGTAAAGGGAGCTACTATGTTCTCGAAGATTGATTTGCGGTCTGGCTATCATCATATTAGAATTAAGGATGAGGATATACACAAAACTGCCTTCCGCACAAGGTACGACCACTATGAATTCGTGGTATTGCCTTTCGGTTTAACTAATGCTCCAGCCACTTTCATGAGACTGATGCATAGTGTTTTCCATCATTACCTGGACAATTTCGTGTTAATCTTCATTGATGATATACTGATTTATTCCAAGAATGCAGAGGAACACCGGAAGCATTTGCGCATGGTGCTGGAGTTATTAAGGAAGCACCAGCTATATGCAAAATTCAGTAAATGCGACTTCTTCAAAGAAGAAATACAATATCTTGGACATGTGATATCTAAGGAAGGTATAGCGGTGGACCCGGAGAAAATCAAGACCATAATGGAGTGGAAGGTGCCACAAAACGTAGCAGACATACGATCGTTTATGGGTCTCGCTGGGTACTACCGGCGATTTATAAAAGGGTTTTCCAAGATAGCTTTTCCCATTACTTCCTTACAGAGGAAAGGAAAGATTTTTAAATGGACAAAGGAATGTCAGGACAGTTTTGAAAGGTTGAAGCAGTTACTGACAACTGCACCTATATTGAGTGTGGCAGACCCGGATAAGGAGTTTGAGGTTTGTACAGATGCCTGCAAGGAGGGAGTGGGAGCTATACTATCACAAGAGGGAAAGGTGATAGCGTATGAATCTCGCAAGCTGAAGGATTATGAGCAGAAATACTCAGCTTACGATTTGGAGCTGACAGCGGTGGTGCACGCTCTCCGAGTATGGAGACACTATCTACTTGGAAAGAGATTTGTATTAAGGACTGACCATAGTAGTCTAACCAACTATTTCAAACAAGCTGATTTAAATTCTCGACAAGCGAGATGGAATGCTTTTTTGAGCGAGTTTGATATCGATCTGCAACATGTAAAAGGAAAAGAGAACCGGGTTGCAGATGCATTGAGCAGAAGAGTGCACAGCATTTGTGAGTTGTATGTTAATCAAATTGAAACCAGATTTCTAGATCAAATCAGAATGGAGGCTGACAAGGATCCTGAGTATAAGTACCTGTGGCAGCAAGTGCAAGCACTTGAAGGCCAAGGTGAGCATGGGGATTATGAGATTAACCAAGATGGGTTGCTAGTTTTCAAGAGGAGGATAGTTATTCCAAACAGGGTGGAATTAAAAACCATGATACTAGATGAATATCACAGAAGTAATTATGCTGGACACCCTGGATATCAAAAGATGCTGACTGCTATTCGAAAGGATTACTGTTGGTCCGGTATGAGAAAGGATATAGCAAATTATCTGAATAAGTGTTTAGAGTGCCAACAAGTGAAGGTGGAGCATAGGCATCCTGCTGGATTGTTGCAGCCCATACCCATTCCTGAATGGAAATGGGAGGTAATCTCATTAGATTTCATTACTGGACTACCGAAAACAAAACGAGGTAATGATTCCATAATGGTAGTTGTGGATCGACTAAGTAAGTCGGCACATTTTATACCTGTCCACTCTACTTTTAAAACAGTACAGATAGCGGATTTGTTTATGCGTGAAATCTTCAGATTGCACGGCATCCCTAAGACTGTTATCTCAGATAGAGATGTAAAATTTACATCAGCTTTCTGGAAGACTCTGCTTTCAGGATTGGGAACGCAAGTACATTTTAGTACAGCTTATCACCCGCAAACAGATGGTCAAACAGAGCGAGTAAATCAGGTACTGGAGGACATGCTGCGAATGTATGTCATGCAGCAACCAGTTAAGTGGGAGGAGTATCTTCATTTGATAGAGTTTGCCTATAACAATGGATACCAAGAATCATTAAAGATGAGCCCGTTCGAGGCATTATATGGGCGACAATGTAGAACTCCCATCAATTGGAGCAGTCCCGAGAATAGACTCATGTTGGGACCAGACATGTTAGCAGAGATGGAGGCAGAAGTGAGGAAAATTCGTCAGAACTTGAAAGCCGCACAGGACAGGCAGAAAGTGTACGCGGATAAAAGGAGATCATATCGTGAATATGAGATCGGGGATCATGTCTATGTCCGGATTAAACCAAAGAAAAGCACTTTGAGATGGGCGTCTTGTGCAAAGTTAGCACCTCGATTCTGCGGTCCTTTCCAGATACTAGAGAGAATAGGACCGGTAGCATACCGTTTGGCTCTACCTAGTCACATTCGGGTGCATAATGTTTTTCATGTATCATTACTAAAGCGATATGTTCATGATCCAAGACACATAATACATTGGCAGAACATACAGGTAGTAGGCGAACCTGGTTATTAATGTTTCTATAATAGTAAAGACTTATTGAAGTAACATAGGTTTGCTTTGTGCAGGTAGAACCAGACGGGGAATTTCTGGTCGAACCACACAGTATAATCGACCGGAGGGAGGTCACGCTCCGGAGATGAGTCATCGCCCAGGTTAAAGTGCTATGGAAGCACTTTGGACCCGAGGAAGCTACCTGGGAAGACGAGAGCTTTGTTCGAGAAGCTTATCCTGAGCTGTTTGCAGGACTAGAGTGATAACACCGAGGACGGTGTTCTCTTCAAGAGAGGGAAACTGTAACCACCCTCTTAGCCATTAACGAATGGTTAAGTTTTGTTAATTATAAGCTAATTAAGACTGCTGTTATTTGGTTCTAATTGGAATATTGAGATAAAAGGAATTTTGATATTTAAATAAAAGAAAAAAGATTTTTATTATGGAAATTGGTTTCTGAATAAAAACTGATGGTAAAAGTAAATCAAGATTCTGAAGGCGGTTGAACAGAAAAGCAGTTCCACAGCTAACCAAGAAAACCCTGGGGAATAAGTAAAGGATTCGAAGGAGGGTTAGGGGTTCTGTGGAGAAGATATTACAGTGATAGAGGAAGGGTTTTCTCCTCTAGGAATAATACTGTGACTGGGGTCGGAGCACTGGACCGGATTGTCCCGAGTACTCCTCCAGAATAAACTGCTGACAGAGCTGGGAAAGTGGACCGGAATGTCCTAGTTCTTTTCCTCCTACGGAACTCTGCGTTCAACAGGAAGCCAGGACTTGAAGCTAGGGGGGAACCGAGGGACGTAATAGCCCTGGTTCATGGTAGGGAGGAAAATCACACCATCAGACGATTGGATCACAGATGAGTAAAAGTTTCTGAAGCATTTTATTAAGTTTAAAATTAAGTTATTACTGTGCATGTTTTTGTTGAAAGGTAAACTATGTTAAGAATTTAATGAGTTACTGTATAGAATAACAGTATTCTTAAGGTTAATATTCTCAAAAGAATACAGTACAGTAGCAGAGGAAGAATCTGAAGTTTGCTTGATAGTAAATCCAGTTTTACTGATTAGAATAATAGTATTCTTTTACAGTAAATAAGCTTAGGAAAGAAAAGAACACATTACAGTAGCAGAGGAAAAATCTGGAACCTACTTGATAGTAAGTCTGTTTTACTATGATATCCTAAGTAGATGGTTAGGAAATGTACTAGGAAATAATTAAGCAAAACGCGAGCAAAGAAGATAGTAACGGAAACCGATGAATAATCATCGATATTTACGAGTTGAGCAAAATAGAGACTTGGAGTATAATTACACCTTGAGCAGACATGTAAATACAGAAACGATCTACGAGGCAAGGTTACATGTGAAACCAAATTAACCACAACTGCGTCACATAGCCAAAACGAGTATGTATTTGCAATTAAACGGATGGAACAGTTCACAAAACCAGGAAGACATGTTATCCATGCGGTTAGATAAGTATGGAGCACGGGAAAACGGCCAGCGATGTTAGAAACAAATTATACATATGTTATTTTGTACAAGTTATACATATCAATTTAAACTGATTGAAAACAACATGGAACCTATGGGTCCAATGGCAGCGGCCGTAACCGTGTCCGAATCCCAAACAAGTTCGAACCTAAAACTAACCCAAAACAGTATTACGCCGACGGTAAGGCACAAGGCCACAGGTTCGAAACCTGGGCAAAACAAAAGAAAACCAAGATAGGTATCATGTACTTAAACCAGACCCTCAGGGTTAATACTGAAACCGTGCGCTGGGGGTAAATACCTGTGTTGCCATGGCCAGGAGAGGGTTTGAGCCGTCAAGTTTCCGTGGACGACAGTGTTTCCTCCGAAGGGAATGGCGCAAAAGGGAGGATACCTGTCAACAAGAATTCATCATGCGAAAGTAAACACCAACCCTGTTGCATACGCACAGATGAAAAGATAATCACAACAGAAAACTGAACCTAAAAACCGCCATACCTGTAGCCAGCATGGTGAAAACCGTTCATGATAACCGGAACCCCAAATTCAGCGTTGACAGTGCACTGCCGCGGAAAGCGAGATCAAACAATGCCAGGGTTAGAAGATGAATCATGGAATTATTTAGAACTGAACGAAACAAAAGACATTCAGGTTCAAACCTGTGAGAGAATTTGAGCTTGTACCTGAGGGTTAAAACATTTGTGTTTTCCGGATGCGAGCCCGAGAGGGTTAAACAACGCAGTGACAGTAAACAGAAAAGCCTGAAGAAAATCAGCAGGAATCCTCCTCTCCAGACTCCCGCGCCGGAGCGTAACAATGAACCAGGAAAGCAGTTACAAACCCCAAGTCATCAAAACCCTAAAGGATCTCCACCGTAGGATCATCGAGGGAACCGACGGTGCGATGTGGAACACTTGTCAAATGGTAGCAGTGGGGCCAGGGACCGGTTTAATGAACTTAATGAATCTCGTAAATATCAAAGTTTGTATAAGCCAAATCACATGAAAATCAGACCATCGATCAAACAAACTTAGCGTAAGTACATTCTAGGGTAAGTGATTCCATGTGTAAGTAATTATCTCGGCCTTGCAGCCATTTACAACAGTTCTACGGAACACTTATTTAAACTCTGCCATAAGTTCACTGTACCGCATTGTAAAGCGGTGTAAATAATAACCCTATCCATTTTCCAATCAATTGATTAATGTCATGATTATACAGGATTTGATGTGGTAAGTAAATTTTTTTTTTATTACTATGGTAAGTCTATGTGTTGATTGTTACAATCATCCCATAAAGTCAAGTCAAGTGAATAAAAACAACTGGCATACTTGGATGATAATGTTGTTAGTCCATTTTTTCTTAACCATATATCTCATTCATTTTAAAATAAATGCATATATTTCTACATGATTATTTTACCATTTCTCTCACCACTTTCCATCTTTTACATTTTCATACTTACCTATTCTCTTTTAGTTTATTAATTAAAGAAAAAATCCCCCATTTTTTCTTAAGCATATATCTCATTAATATTAAAATACATACATCTATTTCTATGTGATTATTTTACAATTTCTCTCACCACTTTCCATGTTTTTACATTTTCATGTTTACCTATTCTATTTTAATTTATTAATTATAGAAAATGTAATGTTCACACTACATTAAACATACACAAGATAAATAAAAAAAAATTACTTCTAGCAATCTAGTTCTAATTATAAGAGCATGATCATATTATAGGGTTTTGTATTTACTATATACATATGCTTGTCAACTATAGAAATCATATCTTGAAAACCATTATGTCGGTTTCTCTATATGATTTCCTACTTTCCGCTCACTAATACTAAGAAGCAATAAATCATTACAATAATGGTTCCACGTATGATATCTATGATGTACATATGAAATCTTCTCAACATAACTATATCAAAGGAATTTATATCAACCTTGCAATCAATATATATAAATTTATTATTTTTCACCCGTTTCGAGGAAGGGAGATTAAAGGTTGTCCTTATTGTTTTTAATTTTAAAGTACATAATTCATTTTTCAATATGATGTGCCTTTCCACGATGATATTGTGATTCATAAATGCTTTATTCAACGTTTTCCCTCCATCATATCTATGGGTAACATTGTTATGGAAGCTGGCATTTCTTTGGTTCCTGGATCTGGATTTACATCAATGGTTGATAGTGATTCGGGGTTCGTTAGGGTATTACCCTACCCTGATCCTAACCCTAACCAACTCCTCGTTGCTCCTCCTTCGCTCCAGCCACCAAGATCAGAAACTTTGTACATTTTCATCTGTGAGGTTACAACTATGGTGAGTCAAAGCTCTTCCCTTATCTTGTCGGGTGTGTCGATTCCAGACGCCTCCCAATATGTTGAATCTCTTCAAATGTGTGTTTATGATTGAAATACTACCTCTTTGGCTCATAATCCAACTGTTGTGAATTCAAGGCATTGCGGTTAAGACGAAATTCGTCGCATGGGTTCTTCGTCGAGGGTTTCATCCTCTCGCTTCAGATTGTCAGGTAAAGTCTCTTAGCCTGTGCATATTTTTCAGCTTTGGGTTCATAACCTAACCTTTCAATTTTCATCTATGTCTGGTAACTATCTAATGCCCATGGTTTTGATTGAAATACAGGTGTCGAGAGCTCGCAGACTCTGCTCGACCAAAGGTAAGGGTGAAATCATTTGCATTATTCTGTAGCAAGTTATTTAACAATGATTCGTCGGGTGTTTTTCTAACTCCGTCTGATTCAAATTGTGTTGCATGTAAATACTTAAAACTCATTTCTATTGGTGCTTTCGCCTCCCTCTACTACAACCCTTACTGAAAGCTCTTTGCTTCTTATAGGTGCACATGATATTTTATGGGTGAATCACTTGTTGAGTTCTCAGAGGGTGTTGTGTCTAGTCTGAGGGTGTTATTTTCTTGTTTTCCCCACCGAGGGTTTAAATCCCTCATTTATCCCATAGAGAATGAGAATTAAGTTAATTATGTTAAGTTATATGGACTATACAATTTTGGATTACTGCACTGCAATGCTACCATCTTTAAGAAATGTCAGTTATCATTTTTATTTTCATTACTGAGCATGTGTTATACCTCCCATGTCCATATTCATGGCTTCGTTGTGTGTCGATTCTATGCAACAGAGGGTTTTGTTAAGACAGGGGTTTTTGTTATTAACCCGTCAGGGTTTTTAAGTCAGGGTTTGATTGTCATATTTATAGAAGTTGTACCTTAATTTTAACTGTCTTATATATGTATATTTTTAGTCCCATAGATGTTTTTTCCTCTACTTTTGATTTGATATTTGTTAGCTACTCTAGATACCTTGCTTCATGTGACAATTTTCACATTAGTTAATATTTATAATCTCAATTCGTTTTTTTGCATGCATGATTCAGATTCATAGTTTAAGCTTTCCCCACCAAGGGTTTAAATCCCTCATTTATCCCATAGAGAATGAGAATTAAGTTAATTATGTTAAGTTATATGGACTATACAGTTTTGGATTACTGCACTGCAATGCTACCATCTTTAAGAAATGTCAGTTATCATTTTTCTTTTCATTACTGTGTATATGTTATACCTCCCATGTCCATATCCATGGCTTCGTTGTGTGTCGATTCTATGCAACAGAGGGTTTTGTTAAGACATGGGTTTTTGTTATTAACCCGTCAGGGTTTTTAAGTCAGGGTTTGATTGTCATATTTATAGAAGTTGTACATTAATTTTAACTGTCTTATATATGTATATTTTTAGTCCCATAGATGTTTTTTCCTCTACTTTTGATTTGATATTTGTCAACTATTCTAGATACCTTGCTTCATGTGACAGTTTTCACATTAGTTAATATTTATAATCTCAATTCTTTTTTTTGCATGCATGATTCAGATTCATAGTTTAAGCTATTCAGCTTTGTTTGTAGGTGTACATGGTATTTCAATGTTAATATTTCTTAGCATGTTTTAATGAGGATATATACAAAATACTACTCTCTATACATGGTTTTCTTCGTCTTATCGATTTTCTATATTCTGAAGAAATCTCTTTTATCTGCATAATAATTAACATATAAAGAATTATGGAGATGTTTATATTTAAGGCTATGGATTGTAATGCTAGTTCATACAGCGTTTTTCTTTCGTGTTAGTAAATTTTGGTTCACTTAAGGGTTTAACAGTTTTGAACAGTTTTATGTTATTTGCATCTATTTCCATAATTACTTTAGATGGATGATCGGACCACCCCAGGGGACTTGTCCCCTGTTCGTGTATTAGCCTACCTCTCCTACAGAACAAACATTTTCTACTCATGGGTTTTTCCTAGGGTTTAACTGTCAAACCTGATTTAATTACCATTTCTACCATGAGATTCAACTAGCATTCCTTAAATCTCTTTTTCACAGAAATTTAACTTACATGATAAATAAACTTGTGAATAGTAAAGATTTTAACTCTGTCTATTGTTTACAGAGTTAGTACTCCTGTCATTTCTCCAAATAAATACATCATTCATCATTATGTTCTATGTCACTAATCATAAATTCATAAGTAAATAAACCACATACTTTTCAATATAATTTACTTATCTCACTTTGTGAAAACCTTATGGCTTCCACCCAACCTTGAGTGAGGCAATGATGTCCTCTACCACCCCCGTGCTCCTCTCCAAAGTAGGAAGTCACAACAATAATTTCAAGAAGGTAGACCTTAGGACTCTGGTCCAGTATTCTCTCCTAATTAGGTAGATGATCCAGGTGGATATTGGTGGTCACCCACCTATTCCACTTGGGGCCCCACCATTGCCTCTTTCAGTTTTTCAGTTTCGGCACAACTTACTATTTTTAGCATTTTTTCGGGTCCTGAACTTCCAGAGCCGTTTTCAGGCCCTAAACGACATTTTTTGGGAAAACGGGGAGCAACATGGGACACAAATCGATGTTTCTCACTCAAAATTTGCAGTCCTTGGATAGATATTTCTAACAAGGTATGGTACACATCAAACGGAGATCGTATGCCAAAGTTACGCCCCCAGGAAGTTGAAACACCAATTTACCCAAACAGGGCCCATACTTTTGGTACTTCATCTCCTAGGGTTAGGGTGTTGGCTGTTTAGGATTTACCATTGTTTATAAATATTAAATTGGCCCTCAAGCCTCATTGTAACTTAGTTTAGAGGCCTGTAGCCGCCACATCTCTTCTCAGAGATAGCTACTAGCGCCCTAGCTAGTTTTATTTCCATTCTGTCTATAAGCAAATTTCAGTTCTTTGATATTAATGAAATGAAGTGTTATTTCCACTGCATCTTTGTATTTATGGTTATATGTTTATTCTGTTGTGTTCCTGCATAAATCCTGATCAGTGGTATCAGAGCGGTCTTCTTTTTCTCGATCCTTCTTTGCATGTCCCCAATGAGGTCAAGGAATAAGGAGTTAGGGCTCGATCTAGTCGAACCTTTGCAAGATCAGCCTCGCAAACCCTGACAGACGCCCATGGGGGACGAAAAGAAAGATGAGGGAGTAAGAGATCCTATCAAAATATTAAACGAGGAGGCCCTCGAAAAACAAAGGAACACAATTATGGATAACTTTTCCTAGATCCTTCAACGACTGCACACCAGCGGTGCATCTGCATCCAGTTGCCACTCTGGAGGTGCGAATCCTTTTAAGGTGCAAGTAAATTATGACATTCCCATATTTGAAGGTCAAATAGATGCAGATGTCGTAGATAGATGGTTGAATCTATTAGAAGGATATTTCTCGGTTCATGACTTTTCAGACAGGGAGAAGATTATTTTTGCACTCCTCAAAGTTGCCCCCCATGTCAAGGACTGGTGGGAAACCCACTGCGAGAAAAAGGACGAGACAGAGCCCTCTCTGTTCTTGGCTATACCCACTTGGAATTCTTTCTGAGACACCATCAAGGAACAATACTATCTCGTGGGGAGCTATGAGGACAAGTACATACAATGGACCATGCTGCGACAACAAAGGGATCAAGATGTGCATGAGCTGATGAATCTATTCCACACACTGCGCACCAAGTTGGGTATCAAAGATTCAGAGAAAAATCTGGTGCTAAAGTATCGCAGTTTTCTGCACAGATACATTTAGGAGGAAATGGAGTTCCTCGACATCTCCTCGCTTGGTACGACATACCGGTATGTTGCCAAGATTGAGCAGAAATTCAAACAGAAGAAGCGAGACTTTGGATCTGCGAATCAAAATCAAGGGAAAGGTGCTCCCAAACCATAGAACAAAGGACAGGGCCAAGGCATGGTGACTCAAGACAACTTGTCGAAGCCACAAGCAAAGAACAACACTGCAAAGCCAAAGAAGGACACGGGAAAGTGGTGTGAGTTCCATAAGAGCTCCACTCATAACACAAGTGAGTGTTGGGCCAAGCAGTTGCTAGTGGCCGACATGAGGGCTTCTAAGTTAGATGCATGCTTCGACTCTGAATCAGAACCTGACAAGGGGAATGACAAAGGGAAATAGATTATTGATGCAGAGTGCAATGCCACTGTTGCCACTATGAAGATCCAAAAGGAGGAACCGGAAGATCTAGAGGAGGAGGAACGTCTCTTCCACTCCCAGATGTGGGTAAAGAGCTCCCCGGTACAGCTCATTGTCGAAAATGGGAGCCAAAAGAACCTCATTTAAGCAGACACCGTGAAGCGGTTGGGCTTGCCGACCATATCTCACCCACATCCATACACCATCGGGTGGCTTCACCAAGGACGAGATCTCCACGTCAGCCAGCAATGTCACCTTCCCTATAGCATCAAGCCCTTCACAAATGAGCTATTATGTGACGTTGCTCCTATTGATGTTTCTGATGTATTATTAGGATAACCATACTTGTGGAACCATAATGCTGTGTATGAGTCTCGGCCTCGCGCTGTTATTGTTACTTTGGGAAATAAGTTGTACAGGATACCAGAGGTACCACCTCCTTCTGCTATCTCTTTGGTTACTGTAAAACAATGCAGTAAGCTCATTTCCCAAACCAGGAAATCCGTTTTCCTGATGATCCGCCCCTAGGGCAAGAAGAAGACTGTGACCACGACCTCTAGATAGGGCTCCTCTACATGACAACAACAAATGGATAAGGTTGTGGAGGAGTATGGGGACATCTTCACCTCACCCACATGGATTCCTCTGCACTGTCAGGTCAAGCACTCGATTGATCTAACCCCAGGTGTGCCACTACCCAATGGACCGATCTATCGGTGCTCTGTTCTGGAGAACGATGAAATCAAGAGGTAGATTTAGGAGCTACTGTAGAAAGGGCACATCCAACCAAGTTCATCGCCCTATGGGAGCCCAATCGTGTTGGTATAGAAGAAGGATGGGACGTGGAGACTCTGTATTGATTATCGGGCGCTGGACAAGATCGCTGTCCGGAATAGGTACCCAATCCCACAGATTGATGACCTTCTAGATGAACTCAAAGGTGCCAAATATTTCAGCAAGATCGACTTGAAGTGTGGGTATCACCAGGTACCAATTGAACCCTTCAATGTGTGGAAGAATGCCTTCAAAGCCAAGGAAGGTCTTTTCGAATGGCTGGTCATGCCTTTTAGGTTGACGAATGCTCTAGCAACCTTCATGAGGTTGATGGACGACATCTTGTGGCCATTCATCAACTCATTTGTAGTGGTGTACTTGGATGACATTCTGATTTTCAGCCAGACTTGGGAAGAGCACCTTCACCACATCCAACAAGTCCTCCAAACACTGCGGCAACACAAGTTGTGTGCCAATTTGGAGAAGTGCACTTTCGGCATGACCTAGGTTCAATATCTAGGATACATTATTGATGAAAGGGGGGTGCATGTGGATCCAACCAAGATCCAATTCATTCGGGATTGGCTAGCCCCAACCACTATAATAAAGCTTCACAACTTTTTGGGTCTTGCTAATTTCTGCTGTAAGTTCCTGTTGAGTTTCTCTCATATCACTTGGCCCTTGAATCAAGTCACCAAGGGAGGAGCAAGAGAAAAATTCTTTTGGTCGGAACCTC
Source organism: Pinus albicaulis (assembly GCA_034641835.2). NCBI lineage: Eukaryota > Viridiplantae > Streptophyta > Pinopsida > Pinales > Pinaceae > Pinus > Pinus albicaulis. The sequence continues at coordinate 508,768,209 of CM076571.1, forward strand.
AATAGAAGGTGTTCACAGAATTGAAAAATCACCTTTGTTCTGCTCGAGTGCTCACATTACCAGACTTGCAATAGCCATTCGAGATCGAGACAAATGCCTCTGAATACAATATTGGGGTAGTTCTTACTCAACAGGGACATCCAATGGCATATCACAGTGAGACATTGTCTCACACAGTTCGCAAGTATCCCACTTATGACAAAGAAATGTATTCCATTGTGCAAGCTTGTCTACAATGGAAGCATTACATTTTGGGGAAGGAAACAATCATCCACACACACCACTGGCCCCTGTAGTTCATACAGACACAAGGGAAGTTGCAGAATGATCGCCATTAGAAGTGGTCCACATATCTGCAATAGTTTCATTTGAACATCAAGTACAAGAAGGGTAGCACCAATAATGTTGCAGACTGCCTCATCCGATCACCGATCGTGGTGCTCACCACTGTTCTCAAATCTTGTGGGCACGAGACATCTGATTGGCCACTTCTCTATGAGAGCGACCCAGAATTCGGCCACACTTACAAGGCACTCTTGGGGGGTATGCAAGCTCCAAAATTTCACCTCGAAGATGCACTTTTATGTCACTTGGGACACCTTTCCGTTCCTTCAAGCAAGCGTGCCAAGATGATATGAGAAGCACACTTCAGTCGAGTCACTGGGAATTTTGGGGTCGAGAAAACAGTAGCAGTACTACAGAAGTATTTCTATTGGCCGAACCTTTGAAAGGATGTCAGGAAGCACATCAGATCCTGCACTGCTTGTGCCATTGCCAAACCGACCATCAAGAAGCAAGGCCTATATACTCTGCTACCTACCCCTAGTTGACCTTGGGAATCCATCTCCATGGATTACATGTCAGTCCTGCCTTCTACTAAGCATGGAAATGACTGTGTTTTCATGGTCATCGACTGATTCTCGAAGATGGCCATTATGGCGGCCTGCAAGAAGAATATCACAACAGAATCCACTGCTAAACTCTTCTTTGAACGAGTGTGGGTGCAATTTGAGATCCCACAGTCCATCACATCAGATCGGGATAGCAAGTTCCTCAGCACATTTTGGTCTAGCCTCTAGTCAATGCTAGACACCAAGCTCACCAAGTCCATAGCTTTCCATCCCCAAACAGATGACCAAACAAAGGTTGTCAATAGAATGATTGTACACATTCTGCGCATGTACAATTCAAAGCATCCATGCACATGGGATGAGAGCCTCCCGTATGCACAACATAGTTACAACTGGGCTCTCTACAGTTCAATCGGCCATATCCCCTTTTAGGTGGGCTTGGGATTCCAGCCACTATGTCCCACTGACATAGCCATGCTATTTGCGATTACTCAGACCGATTCGGCTCATGTCCAGTCTGAAGTTGACAAAGCAAATAGCTTCATCAAACACATTCAACACATTCGCCAATAGGTTCATGACATATTGGACAGACCCAATGCTAAGTACAAGCAACGCCCTTATCAACATCGGGTGCCACACAAATTCCAGGTGGGTGACAAAGTATGGCTACATTTGCAAAAGAAACGCCTCACTGGACCCCATCGCAAGCTTCGCTCGCTCCGATAACCAAGGCTATAGGGAGAAATTCCTCTGAGCTCAGTATTCCACCATTCCTTGGTCTACACCCAGTATTCAATGTGGACCGCCTTCATCCTTACTTCCCACCTCTACTGGACACCTCCGACATTACAAAAAAACACACACCAATAGAGTTAAACCCAGACTGCATGGAATAGGCCACCACAGATTGTATCATGGATATCCAAATAAAAAACAATCGCCAACAGAAGATCCAACTGTATCAGGTTGCCAAAGCTGGCCAACTCCTACACCAAGGAAAGTGGTTCACCAGGGACCAAGTTCAGCAAAAATTTCCTCATCTCATGGAGGAACTTAATGCAATGGGGACCATTTCCTCCTAAGGGGCGAGGAATGATCCAGGTGGATATTGGTGGTCACCCACCTATTCCACTTGGGGCCCCACCATTTCCTCTTTCAGTTTTTCATTTTCGGCACAACTTCCTATTTTAGCAGTTTTTCGGGTCCTAAACTTTCGGAGCTATTTTGAGGCCCTAAACGACATTTTTTGGGAAAACGGGGAGCAACATGGGTCCATGGAACGATTTTTGTCACTCAAAATTTGTATTCCTCGGATAGATCTTTCTAACGAGGTATGGTACACGTCAAACGAAGATCGTATGCCAAAGCTATGCCCCTGGGAAGTTGAAACACCAATTTACCCAAATGTGGCCCATAGTTTTAGCACTTCATCTCTTAGGGTTATTGTTTTGGCTGTTTAGGATTTCCCATTATTTCTAAATAATAAATAGGCCCTCAAGCTTCATTGTAAATCAGTTCAGAGGCCTATAGCTGCCACATCTCTTCTCAGAGATAGCTACCAGTGCCCTAGCTAGTTTTATTTCCATTCTGTCTGTAAGCAAATTTTAGTTCTTCGATATTAATGAAATGAAGTGTTATTTCTGTTGCATCTTTGTATTTATGGTTATATGTTTATTCTGTTGCATTCTTGCATAAATCCAGATCAGTAGAAAAGTTACACTGGTCTTCCACCAGCTCTGGATGCTTTCTTTCCTTCCAGCTTCTCAGTTGTCCCTCTTCTCCTACACATAACCCCTTTCCTCTCCTAGGATTTTCTTTTTATCGAGAGGAAAGGTAACATCCAGTAACTTCTTATTCAACTAATTTGGAGTCTTGGAAACTTTTACAATCAGATTCATGGTATCACACCATAATTAAAACTTTATTTTAAAAGTAAGAAAGTTTAATTCACAACTTTTTTTCTTAAGATACTTGTTAATCTGTCAAATAAAATTAAATGACTTCAGTGTTTAATTAAAATGTATTTTATTATATAACATTAAATACAGGTGTTATAGCTTTCCCTGCTTAAGATGAACATCGTCCCCTGTGTTATACTATTCCACTGAATAGTTCTGGATATGCCTCTCACACAAAGTTTTCATCTTCCTTGGTTGCCTCATCCGGGCTAAAGTGCTTCCATTGCACTTTAGCTTGGGTGATAGCTCGCTTTCAGAGCATTATTTACCTCCGATCGAGAATACATTGAGGCTCTACTAGAAACTCACCATCTGGTTCGACCTGCAACCATCAAATGGTAAATTAATAAACATTCATTTATCTTTCTTAGAAGTATTAATTTTCCATTTCCTTCCTACCTGAAAATTATGCCAATGTATTACGTTCTTAGGATCATCTCTGTATCTTTTAAGCACAGACACATGGAATGCATTATGCACTCATATGTGTCCTGGTAAATCTAACCGATACGCTACTGGCCCCACCTTTTGGAAAGGTCCATAGAAGAGTGGAGCCAATTTGGCACAGGTATTCCACCTCAGTGTACTCTTCTTGGGTCTAATTCTAACATGGACATGGTCACCCACTTCAAAATCCTTCTACGTCCTTTTCCGATCCACATACACTTTTTGTCTATCTTATGAACTCTTTATATTTTTTTGGATCTTCTTGACTTATCGTTCCATCTCAGCCAGTATCTCTGGAGATTTGTTTCCGAACTCCTCCAATTAATAGGCATCTGACATTGTCTTCCATATAGAGCTTCAAATGCACTCATTTTGAGTGACACTTCATACCCATTATTATAGGAAAATTCTACCAAGTGTAAATAATCTTCCCATTTTGTACGTTGTTGCATTACATACATTCATAGCATGTCCTCCAAAATCTGGTTTACCCATTCTGTTTTCCCATCCGTTTGAGGATGGTAAGCCATAATGAACTGGACTTGGGTGCCTTGTATAGTAAAAAGTGCTTTTTAAAAGGCTGAGATGACTATTTTCAGTATTCCATGTAATCTGAATACTTCCCGCATAAAGATATCAACAATCTGTACTATCTTATTATTAGACTATATGGGAATAAAATGCGTTTCTTTGCTCAAGCGATCAACAACCACCATTATTGAGTCATTGTGTTGTTTTGATCTTGGTAAGCCAATAATAAAATCTAGAGATATAGCTTCCCATTTCCACTCAGGTACTGCCATTGGTTGTAATAAACCGGTTGGATGCTAATGTTCAAATTTCACGTGCTGGCATTCCAAACACACCATCAAATATTCACCAATATATTTGCACATACTGGGCCAAAAGTATTTTTTTTGTTATGGCTGTTAATATTTTATGATACCCAGGGTGTCGAGCATATGAACCTCTATGATACTCATCGATAATCAACCCTTTTAGACTTAATTGATTGGGTATGTATATATTTCCTCACAAGGTTAGTGGCTGTTCTCTATTGACAGTATAGTCTAACTGCTTTCCCTGTGCCTCTGTATCATGTGCTTGCTGCCATAGGAACTGATATTTTGGATCTTTTGCTGTAGTGCCATTTACTTGTTCCTAGAACTTGAATTCCACAACATTAAAATATAACTTATATACACAATGCATTTTTTTACTTAGCGCGTCAGCAACCTGGTTTCATTTTCCTTTAACATGTTGCATTTAAAAATCAAACTCACTTAGGAACACATTCCACCTAGCATGGCAAGTGTTCAGATAATCTTGTTTAAAGTGATTGGTCAAACTGTTATGGTCAGTTTTCAGCACGAAACTTTTACCCAATAAGTAATGCCTCCATATCTTGAGTGCATGCGCCACTGATGTTAATTCTAAATCGTAGGAAAAGTATCATTATTCATGGTCTTTTAAATTTCTAGATTCATACATCACAACCTTCCCGTCTTGTGACAAAACTGATCCTACGCCTTCTTTACTTGCATCGGTGCAAACTTCAAATTCTAAATTTGGATCTACAACTTTGAAAATAGGATTTGTCGTAAATAACTGTTTTAATTTCTCAAAACTAGATTGGCATTCATTGGTCTAGCTGAACACTCACCCCTTGCGCTAAAGGAAGTTATAGGAAATACAATTTTAGAAAAGCCTTCAATAGAATGTCGGTAGTAACTAGCCAGTCCCATAAAGTATCGTATGTCTGCCACATTTTTACACACCCTCCATTCCATAATATTCTTTATCTTTTTAGGGTCCACTGCTATTCCTTCAGCTGAAATAACGTGACCCAAATATTGTATTTCTTCCTCGTAAATGTCACACTTGCTAAATTTGGCGTATAGTTGATGGTCCCTTAACATTTTCAGCACTATACATAGATGCTCCTTATGTTCCTCCATATTCTTTGAATAGATCAATATATCGTCTATAAAAATTAGAACAAATTTATCTAGATAGGGAATAAATATTCCATGCATTAGTATCATGAATGTTGCAGGTGCATTAGCCAATCCCAACGGTAGGACCACAAATTCGTAATGTCCATATCTGGTTCAGAAGGGTGTTTTAAAAATATCTTCATCTTTTATCGTTATTTGGTGATACCCAGATCTCAAATCTATTTTTGAAAAGATTGTTCCCCCTTTTACCTAATCGTAAAGATCATCAATCCGAGGTAGTGGGTATTTATTTTTAACAGTTAATTTTTTTATTGTAGTCCATACACATACACATGGTACCATCATTTTTCTTTACAAACAATACTGGTGCCCCCAAGGTGACACACTAGAACAGATATATCCCTTGTCCAACAATTCTTGTAATTGCATCTTTAGTTCTGTTAACTTAGGCACACTCATTCGGTATGGCTCTCGCAATACATGTGCTACCCCTGGCATTAAATCGATGGTATAATCTATGTCCCGCTTTTGTGGCAGCCCTGGTAAGTTTTCTAGAAATACATCCATGAAATCTTGCACCACAAGTATATTTTCCATCATAGGAGTCTTACCTTTGGAGTTAGCAAATCTGACCTGGATCGCATAAATTTGACACCATTTCCTAATGAATTTCCTCAGCTGAGATGTTGTGATAGGTTGTAGCTGAAGTGGCTTCTTAATTACTTTCAACTCTTGACGTGTTCCATCTTCAGCTTTAAAAGAAATAATTTTTTCTTTGCTATCTACCATGGACCACTGCACTTCCAACCAATCCATCCCCAATAATATGACATAGGAGCCTAAAGGTATAATCCTTAATTCCACCTTTATATTCTGATCCCCAAATTCTAGGGAATAGCTGGAGACTTTGGCATGAAATTTTCACTTTTCCCTAGTGGCCAGTTGTACTAGCTAAGAATTTTTAAACTTTTTGCTCTATATGTCACATTTTTCCACAATCCTAGGATCTACATAGCTTAAAAAAGCACCAGGATCAACCAAAATAGATATAGGGTGGGAACACATCTTACCTTCTAGTTCTATTATGCTTGGATGGTAATCTTCTTGATGGTCTTCCAGTGCAGCATTGATTCTGGGTATATTTTACGCCACGTATCCTAGAGTGGATGATTCTTGCACGTTAGCGGCAGTTTCATTCCTCCCATGGTGTGGGAATTTTTTGTAATAATGTTCCTCGCCACATCCCTAACACTGTAATGGTGGTTTCTATGTATGTCCATGATCTAGTCTATTGGATTCTTCAGTGGGTCGATCTTCAGCTATCCATTTGGGTCTCTTCTAGTTTTTCCCAATTTGCTTATTTTCTGAATTCCTCGCAGCAGTTTTATAATTTCTAGGTCAGCTATTTTTGAAGCCTGAGGAACTTTTATGTCCTTTCTTCGGTGGCCAGATTTTTCCAATTTCACCTTTTTCATTGGACTGTTGATAACACATACGTGCCTTTCGAATGACCTCATCCATTATCTTTGGACCCATGAATTAAATTCTTTCTTTCATGTGAGCAGGAAAACTACATAGAAATCATAGTACGTTTTCCTTATGATCCTTTATATATGGCACGTATCTTAACAGGGAAGTAAACTTAGTGATGAATTCATCTATATACAATTGACCCATTCAAAATACCCTGAGGGGGTATGAATACTATTAAATATAAAAACTCAAAGTTTACGCCTGAGTGTTTACAACCCGAACCCAAAGAGAGGGTCAGAATTCAAGTCTCATACGGTAGAAAACCTATATAGAGAATAATTAGAATAAACTACCCGTGCAGGAAACCTCCGAAAATTATAAAGATATCAGCTATGAAATATAAGTGTGAATATATGTAATATCCCAAAATGGGACTGCTCAGCAATGCATATTAGAATAATGCATTCTTCAAGAGTATGTGCAATGAAATGAGTTTGCAGTTCATGGATCCCCTAGACCTAGAGATCTAGCATCTAAATCCAAGAGAATAGAAAAAACAAATCAAACTAGGTGAGGTAAACAAACCTCACACAGCTACTATGGCTGGAAAACACCCAAGAATGGGGTTGTAGCAATATGCAACAATACTGCTTCAGAAATAACACAGTTTGACTAAAAATTAGTAGGAGGCCAATATGGAGGCTCAGAAATCATATATACATCAGAAAATCAGATTTACAATGTGGCCCATACAATGTACAATAGGAAATAGAAGATTGATATAGAAGAAATCCCTCACAAAGAGGTGCTGCAACACATATTTACTGCAAAAAGGTTTGACAACATTATTTTATAAAGAATACAACAACTGATGATTACAATTTAGATCTAGGAAAAAATAATGCATGAAAAGTTAGATCTATGACAGATCCATATACTATAATGTCTCTAGTTTACATACCCCTTGGGGGTTTTCAGCAATACATGAAGAACAAAGAGAAGATATAAGATTTTCTGGAGCATATCTGCAGAATGATTCAGAATTCCTTAGTCAAGTACAGGAGTATTCATATCAGATTTGAATATGAAATGGACTAGAATAGAAATACATGGATCACCACAGTGAAAGGAAGATTCCCAACACCAGAGATCTCTCCTCGAAAATCTAGCCAAAACACCCTGCAACTTTCTTCTTGAAGATAACGCAGTCTTGGAAGATAAAATGCGTTGTAGAATTGACGAGAATATTCACCTAATGCCAAGATGTAGATATGAAGCTCCAATGATCTAGAACACTCTTGCTAGTGGGATAGAAGACTTTCCCACTAAAAATAAGCACTAGATTGGCATAGATCTAAGTAGATCTAGCCTCCACTTACTGCGGCTTACAAGGACAACCAAAACCTCAACAGGATCTGCGTTGTAGCTGGAAGATGAAGCTTGGACAAATGCCTGATAGTGGACAAGATATACAAGACTCCTCCAAGAACTACTCATTGGAAGAGGTGGGATTCCCGATCAGGAACACCCAATGCTAAACAACACTATTCTCAGCTAAACAACAAGAGAATGATATATGTCTAAATAGAAAATATATTCAGAAATATCATACAATCAACAACCCCTCTCTTGGTGTCCTCCTCTTCCCTCTCTGGGCTACTTGAGTGTGAAATTGATCTAGCCTATTTCAAACTCAAGTGTGCTTATGAAAGTAGCCCAGATTTAGCCTTCTTCACATTGGGCATTGATTTATTTTTTCGTTTAGGAGTTTTATTGATCCTCCTTTACAATTTTATTCATGGGACAGAAAAAGTAAAACAAAATTGTATATACCCATTAGCTTGGCTAATTGGAAATATTACAGTCCTCCCCTCCAAAATGTTGCTTGTCCTCAAGCAACTGATAGGGTGAGTGCTATAACAATTCTCCTCCTCCATTGGTGACACCATCAAGGATCAAGATTTATTCATAAGTTGAGTGTTCACCAATCCAACCCTCCATGAATTGTTCCTCCAAATTCATTATGATATGTACATAATCCATCCCACAAGGAGTCAAGAAATCACATGAAACAAACATGGCTAAACCAGTACTCTCTCTAAGACATGTAGAATAAGGTACATAGAGAGTCTCCATCCCATGAGTTACATACATTCTCCCCATCCTCCTTCCATAAAATCCCATAAATAGTACAAGCACATCATCCATGTATGGAAACAAAACTACATATAAAGAAACAGAAATTTGAGCATGAGGAGGTGGGTCATAATCCCACATATGGTACCAGCGCAGTGCATCTCCTACCTGCATCAGATCAAGGTGTGGTAAGTGGTTTCCCCACCACTTACTTCACATGTCATCTCATTATGGCTGAAAATGTGAGATATGTTTGGTGCCTTTGGGAAGCACCCATCATGAAAGAAAATCTCCCGTTGCACATCAAGGGAGTGGCCAAGCTCAGAAATTTTAGTGGCCCAATGATTTCCATGAGATTTACATGATATGTCACTCCTTCTAGGAGTCATGGCCTGCATAAACATGTTAAAAGAATATGTCAAATCAAAAAATGAAACTTGCTTTACATGATCAGATTCTTTACCAACAATGTTTTTCATACACATGGAGTTGTGCATGGATATTTCTCCTCTTTCAAAAGAAGGAAGAGATGGTTGAAATGAATCTTGGATAGAGTCCCTTGGCTGCCTCAACTCCACATAGCTCATGCATTCTTGAAAATGATGATGTAGTTCCTCTTTCAAGCCTTCCTAATCAAAGCTCCTCAAGATGATGTTGTAGATCTTCATGGAATGCATATGGCTGAAACAGAACTCTTTGTGTGCTCCTTGTAGTATCTTCTTCTTGAACTTAGAAGCTCTAGACAAGAAGACCCTACCATTATGATAGATGACTCCTTCATGGAATAAGTAGCCCTCTTCATGCAGCTGGTCATCAAGTGTCATACATGTGTGAAGATCTTTGGAATACTCCACTAGCGGTTGAGATTTCCAATACAGATCTATACTGCTCAACAATGACAGTGCCGATGATACATCCATAGGAATTTCTATCATGTGGTTGTTATCCTTCTTGACATCTCCTATGCCAAAGGTGTGTGTTGGAAGGCTGATCCTTCCATTATTCTCCTCCCACATCGCAGATCTAGAAATGAGAGTGGGTGATAATGATAAGGGAAATAAATCTCCCTCCTCCTTGACCTGTCCCAATCCTCCCAACGCTATAGCTTTGTCTTCAAGTTCTCCAATCCCTCTTGGATCTAAGTTTGGAGCAGCAATTTGTGAGGTTTTGCCCCACAAAATCTAAATTAGGTGGCCTCCCAGGTGGTTTTCCACCGGATGAGAATGTCCCATGCAGATATCTCATGAACATAAGTGATGGGAATGTGAGTTCCTTGCTTCCACTACGCAAATCCATATTTGTTTTTTGTGTGGAAGTAGTATGTGAAGGGTAAGTATGCATGCCTTGGATAATTTGTGGTTCACCACTCTTCTTTTCCACCCATTCCATTTGCAAAGCCTTCCAATTAGTGGTTACTTTCCCTGATGTAATCAACCATTGAACATCCAAAATGATATTGGTGTCTGGTATGTCAACTACAAAGAAGTGATCCACCAAAGTGTAGGATCCCATAGTGACTGAAAGTGATGGGATGTAATGCATGCATTGAATTGTTCTATCTTCTGGGACCAAAACGGAGAATCCCTCAAAAGTCAGTTGGTATTTCCCTCCTTTGCACAAGATGGGCATCAATGAAATTGTGGGTAGCCCCACTGTCAATCAACACAGAAACCCTCTAATTCAGGATTTAACCTTGAACTCTTAAGGTCAAGTAATTAGGTACTCCTCTAAAAGATGCAAGAGTTCCTCCAATAGGAGCAAATGCTCCATTTCCATCTCCTGATGGTGTTGGATCTCCTTCAACATTGTCAGCGTTGTGACCCCTTCTTGGTTCATCATATTCATCTTCTTCAAGATCTGAGAAGACCTCTATGTAATGTTCTTTACTAGCAGCACATCTATGTCCAGGAACCCATGGTTCTTGACAAGTGAAGCATAGCTTCTTCCTCCTTAAATCTCTGTAGACTTCAATATCAAGAGGCTTCTTGAATGTGCTCTCCTTTGAAGGAGCATCTTTTTCTTCCTTTCCCTTGGAAAAGAAAGAGGGCTTGTTCTAAAAAATTGCTTTTGCCTTTGGCAAGGCATCTTGAAGGTCTCTTGCCCTCTCAATAGCATCATGCAGGGTAGTGGGCTTGGTGGATTTCACCAACCCATGAAGAGGTTCATCCAGAACATCGATGAACATGTACACCCTTCTTGCTGTAGACAAGATAGGAACCATAACAGATAATCTCAAAAATTTAGAAATATAAGACTCTGTATTACCTGATTGCTTCAACCTTGCAAGGCTCATGAAAGGTGCCTCTAGATCGCTTCTGTCAAATATCTCCACCAATCTTCTAGTGAAATCTGAATAAGTAGTCACATTGGCACGACCCAATGTTGACAAGCCATGGAACCACCAATCATGTGCTACACCTTCAAAGTGCAGCACTGCAATATTGATAGCTTCCATCTCTGGGACCTTGTTCAATTGAAATAGATATTGATCTTTTCCACACATGCTTTGGCAAAACATTTGGATGACCCATCAAAATTGGGTAGAAATAATATGCCCATAGAGTGATGTCGATCATGATCCTGAGTGAATCCATCATCTCTATGTTGATGTATTGGTCTTATTTTGTCCTTAAGGTGACAAAAATATTGAAAAATTAGCTGATCTTTGAATCTTAGATTCTGAGACTCATATTCTTCAAATTAGTCTTCAAGGGATGCTTGCTCTTGTAACCCTTCATTTTCCACAGCCAAAAAGGTAGGCATAGTGGATTTTTGGGAAACTTGTGGCTAATTCACTGGTTGATCTTTGCAGTGGTGAGACATGCCAGAGCCTTCTCCAAGATGAAATCTCCTAGGAGATTCTTTGATTCTGTCTATTCTCATCTCTTTTATATCTGTAGCAAGATCTTGCATGGCCTTCAAAATAGTTTTTGGAAACTCCTTTCCTTCTTCATCACTTCTAGATTCAGGGGCTTTACCCTTGTCTTTATCATCATTGGTGTAATCAAAATTCTTATGTCTTCTTTTTAGATACCTCTTCTCTTTTTCAGTAAGAGGCTCATCTTCTTCTGAAGACATATTGGCTCTTCAAGAAAACACAGGCTATGCCGAGATGACAACTCTGATACCACTATAATATGCCAAAATGGGACTGCTCAACAATGCATATTGGAATAATGCATTCTTCAGGAGTATGTGCAATGAAATGAGTTTGCAGCTCATGGATCCCCTAGACCTGGAGATCTAGCATCTAAATACAAGAAGAGAGAAAAAAGAAATCAAACTAGGTGAGGTAAACAGACCTCCCACACCTAGTATGGCTGGAAAACAACCAAGAATGGGGCTGTAGCAATATGCAAAAATACTGCTTCAGAAATAACGTAGTTTGACTAAAAATTAGTAGGAGGCCAATATGGAGGCTCATAAATCATATATACATCAGAAAATTAGATTTAAAATGTGGCCCATACAATGTACAATAGGAAATAGAATACTAATATAGAAGAAATCCCTCACAAAGAGGTGTTGCAACACATGTATTTACTGCAAAAAGGCTTAACAACATTATTTTATAGAGCATACAACAACTGATGATTAAAAATTAGATCTAGGACAAGATAATGCATGAACAGTCAGATCTATCACAGATTCATACACTATAATGTCTCTAATTTACATACCCCTTGGGGGTTTTCAGCAATACATGAAGAACATAGACTAGATCTAAAATTCTCTGCAGCAGATCTGCAGAATGATTCAGAATTCTTGAGTCAAGTACATGAGTATTTAGATTAGATTTGAATATGACATGGACTAGAACAGAAATCCATGGATCACCATAGTCAAAGTAAGATTCCCAACATCAGAGATCTCTCCTCCAAAAGCTTGCAAAACAACCTGCAACTTTCTGTAATATTCCTAAATTAGCTTCAGCTATTAGGAATATTAATTTTGCCTTATTTATTTTGTATTTCATGATTTATGAATAAATTATGGAGGACGTGTAAAACTCTTGAAAACTAAGAATAAATCAATGCCTATGTGAATAGAGACATATCTGGGATATCTAAATAAACTCCTGCAACTATGAATGGGTCTAAATCACAAGAGTGGACCATCTTTGACCAAGTCAAAGAGCGCAGTCTAGATGCATTGAACCTCTTTGAGGGACAACGCAGTTCTAGAAGGAGGGTCTAATGTGAAAAGGGTTAAGTGAGTCAAGGTGGTTTAGGGTTTGGCAAGACTCCTATCTTATAAAAGGAAGAGGAGGGAAACAAGGAGAGGTTGTTGAAGATCATTATTTCTGAAGTTCTGTCTACTTAGAAATCCCTTGTTGGGACTTCCTGTTCAGGAATCCCACCTCCTTCCTTGAGTAGCTCTTGCAGGAGAATTGTTCTAACTTGTCCACTAGCAGGCTTGGGCCAAGCTTCACATTACATTTACAGTGCTACTCCTGTTGTGGGTTGAGCTGTCCATGTAAGCTGCAGCAAGTGGATATCTAGATCTGCTCAGATCTAGGTCTTCTTAGATCTAGATGATAGCAGTGGCTCTTCTTAGTGAGTGTGTCTTTTAACCTCCTAGAAGAGTTGATTTGCTGATTGTGCTTCAGATATACACCTTGCCATAAATCCATTCCATTCTCAGAGGCTACAACATTGTTTCTTTCCCTGGACAGTGTTATATGAAAATCTACAACTGCAGGGTGTTTTGCTTATATTTTGGAGGAGATATCTCCAGTGTTGGGATTCTTCCTTTCACTGTGGTGATCCATGGATTCGCCATCCAATCCTTGTTTTTTTCAGATATGATATGCTGTAACATTGTAATATTCGGAAATTTTTGAATCATTTTGCAGATCTGCATACTTATATCTCATATCTACTTCGGGTGCTTCATGTTTTGAGCAAAACCCCAAGGGGAATGTATACATCAGCATTTCCTGTACACAAATCTGTATTAGATCTATATTTTTATGTACATATCTGCTCTAGATATGTAGATTAAATAAATTTCTGCTTCAGCCCTAAAATTAACTTTGTCATGGTTCTGCAGTCTTTTCTCATGTGTTGCAACACTCCTTTTGGGGGATTCCTTTATGAAAACATTTGTTTTTCTTATTCTAAATCATTTGAATATTATTCTAAGTTTCCATAATAATTATCATGCATAAAATCATCTAATCCCTTTATAAAATCACACCGTAGAAGCTTCAGTAATTTCTGCGTACTCCAAGTCATGGGAAATCAGGGTTTTCTAGCCTAGTCGGGAGTGGAGGAACTGGTTAACATAGAAAAACGCATTTTTTTTTGCTGAAATTTTTCATGCATGTTCCATATAGACTAAGCTAAAATATCACAGAGCCATTTCCCTTATTTTTACGCAAATATCTAAATACACTCATTTTGGGGCCAAAGTCATCCCTTTTCCCCACCTTTTTGTGCATAAAATGTTGTATAAAGTTGATGATGTTGTATTTATTGAAGGATTTGCATTATAAAATCTTTTATGAGAATTTTTGACGCTTCATAACCAATATTTTTTCAAATATTTCTTAATTTTCAGATTTGGAATATTACAATGGTATCAAAGCAAGATCTTTGGCTCAACCTGTGGCTTCAAGCCAAAGTGCTATACATAAAGAAGAAAGGTCAGAATGATGAAGAAAATGAGTTTACTCTCATCAATTTATATATCTAAGAATAACCTCTTCAAGGAGGTTGAACAAGAAGAAGAAAGAAGAAGCAGTGAAACTCCTAGAAAGTTTCAAGAGCAGAAAGGTCTTCCGATCAGATCTACAAGATCTATACATGAGGAAAATTTTGAATCCTCATCTCATGGATATGTGCACTCAGCCATATCACCAAAGCTTTAGCGTTCTATCTGTGATTTCTTCATGAAGAGGAAGAAAGCAAGTGTGCCCAGAAAGGAGAGTCTTAGAGAGTATTTGGAGGAGTATGAAGCTCAATCCAAGGAGTTCAAAGATGACTTGAACTTCCAAGGGTTCTGCAAGATCAAGGAAGGTAAAGACACAAAGGAGGAGTAACATGATAAGGGTAGATTCTATCTATCTATCTTTGATGGATCACCTAAATATCCAGTCAGGGTTTGGGTGGAGGAGCTAGACAACTTCATGCAACAACATCAAGTTTCAGAGATTGAAGCCATCAAAGTAGCAGCGGTGAATTTTTAAGGTAAAACATATTCTTGGTGGTTTTTTTAGTCTTTTTCCTTGAAGAATGCCAATACACCTACTTATGCAAGGTTTATTGCAAGATTTATAGAAAGGTTTGATGAAGCTTCATATGTAACATCTTCTGTTGACACTATCAAACCACCTCAGATGAAGCTTTTGCATGAGTTGGAAGGGTCTATGAATCCAACTCCATTTCCGAAGACCATGGAAGAGGGTGTGAGTTTGTTTGATGCCTTTCCAAGGGCAAGATCTCCATTGAGTGAAGGATCCTCTTCTCAAGAGGAAGGCATGAAGGTTTCTCCTTCAATAGATATCCAAGATCTAAGGTATCTTCTTGATGATGAGACAATTTCAGTTATTGAAAAGGAGGGGAAGACAGGAGATCATAACGTAGTCACAACAAAAGCACCTCAAGCACCTCATGAAGATGAAGTTGGAGCACTTTCTCCAAGAGAAGAAACTCTTACACTCTTGCAAGGAGTTCCACAAGGCCTCACACATAGAGCTCTTGGCATAGCACATGAGCAGCATGTACCATCATTGTCAAATGATGAGACCTTGGAGATAGAAGAAGAAGAGGAGGAGGAAGGGCATCACAAGGAGAAGAACATGAATCATTCTCTGCTTCAAATCTTGGAAGTACAAAGAATTCAAGAGGACCTATGCATTAAAGGTAGGGGAAAATCTGTCCACCTACATCCACATTCCACTCTATGCCTTGACCCCTCTTTGCAAGGAAGTATTCTACCAGGAGCACCTCTTGATAGGAGGAAATATAAAGTGTTCTCTCAACTATGGGCAGCATATACATACTTGGCTAAGGAGGGAGCCATGGGAGAAGCTAGCACAGTGCAGAGAATCTCTCATGAATTCAGGAGAGAGGTGAGTAGTTTCCTGAAAAGGGCATTGCTAACTCCCACTCAGAAATCTGCACTAAGAAAGGAGAAATCAGAGATATATGATGGCATGAGCATGAGGGCACATGTAAACTCCATATCTTTGGGGCAGCCCATGATCTCTTCATTCACAAAGAAGATTTCTGAAGATAGCAAGGGGATCCTAACCCTCTTGTATGAATGGGCCAAAAGGAGGAGATTTTGGAAAACAAGAAATTTCCGAGGGGAAGTTGATTTCCATGTGCTCCAATCTTGTTTTGGGTAAGATCAGTTGCAAATGGGGCAAAAAAGGGAAGATTATGATGCTCCAACATGTGATTTTGATATCAAGGATGTCAAAGATGGGAGCCATGAGAAGATAGGGGCAGCATTTCAGACCTCTACAGCGCTGTCATTCTTGGAGAGCTTGGATCCTAATTGGGATTCCCAACTCAGGGTGGAATAATCCAAGGACCTTTTCACATGTGGGGTTATTGATGGGGAAGTAAAGGATGAAAGGTTTAAGGTGGTTGATGGAGTCATCTATTTCTATAATCTTATTCTTTTGGTTAGTGACTCCAAGCTCAAGGAGGGACTACTTGATGCCATCTATGAAATCCTACTTTCCAAACCCACTGGTTTTGTCAAAGCATATCATACTCTCTTGGGTGGATTCATATGGGAAGGCTTCAAAGAAGAGTTGCACTCTCATATGAAGATGTGCATGGACTACATAGTAGATGAGGAGGAGCATAGGTATTGTAAGGAGCCATCATTCACATCTCCTTACTCATTGAGTGTGAGAGGGAACTCATCCATGAGTTACCCCACTAATGTAAAACAAGTATATAGAGAGGCTTTTCCTTTTGAGCATTATCATGTATCTCCTATATGCTTATATTTTTGTAACACTCATTTGCAGAACATAGCTCCAAAAAGGGGGCACTATTTATGAGGGGATTCATGGGCTACTCAAGGCCATGGACCATCTTGATGTAGGTCATTCATTGGAGGATCTTGGCAAGATATTCTATTCTTCATGGTGTGATTCCTTTACACCAATTATGATGCATTTCCTCCAAGAATTCAGAAGAGATGATGCAGCAAACAAGTGTTGGGAAAGGAACTTGTCATATCCTATTCTATGGCACTTAAGGATAAAATTGTGCTGGTTGCACATGAGGAAACATCTTCCTTCTCATTTATCATACATGGTAGCTAGCATGATTCTAATCATGATTCCATATGATGAGAATGTTCTTACTCTTGGGAACATGGTTGGAGGAGAGGCACACTTGTTGGATGTGTCCTTGGGGAAAGGAGTTCCCCATTCCTTTTGCATTGCATGCTTCCATGGGAGCATGAGATTTTGTATGGCCACTATGATAGATCACTTGTCTCTTTGTAGAGTGAGCCATATGTTTGTTGAGAACATGCCTCTCACATGTATTGGGGAGGATTTTTTCTATGGATTGCAAAGCTGGGTGGTGATCCACTTCATTTGGATGATAGCATGGAGATGGGAGTCTTTCATGGATCATGAAAATCCCCATGATTTTCATCACTTCTATCTTGAGGAGGCCATGGATCAGCAAGAACGTTTCCACAACAACCTTCCATTTCTTCATGATGAGAGCCCTTAGGTTTATTCACCAAAGGCTAACTTGCACATTGAGGGAGGACCATTGGAAGACAGAGCTATTGCAGAATATTTAGAGCAATGGTGGAAACTAATAGATGAGGAGGCCACAAGAGAAGAAGGGGAAGTTTTGCAGCACCCTTGCAGTTGCTTGAGGACAAGCAACAATTGGGAGGGGGAGACTGTAATATTCCTAAATTAGCTTCAACTAGTAGGAATATTAATTTTGCCTTATTTATTTTGTATTTCATGATTGATGAATAAATTGTGAAGGAGGACATGTAAAACTACTGAAAACTAAGAATACATCAATGCCTATGTGAACAGAAAAATATTTGGGCTATCTAAACAAAATCTTGAAAGTGTGAATGGGTCTAAATCACAAGAGTGGGCCACCTTTGATCAAGTCAAAGAGTGCAGTCTAGATGCATTGAACCTCTTTGAGGGACAATGCAGTTCTAGACGGAGGGTATAATGTGAAAAGGGTTAAGTGACTCAAGGTGGTTTAGGGTTTGTCAAGAATCCTATCTTATAAAAGGAAGAGGAGGGAAGCAAGGAGAGGTTGTTTAAGATCATTATTTCTAAAGGTCTGTCTGCTTAGACATCCCTTGTTGGCACTTTATGTTCAGGAATCCCACCTCCTTCCTTGAGTAGCTCTTGGAGGAGAATTTTTCTAACTTGTCCACTATCAGGCTTGGGCCAAGATTCACCTTACATTTACATTGTTGCTCCTATTGTGGGTTGAGCTGTCCATGTGAGCTGTAGCAAGTGGAGATCTAGATTTGCTCAGATCTAGATGATAGTAGTGGCTCTTCTTAGTGAGTGTGTCTTTTAACCTCCTGGAAGAGTTCATTTGATGATTGTCCTTCAGATCTACAGCTTGCCATTAGGCCATTCCATTCTCAGAGGCTACAACTCTGTTTCCTTCCCTTGACAGCATTATCTGCAGATCTACAGCTGCAGGGTGTTTTGCTTGTATTTTGGAGGAGAGATCTTCGGTGTTGGGATTCTTCCTTTCACTGTGGTTATCCATGGATTGGCCATCCAATTCATGTTTGTTTCAGATCTGATCTACTGTACCATTGTAATATTGATAAATTTTTGAATCATTCTGCAGATCTGCATACTTAGATCTCAGATCTACTTCTGGTGCTTCATGTTTTGAGAAAAACCCCAAGGAGAATGTATAGATCAGCATTTCTTGTACACAGATGTGTATTATATCTATATTTTTATGTACATATCTGCCCTATATATCTGAATATTAAATAAATTTCTGCTTCATCCCTAAAATTAACACTGTCATGGTTCTCCAGTCTTTTCTCATGTGTTGCAACACGCCTTTTGGGGCCTTCTTTTATGAAAAGATATTTTTTTCTTAGTCTAAATAATTTTAATCTTATTCTAATTTTCCATACTTATTTTCATGCATAAAATCAGCTAATCAATTCAGAAAATCACATTGTAGAAGCTTCAGTAATTTCTGCATACTCCAAGTCATGGGAAATCAGGGTTCTCTAGCCTAGTTGGGAGTGGAGGAACTGTTTAACATAGAAAAATGTATTTTTTTCACTGAAATTGTGCATGGAGGTTCCATATAGCCTGAGCTAATATATCCTAGAGCTGCTTCCCTTATGTTTGTGCAGATCTCTGAATGCACTCATTTTAGGGCCAAAATCATCACCTTTCCCCACCTTTTTGCCCATAAAATGTTGTATAAAGTTCATGCTGTTGTATTTATTGAAGGATCTGCATTATAACATCTGTTATGAGATTTTTTGATGCTTCATAACCAATATTTTGTCAAATATTGCTTAATTTCCATATTTGGAATATTACACTTTCTTCTTGCAGATAACGCAATCCTGGAAGATAAACTGCATTGTAGACTTGATGAGAAGATTTGACTGATGCTAATATGTATATATAAATCTCCAATGATCCATAACACTCTTTCTAGTGTGATAGAAGACTTTCCCACTAAAAGGAAGCACTAGAATGGCATAGACCTTAGTAGATCTAGCCTCCACTTTCTGCAACTTACAAGGAAAACCAAACCCTCAACATGATCTATGTTGTAGTTGGAAGATGAATCTTGGCCAAATGCCTGATAGTGGACAAGATGTACAAGACTCCTCCAAGAGCTACTCAATGGAAGAGGTGGGATTCCCGATTGGGAACACCCAGTGCTAAACAACACTATTCTCAGCTAAACAGCAAGAGAATGATATATGTCTAAATAGAAAATATATTCCAAAATATCATACAATCAACAGCCCATTTCTTGGTGTCATCCTCTTCCTTTTATAAGATATAAATCTTGCCAAACCCTAAACCATATCAATGATTTAGCTCCATTCACATGTGTAGCCTCCAACTAAAACTGTGATGTGCATCTAGGAGGTTCATTGCATCTAGAAAATGTTGTTCATTTGGTCCTGGTTGACTTGGCTAATTGATCCAGCCTCTTTCACACTCAAGTGTGCTTATGAAAATAGCCCAGATTTAGCCTTGTTCACATTGGGCATTGATTTGTTTTGTTGTTTAGGATTTTTATTGATCCTCCTTTACAATTTTATTCATGAAACATAAAAAGTAAAAAAAAATTGTATATTCCCATTAGCTTGGCTAATTGGGAATATTACAATATATCAGTAGGAAATTCAAGATTAACAAACGGACTTTAGATATTCAAAGAAAAATTGTGTTTTGATTATGCTAGAAAAGTCTTGAATGCCAACAAAAAAACCAAATTTAGCCCCGGTAGTCCAATAGAGAAGAGAATTATTACATGTAATAGTATCAGGCTCAATGATTTAATGTCACGGTAGATATTACCGAAAGCCAAGCAAAAGGATACATAAAACTCATACCACTATATGAAGTTCAGTCCACTGTTAAGTAAAAACAAGGTCTTAGTTGATCTGTAAATGGGTGATCATGTAAACAAAGGTTCCGGTCAAAAAAAAATACAGGAGCGAGCCTTGCTCAAACCTTCAAACCATAAACCAAACGGACAGGACATATGACAAGACTGAGAGAAATCTCTTGCCGAAAAAAAACCCACAACCCTACAGGAGATATACCATGTCGTAATCAATGACTGCAGAAGAATACCATGAATAGACCCTTCGCCATGAGAATTAGTTAAAACATACCATGAAGAAGGCTGCGGGAGGAATATGCCAAGCAACCTTATCTTTTAGCTTCCGCCAGTCGTCCAACCTATTAACATTGTGGTGACAGTGAAGTAAGGTCATTGAACCACGAAAACAGTTTCAATGATAATTTAAATTTACAAAAAGAAATAACCCGCGGGGCTCGGATTCATGGATAATACCTAGAGGCATGGGATAGAATTTTGGCCCGATATGTGGCTTTGAGTCTTCATGCCCGAATGCAGTACATTTATGGAAGCTGAGATGGGGCCTACAAAGAGATGGAGAAGATTCAACATAAACCCTTTCAAGAAAACCCTTGAAGGATCTGTGGTCGAGAACAAATAAATTGTGCAAATTTAAAATGCGAACCGATAAACTACAAATGAGAAAAATGTTGTAGAATGGATTGAAACAAACCTCTATGACAGGAGTGAAGAAATTGTATTATCTCAACCAACAGCATTCCAAATGATTTTGGATTCCTTTGCACGATGTCACAAAGAAACCACGAAGAGTTGCAGAGCCCAGAGTCAGTTTTTGTTAGCGGAACAAGTGAATGACCAAATAGGAGGATGGGGTGGGTGTTTACCCTAACCAACCCACCCCTAGCCCACACCATCGATATCCTGGATAAGAATCAGATAGACTAGATGGAGCCAGGACAGAGCACAGACATGTGTAATCATTTCAAACATAAATACATGCAATTGATAGCTACCATTAACCAATTCGAATCAACAGTACATCAATATTGAATAAATTAAATGATTATGATGTGAGATCCACCATCGATATACCAAGTACTATGTGGTCAACTAATACCATAATAAAACTATAGTCTGTGCCATGGGAAAAATCCCAATCGGGATGGCTGAGCATACATGATGTATAAATGAATAATTTCAACCTTCAATTTTTATGGAATTATTTCATATATTTTTGTTGGACCTTAATCATATAATTAGAGTATGTAAATGGTTCCTTGACATATTACACGAAGGTAGATGTAATTATGGGTGAAGTAAAAACATTAGATTTTCGTACTGGGTTACTCTTGGTAGGAAAATTATTACTAGAGATAATAGAAGATTAATTTTTTTTTTATGAATGTATTGTTTAAGGTGTATAGCTGTTACAAGTGGTATTAGAGTGTGGTCACACGCTGGGGCCAGTTGGGCCAATGCAATAACCTGATAGTCATCATTTTGAATTTTTTTTCTTTCATAAAGTTTAAATGCTAGAATTTTTCAATTACAGGAACAGATTAGCACTAAGCTTCCATGAGGATGGAATCTAGCCATCAGGCACCTAGAAACACCAGGGAAACCCATCCTATGACCAACCCTTAGGTCAATCCTGAAATGTGGGTGCAATTAAGCATAGACTAGCACCAAAAAACAAGAAGAATGTTGGAAGATTATCAACAATAGACAAACAGGTTGCTTGAAACTATGCAGCAACTCCAAACATAAATGTTTAAGGTTCATGGCAATAATGAAAGATTCATGAGAGAACATGAAAGGATATTTAAAAATCCTTTCAGACCGACAGAATCATCCCAATCCACAACCTAGCGCCAAGAGGGACACTCAGAAAGAAGGAGAACAACGACAACCACTACATGATAATCTCGAAGGCAGTATAATGCCATGAAGTAATAAGAGTCGAACCTACAATGAGGCTGAATCTGGGAACATTTTAGAACAACAAGATCTGAAGAAACGAAAAGTGGAATTACAGGGTGAATTCCGGATGATTAAGCCTCCCACCTTTGATGGAAAAGTTGAAGAAATGGCAGAAGCGTAGATCATAAACATGAAAGAGTACTTTCAGCTGTACAAATATAACAACAAACTAAAAGCTCATTTAGCCATTTACCAACTGTGGGAGAAAGCAACATTGTGGTGGGAAGAGGTTAAGAATGTGAATGGAGTGGAAGACCAAAATGCAACTTGGGATGAGTTTCAACAATATTTCAAAGATAAGTATCTGAATGAATGTTTCAATGATGAAAAATCCTCAGAGTTTCATGATCTAAAGTTGGGGAAAATTTCTATGGATGATTTTGTTACGAAATTTACTTCGTTATTATGATATGTACCTTATTTATGCGATGAGAAGGCGAAAGTGCAATGATTTTTGAGAAGTTTTCCATTACATATGAAGGAGAGGATTGAGTTCTTGAACCTAAAAAGTATGGATGAAGCGATAAGGAAAGCATGGATGTGCTATCAGGAATCCAAAGCAAAAAGAGAAACTAGGAAAATTTGGCCGCCTCGGAAAGGGCAGAAAAGTTTCACCAATAATAAAAATAACAGATCCGAAAACTATAGGAACACTTCAAGGAATTTGCTGAGGAAACAGAATGGAAAAGGTCAATTAAAGACCTAGTGGGCTAGTGAGGAGCGACATGCTAGAGCTTCTAGTAGACCCGACATTAGACAGTCCCAAAAACCTCTGCTACAATGCTAGGGGTGTGGGGAGGCGCATTATTTCAAAAACTGCCTCATCGAGGAATAAATGAAGTGGCAGCAAATCTACAAGAGGCATTGATTGTGGGGGATGTAGCTGAAAACATATCCATAATCAATGCAGCTCTAGAGGATCGGCAAGCAGACTTCCAACCAACCATGATAGAGCTAGAAGGTAAGTTACAAACCCAATCTGTTTCTATTTTAGTTGATCCTAGGGCCATCTTGAGCTATATACACCCTCGGATAGTTGAAATTTGTAAATTACAGAACTAGAAATATAAGAATCTTTAGTCAGTTCAACTGGCTATAGGGGCAAGAAGGAGTGTCAATCCCAAAGTACCAAACAATGAATTGAGTATTTGGGATCAACACATCACTGTGGAACTCAACATTCAACCTCTGGGATCTTATGACATTTTACTAGGGATGGATTGGATGGAGAGACATTGGTCACTAGTGTACTGTCAGGATGATATTATTTATTTTAAATTAAAGGATGGGACATGACAAGAATTGCAAGGCATTAATAAACTGGTGCAGTTACGACCCATTACAACATCTCAATTAAGTAAATTCATAAGGAAAGGATGCCAGTTTTATGCCATTTAAGTGGGATTCACAAACTCCAAAGACAAGACCCTTATGCTGGAGAATATTCCTATTGTGCAAGAATTCCAACATGTATTTCTTGAGGAAATTCTAGGAATTTCACCAAAAAGGGATATAGAATTTACTATAGAACTATTACCCGGAGCAACACCTCTGTCCCGAACTCCTTACAGGATGAGTGTTCTTGAATTAATAGAGTTAAAGATGTAGCTATAGGAATTGATGGATAAAGGCTACATTCGGCCAAGGATGTGCCCATGGGGAACACCAGTGTTGTTTGTAAAAAAGAAAGATGGCATTATGCACATGTGTATGGATTATCGACAGCTCAACAAGTTGACCGTTAAAAACAAATACCCACTACTGCATATTGATGACTTGTTCGATCAAGTCAAAGGAGCTACAATGTTTTCCAAGATTGAATTAAGGTCAGGTTACCACCAGATCCAAATCAGGGACAAAGATATAAGAAAAACAACATTCCGTACCAGGTATGGCCATTATGAGTTTGTAGTATTACCTTTTGGATTAACCAATGCACCAGCCACCTTTATGAGCTTAATGCATGGAATTTTTCACCCCTACTTGGAGAAATTCATTTTGATTTTTATTGATGACATAATAATTTAATCCAAGAATAAGGAAGAGAACAAGGATCATCTCCGCATTGTGCTGAAAATGTTAAGAGAACATCAACTCTATGCTAAATTTAGTAAGTGTAACTTCTTTAAAGAACAGATCCAATATTTGGGACATGTTATTTCTGTTGAAGGGATTACGGTGGACCCAGAAAAGATAAAGAAAATCATGAAATGGAGGCTCCCAAAGAACGTAGCAGACATACATTCATTTATGGTTCTGGCTGGCTATTATCAACAATTTATCAATGGATTCTCTAAAATAGCTTTTGCCATTACTTCCTTGCAGCAGAAGGGACGAGTCTTTAAGTGGACTCAAGAATGTCGGAACAATTTTGGGTTATTGAAGGAGTTGTTGACTACTACTCCTGTTCTGAAAGTAGCAGATTTGAGTAAAGAGTTTGAGGTATGTACCGATGCTTGTAAGGAGGGTGTACGAGCAGTCTTGACTCGAGAGGGAAGAGTCATAGCATATGAATCTAGGAAGCAGAAGGATCATGAGCAAAGGTATTCAACCTATAACTTGGAACTAACTGCGTTAGTGCATGCATTGCGGATATGGAGGCATTACCTGCTAGGGAAAAGTTTCGTGTTGAGAACTGACCACAACAGTTTAACTAGCTATTTTAAACAAGCTAATTTGAATAGCTAAGTGGAATTCTTTCCTAAGTGAACTCGATTTTGATATCCAGCATGTGAAGGGTAAAGAGAACTGGGTGGACGATGCATTAAGCAGGAAGCTACATGGCATATATGAACTTTACTTTAATCAAATTGAATTCAAATTTCAAGAACAGATTTTAGAGGGAGCTAAGAAGGACCCTGAATACCATTTCTTATGGCAGCAAGAAAAAGCAGACAAAGAGCAAGGGAAGCAGTTAGAATTTGAACTCAATGATAACTAGTTCTTTGTCTACCGGAAAAGAATATATATTCCAAATCAAAAGAATCTGAAAATAATTATTTTGGATGAATATCACATGAGTTCCTATGCAGGACATCCAGGATATCAAAAAATGTTAACTGCAATTAGAAAATATTATACCTCGCCTGGAATGCAAAAGGACATTGCGTAGTATTTGACCAAGTGTTTAGAATGTCAACAAATTAAGGTTTAGCATCAGCATCCCACAGGATTGCTTCAGCCTCTCCCGGTACCAGAATGGAAGTGGGAAGTCATTTCCCTCGACTTCATCATTGGGCTACCAAAGAATATAAGGCATAATGATTCGATTATGGTGGTAGTTGACAGAATCAGTAAGGTGGCACATTTTATTCCCGTCCAGTCCACTTTAAAGATGGTACAAATTGCTGATATTTTCATGAGAGAAATTTTTGAATTACATGGTATCCACCAAATTTTTATTTCAGATCGTGATGTGAAATTTACTTTGGCATTCTGGAGGATACTATTTAGTGGCCCGGGGACACAAATACAATTTATTACTACTTATCATCCACAAACGGATGGGCAAAAAGAAAGGGTGAATCAGATTTTAGAAGACATGATGTGCATGTATGTAATGCAACAACCAATGAAATGGGAGGAGTATCTACATTTGGTTGAGTTTTCTTACAATAAAGGGTATCAAGAATCCATTAAGATGAGTCCCTTTGAGGCATTGTGTGGGAGACAATGTTGGACTCCTATAAACTGGAGCAGTCCAGAAAATAACATGATGCTTGGGCCAGACATGCTAGAAGAAATGGAGCGAGAGGTAAAGAAAATAGACAGAACTTGAAGGCTGCTCAAGACCGGAAAAATGTGTATGATGATAAGAAAATAACTTTCTGGGAATCCGTGATATGGGATCACGTTTATGTAAGAATTAAACAAAAAAAAAGCACATTTCGATGGAATACTTGTGCCAACTTGGCCCCTAGATATTGCGGGCCATTCGAAGTTTTGGAAAGAATAGGACCAGTGGCCTACCAATTGGCTCTACCAAGCCATATAATAGTACATAACGTGTTTCGTGTATCATTACTGAAGCATTACGTACATTACCCCAAGAATGTGATACATTGGCAGCGTATACATCTAAGTTAAAAATGAATTACAATTGAGTCAAAGCTAAAATATCTAATTTAAACTAATGATAATAATTGTGGTATGCAGGTAGAACCAGACGACGAGTTCCTGGTAGAACCGCAACATATTCTATATCGGAGAGAAATAATGCTCCGGAGGCAACTCATCCCCCAAGTTAAAGTGCAGTGGAAGCACTTTGGCCTGGAGGAGGCTACTTGGGATGACGAACATATTATTCAAGAAGCCTATCCAGAGTTTTTTTTTTTTCTGATTAAATAACACTGAGGATGGTGCTTGCTTCAGCGGGGGAAGATGTAACACCATGTTTACTTTAATTATCGATTTAAAAACTTGTTATGGTATATTTTGAATGAGTAACGAATTAGGGTATTCATTGACAATATTTTAATAAATTATCTTTGGTCTTTTGAAAGAGAGTGAATTAATAATTTCCTTGAGTAAAAGAAAAAAGTAATTTATTGGTAAATGATTCCAATAACCCATGGTAAAAAGGTGGAGATAGTTCTGAAAGTTACCATTCCAAAGAAAGGATTTATAGGAAAATCTTGGGAAGGAATGGGGTTCTGTGTAGAAGGTATAAAGGGTGAAGCAATATGTTTTTTCTATGAGTAATCCAGAGCTGGTTAGGAAACCAATGGAGCTCAGGAAATACCCAGAAGAAGAAGAGACTGGATTTAATCCTGAGGTCTAACTTCTTGTCTCATTGAAGGACCTAGACCCTGGTGAGGAGCAAGAGGGGAGTTGAGGACGTAATCACCTCACTCAAGGTTGGGAGGACCATTACACTTCAGAAGGATTTCATCCGTAATTAGGTATTGTTGTATCTTAGATTTCTGTTTCATGATATTTTAGCAGTAGGAAATATGAAAGTCTACTGTTTAAAATTACAGTGTAGGGATATTTGAGTTAATTCATGTGCTACTAGAATTAATATGATAAACTGTGTGAAGACTGCATGTGACTGTGTTTATATATTTCATAAAGAAAACATCTATGTGAATACATTACAAGAACATGATTACAGATAGGACTGTTGAAAATAGGAAAACGCAGTAAACTTGTAATTTAAAAAACACAGTGAAAAATCCAAATGCTATCTAAAAGATGCATTGAATAAGAAAGAGAAAATCATATCCATTACTGTCAAAACATGGGCCACAATTTTCCCAAAACATATAGTCGAATAGAACTAGAATTCAAACCATTTATATGAAGCACTTTGAGGGGGTATGAATAACATTAAATATAAAAACTCAAAGTTTACACCTAAGCGTTTAGAACCCGGACCTAAAGAGAGGGTAAGCATTTAAGTCCCATAGGGTAGAAAACCCGTATAGAGAATAATCAGAATAAACTACCCATGCAGGAAACCTCTAAAAATTCTAAAGATATCACCTATGAAATATATGTGCGAATATATCAGCGGGAAAGTAAATATTAACAAACGGACTTTAGATATCCAAAGAAAAACTTTGTTTTGATTATGATGTTAAAGAACCAAATTTAGCCCCGGTAGTCCAACAGAGAACATAATTATTGCATGCAATAGTATCAGGCCCAATTATACAATGTCACGACAAACATTACCGAAATCCAAGCTAAAGGCTACATAAAACTCATACCACTATATGACTTTTGGTCCACTATTAAGTGAAAAATAGGTCTTAATTAAACTGTAAATGGGTGATCGTGTAAATGAAGGTTCCAGTCGGAAAAAAATACAGGGGTGAGCATCGCTCAAACCTTCAAACCATAAACTGAAAAGACAAGACCTACGACAAGATTGAGAGAAATCTCTTGCCGGACAAAAACCCACAACCCTGGAGGAGATATCACATGTCGTAATTAGTGACTGCGGAAGAATCCCATGAACAAACCATTAACCATGACTGTTTAGTTAAAACATATCACGAAGGAGGTTGTGGGAGGAATATTCCAAGAAACCTTGTCATTCATCCTCGACCAGTCGTCCAACCTGTTAACATTGTAATGACAGTGAAGTAAGGTCACTGACCCACAAAAACAGTTTCAACGATAGTTTAAATTTACAAAAAGAAATAACCCGTAGGGCTCGAATTCATGGACAATACCTGGAAGTGTGGGACAGAAGTTTGGCTTGAGATGTGGCTTCGAGTCTTCATGCCCAAATGCAGTGAATTTTTGTAAGCCGATATGGGGCCTGCGAAGAGGTGGAGAAGATTCCTCTACAAAATTTGAAAGAAAAATCATAAACCCTTTCAAGAAAACCCTTGAAGGATTTGTGGCCAAGAACAAATAAATTGTGCAAATTTAAGATGCAAACCTATAAATTGAAAATGAGCAAAATGTCGTAGAAGGGATTGAAGCAAACCTTTGTCACAGGAGCGAATAAATTGTATTATCTCAACCAAAAGCATTCCATACAAATTCAGATGCCTTTGCACGATGTCACAAAGAAACCATGAAGATTTGTAGAGCCCAGAGTTGGTTTCTATTGGCGGAACAAGTGACTGAGAAAACAGGAGGATGGGGTGGGTGGTTACCCTAACCAACCCACCCCTGGCCCACACCATCAATCTCCTAGATAAGAATTGGATGAACCAGATGGAACCAGGACAAAGCACAGACAGGTGTAATCATTTCAAACATAAATACATGCAATTGATAGCTACCATTAACTAGTTTGAATCAACATTACCACAATTATGAAGAAATTAAATGATTATGTTGTGAGATCCGTGATCGATATACCAAGTACTATGTGGTCAATTAATACCATAATAAAACTATAGTCTGTGCCATGGGAAAAATCCCAATCGGGATGGCTGAGCATACATGATGTATAAATGAATAATGTCAACCTTCGTTTTTTATGGAATTTTTTCATGAATTTTTGTTGGACCTTAATCATATAAGTAGAGTATGTAAATGGTTCCTTGACCATGTAGATGTAATTATGGGTGAAGTAAAAACATTTGATTTTCATACTGGGTTACTCTTGGCTGGAAAATTATTACTGGAGATAATAGAAGATTAATTTTTTTTTTATGAATGTATTGTTTAAGGTGTATACTTGTTACAATGATCATATTATAAGGTCTTGTATTTACTATAATACATATGCTTGTCAACTATAGAAATCATGTATTGAAAACCATTATGTCAGTTTTTCTATATGATTTCCTACTTTCGGCTCATTAATACTAATATGCAATAAATCATTCCAATAATGGTTCCACGTACGATATCTACAATGCACATATGAACTCTTTTCAACATAACTATATCAAAGGATTTTATATAAACCTTTCAATCAATATATATAAATTGATTATTTTTCACCCACTTCAAGGAAGGGAGATTAAAGGTTGTCCTTATTGTTTTTAATTTTAAAGTACATAATTCATTTTTCAATATTGTTGATGGGAGGAAATACCCAGCCAATAGTAGGGGATCTTCCTGGTGTAAAGTCCCAATTAGACTCTAAACCTTTTGTGATAGGGATCCCATCCAGGATGTGGGTCCGGCTACCATTGAATATTTCTTTTCTCGGACACAAATGAGCCCTTTAGACCTATGAGCACATTTTTATTCGAACAATACAAAACAAATGGTTGATGAGTCTCAATGAATATAAAACACTAGAAATAGCAAAGCGAGTTAAAGCATGTAGCCAGCGGAAATGTTGTTAGCATCATATCATTAGGGTCATGCTTGTAAAAGTTGTTGAAGCCACAAAAGAAATAGTTCTTTATGGTCAAAACACCCTTCAATTCCTTAAGCATTTTCCATACGATAGGATAATGTTAATAAAGAAGTTGCCAACATCTCTCAATTAAATATCCTCATACCATTAACACATCAAGTGATCTTAAATGTATAAATGATATAAGAAGAAAACACAGATCAAAAAATCATAAAATATATCCAATACATGTGTTAAACACCATGTTGAAGCACACACATGGTGTATGAGGAGAAGAATGCACACACAAGAGACTCAACCCAATGAAAGATAAGCGTGATTCTTTCTTATTTTCCATTATACAAAGATGTACATTTATAGTACAATGGTGTGACTCTTGGTTTCACATTCCAAGGTCACTTGGACTTCATTGTGACTTTTCATATTCCACACCTACCCATGTAGGATTAGGTGTTCCAACATCCCCCCTTAATCCGAAGGGGTATGTGTGAGTCCAAGAAAAGAGTTGTAATACAAATCTGCAAAGTATACATGACAACACTTGGGCTGAATCAACTCTCTGAAATGTTGGAAAAAGAGGTGGTTTTAGGATGACCACAAACACTGGAACGCAAAACTTGTTGCAGTTCCCGGAACTCTTCCAAAACTGGCAAGAAGCTGAAAGCTTCTGCTAGAGGAATTGTCCCTCATAAAAAAGGGAGACCTTCGACCTAAAAGAAGGGAGGTCTACTACCTGTGGTGGTTTTAAGTTGTCCACCAACCAAAGATGATGGTTTTAGGTTATCCACCAACCGAAAATGATGGTTTTAGGTTATCCACCAACCAAAGATGATGGTTTTAGGTTATCCACCAACCAAAAATGATGGTTTTAGGTTATCCACCAACCAAAGATGATGGTTTTAGGTTATCCACCAACCGAAGGTATGCTCATGGGCATCCGTGTCTCTGGCTACATCTCTGAATCCGGAATGACGAATTGTGGCTCAGGCTCGCTTGAACTCTGGCTGCAACTCTGAACATGGAATGAGAGATTGTGGCTCAGGCTCGCTTGATCTGTCGTCGAAGCTTGTACATGACCACCATTTTCCCCCCTGTCAGGGACAAGGTGAGATGATGGCGAAAACTCAACTACAAGTTTGTTCAATATCTGTGAACAAGTCTTTCATTATTCTATCGTAGGCTACTCTACCTTAGCCTGAGGCCACTGCCAGAGGGTGTCCTCAGCATCCAAGATGAACTTATCTTGGCAAGAGGCTGTGTGTACAAGGCACACTGTCGGGAAGAATGAAGGTGTACCACAACACAGCAGCCAGCGGATGAAGATCAAAACAATGATCTTTCATATGTCCAACTCGATCACAGTGTTGGCATTTTTCAATCTATTGTTGTTGTGGAAGTGGAGCAGGATCTGGAACAACTGCAGGTGAAATTTCATATAGGAATACGACACTCTGAAATATGATGGGCTTGGTGTAGTCTGGAATATGAAAGGACGCATCCTTTTCATATCCAAGACTAGTTCTGTGCTTGTTGTGGACAAGCTCTTCCCAAGGTCCGATGATGGGCTTGAGAAGTGCAGGTTGAATTGCTGCATCTGCATGGAAATCTGCTCTAGTACAAGGAACTGAATGTGAATCATCTGAAACTTTGTTGACACGCTGTTGATGGGAGTCTTTCACAATGTTCTGAACAGAAACAGGTTCAGAATGGTGACTCTTTTGCTGAAGTTCTTCTCGTTGGAGCTGAGATTCCAACTGCAAAAACTCAATCTTCTCATGTGCATCTAGCAAACAACTCTGAATGTTACATAGAGCATCCTTGCTCATTTTTATCATGTCATCAACATTTGAATGAATGAGGTCATTCAACAACATTAATACCTCATTGATTTTAGCCATTTTCAACAACTTAGGCTCAAAAAACAAATGAAAGGGTGTCGACTTCAACCGAAAATGCACCCGTTTAAAATGTGATGCAACAAGAAATACAAATGACTCAAGAAATTCTCAAAGTACAAAATGTGCTCCTCAAATGATGGAGGGCAATCAACAATCCAACAACTCAAATACACTTCAAATCTTGAATGAAGAGGCAAATTCACTCAAAATACAATGTCAATATCTCTGCAAAAATATTTGAATGTGCAGCAAAAACAACTGTGCAAAAGGTCCTTTAAGGCAGCTGAAATTTCTCTTCAAATAGCTGGTCAAGTGATGGCAAACTTGTCTTCAAGTGTAAATTTCTTCAAAAAATCACTTTTCAAATCAATGTCACAAAGCATACAATGTCAAATCTGCAAATTCTTCTATGTCATTTCTTCAATTCTGCTCACATGTCATTGCTGTTCAAATCTTCTCTCTCTCCTCTCTCTCTCTGCTGTTTTTTTTTTTTTTTTAAATAAATGAATTAAAAATGGGGAATATTTTAAAAATGAAAGGGAATTTATTATATCAAAGGGGGCGGGGGAGAGAAATTTATGAAAGGGGAGGGGGGTATTATAATTAGGAAATGGGATTTATTTAAAAGGGGACTATTAAAAAATGATGGAGTTTATTAAATTAAGTGGGAATTATTAAATTAAATGGGGAAATATAAAAAATCGAAATATGAAAAGGAGTGGGAGAGGGATTATTATATGAGAGGGAATTGTATTGAAACGGAGATTTAAAAAAAAAAAAGGTTGGTTTTATTGAATGGAGAAACGACGAATGGAGCTGTAAAAGTCGAATTTAAAATGGAGGCGGATTTTACAATGGAAAGGGCAGTATTGTGTTAGGTATGGCAGGTGGAGTAGGTGGGCAGGACGCGCGGAGCAGTCGTGAAGGCGTTTCAATGCCGTGAGAGTTTGCAGAGCGTTTGAATGGCTGTAGGAGATGGCGTTATGGAGAGGGGGCGGTGTTACAAATCTGTTGGGGGCGAGCGGTATTGTAAAGGCGGTTTGTATTGCAATCGAGGGCGGATATATATTACCAAAATCGAATATAAGGAGAGGGCTGCCGTTGCAGTGAGGGTAGCGTAGTTTAGGGCGTGGTCGAGTGTAGAGATGGGAGGGAGTACGGGGTAGGTACTGGGCTATTGGAAAAATTTCTGGGTTTTATTGGCAATCTGCTGTTGCATTTCAGTACTTGAAATTCTGAAGTTGCCCTCATTTCTGCACTTTCTGCTGCTATATGGTCCTCTGCAATTTTTTGAAGAAAAATTTCCGAGTTTTCTCTGCAATATCTGGAAAAATCTGCCGCTGTTTTAAAATATCTGGCTTTTACTGCTGAAATATCTAGAAAATTCTGCATCTGCTGCTGGAGGAAAAAAAAAATACTCTTCTCTTTATACTCTGTTGTTTTGATTTAAAAAAAAAAAAAAAAAAAAATCTCTCCAACATCCTTGGCCTTTCGGCCCCCCTTTCACCTCTGCAACCCACGGCATCTATCCTCACGCATATCACCCCTCACCTTACAGCCTTACCTAACCCTCATCTTCCACGGCTCCTCCCTCCCTATGCCTCATCGCTCCCAAACTTCCTAACGCAGCCCCTATTCTACCCTACGCCCCCCTCTCCTCCCCTTTACCACGCTCTGCAAATAACACCTCGAGCCCTCTGCAACAGCTCTCGTTCTATACGCCCCCTCGCTCAACAGATAACGCACCCTTCACTCGGCTCTAATACCATGTTAAACACCATGTTGAATCACACACATGGTGTATGAGGAGAAGAATGCACACACAAGAGACTCAACCCAATGAAAGATAAGCGTGAGGCTTTCTTATTTTCCATTATACAAAGATGTACATTTATAGTACAATGGTGTGACTCTTGGTTTCACATTCCAAGGTCACTTGGACTTCATTGTGACTTTTCATATTCCACACCTACCCATGTAGGATTAGGTGTTCCAAAAATATTCATAATTTTAACACACGAGTCCTCATAAGATCCAATAGTGGAATCGACACACTTGTTTGTATTCATTCTCAGAAATATGTATTCAGTGCTATAGAATTCTCTCTTCTCCTTTGGAGTCCCAAAAAAAAGATCTTTTACAATTTCCCGGAGGGAGTATTTATAGAACAAAATTGACCCTTGGGTGTCACTGACTCTCCACATTCTCGACTGTTGACATGCTCTATGACCTAAGAGACATTTGCAACTTGCGACCCAGATCCTTATGCGACATGCGACCCCATGTCTATTGTGACCTGCGACTTCTTTTCTGTTGCGACCTACGACTTGTGCCTTTTCCTTGGTCAAGGAAGCAACTCTATGATTATGAGGTCTGGCATGTCTACTTGTTGCTGAATTTTGAGGTACTCTTGCCATGCTCAGTAATCTGCAGCAACTGGAGTTACCTGGGGAGTGTCTTCTTTTAGTCTATGGAAACACTCAAGAGCATCCAAGACCAAGGTGTGCATTTTCACTATGATCTGATTAGATAGCGAAGCCAGCTTGGTGTATATTCAGACCGGAGTGATGACGAACTGCATGAGGTTTTCCTAAGAAGCCGGAAGATCTTGAGAGGAAGTTTATTTTTTCATGGGTTGCAGGAATTTTCAAATGTCCTAAGCAACCTCTTCTCTCATTTTGTCAGTGTCCAATGCACCCAGAGAAGGAATGTGGTGAATTTCAACCATTGAATCAATTCCACTGATCAGATGCTCATCATTAGGGGAATTTTGAGGTCTAAAATGGGCCTCCTAAAGAAATAATAAAATAATAGCTAAACCAATAAAATAATATTTATGAATTTTCAATTCACTTTTTGCACCAGAATCCATTTAACCATAGTTAAATTAAATTCAAAAGTTGCACCAAAATAAAATTAATAAAAAAATTGGATTGATGTGACTATAAATAAGAATGAGCTTTTCAAGAAAAAGTCATTATCATTGAACAACTAATGCATTTTTCCTTTGTACTAAATAACTTAAAATAAAATATAAATATAAATTTATAAATTCTTTATTATAGTATATTCTATTAATTAAAATTTATATTATTTAAATTGTATAATAACATGTAATTAATATACTATATAAAAATAATATAATATAATATAATATAATATAATAAATGTATAGGGATATGCATTGTTTCTTTCAAGAAATATGAAATGACAATAATATATTTTTATTCAAAAAGTGTGAAATGACATTTATTATGAGTACTTTAGTTTGAATTTAAAAGTAATTAGAGCACTACCATGGTTAACCATGAGCTTTTATCCACCATTGAGAATGTGACAAGTAAGTACCTTTAACTCAAGCAATGCCACTTCAACCATTAGGGATGATGTCATCCACTAAGATGTGATTGGTTCTCATAAAGTGAATTTTGATTCTACATTTTCCTTAGGAGGCCCATTTTAGACCTCAAAATTCCCCTAATGATGCGGACATTACTTTCTCTATATCTTTGACCAGCTTATCTTTGGACTATATCTTCATTCGAATCTGAACCTTCTCATTCTGGGTGGAGACCCAGTCCTTCCTAGGCAGAGTATCAGGGGCCTGCGAATATATGCTTGACCATTCTAGCATATTATCCAAAGCAGTGGAGGCCTCCTTTAGTTACGTAGTCTTGCTTTTGGTTTCCACTTGTGCTTTCAACAATGATGCGACTGTCTCTTTTATCGTGAACATCTCCTCGTACACTTGTTTTATGGTGGCTTCTAGAGTGACTAACTCCCTTTGAATGGTGAGTGGAAATTTGTTAGCTTGGGCGTTTGTGAACTGTAGCCTCTAAATTTCCTCCTCCAGCCCCTTCTTATCCTATTCTACCTGAGCTGCTTTCTGCTCAGAAATTTGCAGCCTGTTTTGTAAAGAGAGAATCTCTCTACTCATTCTGCTAACATTTTCTTCTATGGTCGTTGCAAAGGTGGTAGCTGCTGATGCAATAATAATTAGATTGGTCATCGTGTCCAAGACTATGTCCTTCTCCATTGTGACTACAAGAGGTGTGCAGGGTTCCACGCTAGACATCTTCTCTTCTCTTGCCTGATCTTGTGTGTGAACTAGTCATAGGTTAGCCTTGTTAGATCCAAGAATTCATCTTCCTGCTCCTCGGAGGTGCCAAGTTCCAAGAGGGTAAAACACACACTCATCATAGGGGTT
Organism: Pinus albicaulis; assembly: GCA_034641835.2. Taxonomy (NCBI): domain Eukaryota; kingdom Viridiplantae; phylum Streptophyta; class Pinopsida; order Pinales; family Pinaceae; genus Pinus; species Pinus albicaulis. The sequence goes on from CM076571.1 coordinate 508,804,467, forward strand.
GTCTGAGGTACCTCAATGTGAGCCAGCTCTGTCTGTTTCCCAGTTTCTGGAGGACATGTCTTGCTACCCTCTGCTTCTTTGGAAGAATATTGTTGTTGTTTCTAGCTTTCTTCTTCCTTCCTTCTCTTCTCAGCTTCTGCTTTATCCTGCTCTTCTTTTAACTTGTGCTCAGCCTCGATCCTTTCTTCCTCTTCTTTCCTCTTTTGTTCCTCTTCCTCATTTTTCTTGCGGGCTTCTTCTACCTGCTTCTTATTCTGTTATTCCCTCAGTTGTTTCTTTCGCTTATCCTCCTCTTGCTATTGTGCTAGGGCATCTTGGGTCCTTTTAAGTTCCTCTTATTTTGCTCACTTTTCAACTTCTTGCTATGCCTTAGCCTCTATGTTTATTTTTTCCTATTGTTTTTTAGAGAGATTATTGCCTGTATCAGTCCTTGGCTTCTTGGCTTTGGAAGATGAGGCTCCTCATGGCATGTCGATCCTTACCTCTGAAGTTTTATCATCTTGTTCCCCTTGATCAATTGATTCTTCTGGCATAGCCTCCCTATCCTTTTTGTACCAGTTCTTGATTCGATCTTCGATAGGGCATTCAGTGTGTTGATAAATCCATTTGAATTTGGACTTTTTACAATGTGTGGGGACGATCCTTTCAGGATCATATGATCTGTGTTATATGGGTGGCAAATGAAAGCCCTTGGTTTCCTTAGCCTCTGCCTCTACTTCTTTGAAATCTTTAATCATGTAGGCGCTGACAACAAGCAAGAGATTAGACCATGACTTTTTCATACCTTTGGTGAGAACCTTAGTAAACCCGTTTGTCATCTGGTAGCATACTTCCCACAAGAGTAATTTATCAGTGAAGAACAAAGGCAGCGTGTGGTGTTCCTTTAATGAGCCAAAAACACTGATGAAGGTACTATCTGTAATGGGAAACCAGTTGGCCACTTGGGTTATTGTCTCCATGGCTCACCTGGACATGCATGGGGCATCCTTGCCAAACAGCTTTCCGTAGAGCACGGAGATGAAGTTGTGCGAGATTGAATCTATATATTGTTTGTACTTAGAGGCCCATAACACTTTTAACTCTTTTTGGATTGGTTCGCCATGCTTCGCATCCCAGTTTTGCGCCCATCCTTCAAAATGACACCTTGCGCATACTGCATCCAAAAGGTAGGAAGCCATATAAAACTCGAATGTGCATCCCTCATCAGGTGCTTGTGCTTCCTATATGTTTGACCTGGGGGATTCTATTATCAGGTTGGCCCAGTTAATACGGGTACCATATGTAGTGACAACGTACATGAGCAGAACATAAGTACCGTTGAACATAGTGGCATCTGGTCGGTCATACATCCTGCACATCATTGCTGCCACTAGCTTGTAAACTTTCCTTAGGCTCTCTATCTTATATTCCTGATCTTTATTAAACCTAAACTTTTCGAAGTCCTCCCACCATCCCTTAAAAGTATCTACTACGGGCACTGCATGAGTGGCTGCCCAATCCGTGTTGAAATTTTGTTCTCAGGTGGGGAGTGCATAGTATACTTCTGTGTCCTGCTTCTTTAGGTTAGCGAATGTTTTCCCCGAGTGATCGAAAATGACCCAAATCCTGTATTCGACCTTTTGGAGGATCCATTCAACAATCTCTTCACATGCAAATATGGGTGGATGGGCACCTGCGTAATTAAGTTTGGACCTCTTGACCTGGACATACACCTGCCGATCTGGAAGATCTTCTAGGAAATCAAGCTTGGTAAACTCCTGATATACTTGATACCAAATCATCTCATCCCCCTCTTCGAACACACAAGCGGTGTCTCCATAGATGAGGGGTGGGGAAGGGGGCATGCCTTCTTCTGAGATTTCCACTTCTAGGCTCTTGTTTCTCTTTCGCACTACCGGGGGCCCCATGTCGCTTGAGGCCGATGATATGGACACACACTCGAGCTTATATTTGATGTTCCCTAGCATATTCATAAAAAAATCCCATGATAAGGAGGACGACATAATTATAACTTTCAAATGACCCCTGAGGCTAGGTCACTGCGACCCCTGCCAACTATTATGTGATGAAAAGGCTAGTCCGGTGACTTGGTGACCTTATGACTAGGTCGCTAGGTCACACCAGCGTGAACTCTTGAGGAATATTGACTATGCGACTATGCGACTTGCCACTGGGTCGCGAGGTCGTAAGGTCACGATAGGTTCAAAACCAGGGGAACTGCGACTCTACGACTTGGCGACTTGCGACTAGGTCGCAAGGTCACTACGTCGCTAGGTTACGAGGGTGGTCAATGATTGGTTATGAGTGAATTTTCAACCTTGCGACTTAGCAACCAAGTCATGAGGTTTCTGGGTCGCGAAGTCGCGGGGTCATAATTTAGGCCCGCAGGGTAAAAATGGTGAGATTATGCAACACATCAAGTGGAACGAACACATCTGGGCTTTGAGGCTTTCCCTCTAGGTGGGCTAGGAAGGGAGCTTGGGACAAACTGGTGTAGGGGGAGTTTTCAAAGGAGGAAAACAAAGAAGTAAAGGCATGGGGAAGGTGCAAGCTCTACACAAAGTTCTTGGGATTTTTAAAAGAAGTTAGGATGAGGTCTAATAGACAATGGTAGGGGTGCGAGAGGCAAAAATCAACCAGAAAAGAAAGAGCAAGATGATTAGGCAACTTACCCAGGAAAAAAGCACTCTAGTTGGCTTGTTAGAGAAGTTTTCTTGCTCTATCGCGCATGTCGAATGCGACCTACGCGACCCTTTTATTTATAAAGGGGTCACATGTGTGGTGAATTAATGAGGGTCACAAGGTCAAAACTTAGGGATGGTTAAGGATTATGCAATCTTGCGACCTTGCGACTTAGCGACCTGGAGGTCACAAGGTTGCAAGGTCGCATAGTCGCAGTTCTTGGACTTCAGATCAATATGTGACCTGGGGGTCGCAAGGTCGCATGGTCGCAACATTTTGGGTTCCTTAGGTTTGCGACTCTACGACTTGGAAGTTAAAAGAGTAGACCTGGATTAGACTCTTATCTTTACCAAAATGTTAGGGGCTCAAAAATTTTAAAAGGGGAAAAATTTTGGAGGGTGTTGGAGTGGCTACAACAAATATGTTGTGTCGTTCCACGGTGATATGATGATTCATAAAATATTTATTCAACATTGTCCCTCCATCGTATCTATGGGTTAACATTGTTATGGCACCTGGCATTGCTCTGGTCTGTGGATCTAGATTTACATCAATGTATGATAGTGATTTGAGGTTCGTTAGGGTATTACCCTACCCCCATCCGAACCTTAACCAAATCCTTGTTGTGCCTCCGCCGCTCCAGCCACCAAGCTCTACAACTATGTGCATTTTTACGTTGAATTTCATCTGTGAGGTTACGACTATGGTGAGTTGAAGCTCTTCCCTTATATTGAGCAGTGTGTTGATTCCAGACATTGCCCAATTTTTAAAATCTCTTCAAATGTGTGTTTATGCTCCAAATACTACCTCTATGTTTCGTAATTCGACTCTAGGTTCTTCTGTTGGCAGAGATTCAACTGTTGTGAAGCCAAGGCATTCCGGTTAAGTCGAAATTCATTGCATGTGTTATTGGTTGAGGGTTTCATCCTCTCACTTCAGATTCTTAGGTAAACTATGTTATCCTATGCATATTTTTCGCCTTTGGGTTCAGAACCTAACCTTTCAATTTGCATCTCTGTCTAGTAACTATCTAATGCCCAGGGTTTTGATTGAAACACATGTGTCGAGAGCTCGCAAACTCTACTCAACCCAAGGTAAGGGTGAAATCAAATCATGGTTCTATAGTAAGTTATTTAACAATGATTTGTTGGGTGTTTTTCTAACTCCACCCAATTCAACTTGTGTTGCAGGTAAAGACTTCAAACCCATTTCGATTGGTGCTTTCACCTCCGTCTACTGCAACCCTTACTGAAGAGCTCTTCGCTTCTCACAGGTGCACATGATATTTTCTAGGTGAATCATTTATTGAGTTCTCTTAGGGCATTGTCTCTGGTCTGACAGTGTTATTTTCCTGTTTTCCCCGCCGAGGGTTTAACTCTCTTGTTTATCCCATAGAGGATGAGGATTAAGTTAATTCTATTAAGTTATATGGACTATACAGTTTTGGATTACCGCACTGAAATGTTACCATCTTTAAGAAATGTCAATTATCATTTTTATTTTCATTACTGGCTATATATTATACTTCCCTTGTCCATATCCATGGCTCCGTCATGTGTCGAGTCTGTGCGACAGAGGGTTTTTTTAAGACAAGGATTTTTATTATTAACCTGTCAGGGTTTTTAGGTCAGGGTTTGACTGTCATATTTATAGAAGTTGTACCTTAATTTTAACTGTCTCATATATGTATATTTTTAGTCTCACAGATGTTTCATCCTCTGCTCTTTATCTAAGCTTTCTCAGGGTTATCTTGGATACCCTGCTTCATGTGACAATTTTCATGTTCGTTAATATTTATCATCTCAATTGGTTCTTTTACATGCATGATTCAAATTCATAGTTTAAGATATTCAACTTTGTTTTTAGTTTTACATGGTCTTTCAATGCGAATATTTCTCAAAATGTTTTAATGAGGATATATACAGAATAATAATCTTTGTAGATGTCTTTTCTTCGTCTTATCGATTTTCTATATTCTAAAGAAATCTCTTTTATCTGCATAATAGTTAACCTGTAAAGAATTATGGAGAGGTTTATAGTTAAGGCTATGGATTGTAATGCTAGTTCATGCAGTTTTTTTCTTTCATGTTAGTAAATCCTAGTTCACTTAAGGGTTTAACAGTTTTGAACATTTTTATGCTATTTGCATCTATTTCGAGAATTATTTTAGATGGGCGATCGGACCACCCCAGGGGACTGGTCCCCTATCCGTGTATTAGCCTACCTCTCCTACAGGACAAATAGTTTTTACTCATAGGTTTTTCCTAGGGTTTAACTGTCAAATCTAGGTTATTTACTATTTCTAACGTGAGATTGAACTAGCATTCCTTAAATCTTTTTTTCACATAAACTTAACTTACAGGATAAATAAAATTTTGAATAGTAAATATTTTAGCTCTGTCTTTTGTTTACAGAGTTACTACTCCTATAATTTCTCCAAATAGATACATCATTCAGCATTATGTTCTCTTCTCTTTGAATAAACATAAATTCATAAGTAAATATACCATATACTTTTACAATCTAATTTACTTATCTCACTTTGTGAAAAAATGATGGCTTTCTCTCAACCTTGAGTGAGGCAATGATGTCCTCTACTCCCCCATGATCCTCTCCAAAGTATGAAGTCACAACAGTAAGGAGGTAGACCTCACGACTCTAGTCCAATCTTCTCTCCTAATCAAGTAGGAGAGTTCCACCAGTCTTCCACCAACTCTGAATGCTCTCTCTCCTTCCTCACTTGTTCCTCTTCTCCTACACAGAACCCCTTTCCTAGCCTAGGATTTTCTTTTTATCCCAGAGGAGAGGAAAGGTAACTGTCAGTAATTTCTTATTCAACTACCTTGGAGTCTTGGAAACTTTTACAATCAGATTCATGGTATCACACCATAATTGAAACTTTATTTAAAAAGTAAGAAACTTTAATTCACAACTTTTTGTATTAACATACTTGTTAATCGTTTAAATAAAATTAAATAACTTGAGTATCTAGTTAAAATTTATTTTACTAAATAACATTAAATAATGGTGTTACAGAAAAAATTCCCCAGTTTCTTCTTAACCATATATCCCATTGATATTAGTATAAATACATCTATTTCTATGTGATTATTTTCACATTTATGTCACCACTTACCATATATCCCATTTATATTAAAATAAATACATCTATTTTTATGTGATTTTTTTACCATTAATCTCACAATTTTCCATTTTTTACATTTTCATTTTTACCTATTCTCTTTTAATTTATTAATTGAAGAAAATTCTTAGCCATATCCCATTCATATTAAAATAAATATATCTATTTCTTAACCCCCCTTTAGTAATAAATAAATAATTTATTTAATTTACTCAGTAAATTTTGTGCTAGGTGGTAGTGTGATTGGAAAATTAATATTTAAAGTTATTTTTATTTTTATTTTAAAATTGGTTATGGCTCACTAGAGAAATCACGAGAAAAGTCACTAAGTAAAAGTTTCATTTACTAGATAGTTAGGGGACAATTACTCCCACCTCTAGAGATAAATCATCTCAGTTGGGGAAGTAGGAGGGGAAGAGAGAATGAGAGAAAGATGGAGGAAGCTTTGGGAAAGAAAATTAAATTAGTTCCACATGAGGTTATCAAGGGAATGCGGGTAGCCAATTCTTCAGTTGGTTGTGGCCAGTGGAATCCTGAAACTAGAAATTTGAGTCTAAGGCAGGATGCCCAACCAATTCTTGAGTTGGTTAGAGCGAGCGGAATGTTGAAACTAGACATATCAGTCTCTAAGTACCTGGGTTGGACTATATAGTCTTGATGCTTTGTATCTAGTTGGGTCAATGTTAATAACTGTTCTAGGAATAAAACTAGCACCCAAGAGAATTGGTAAAGAGGATCCTTTTTGTTGGTTGGGTGGAGTGAACTTCATTCCTCATGTACTTCCTGGAAAGCATTAACTGGAATAGATAAGTACTCTAATTATTGTTTTCTGAAATATGAAAATAGGTTTTGGTATATGAAAAACTATGGTTCAAGTGAATTATCTATTTTGAACAACTGACTGAAATAAATTGGTATAGTCTTTCTTGTGCATAACTATGTTAAAGAATATATTGGTGTCAGTCTAGTAATATTATTATTGGATAATTAGTATAAATGATTAGAGCTATTGGATAATTAGTATAGATGAATAGAGAAAAATATATATTTTCATGATCCAAAGAAACTATAAATTTTATTATCCCATAAATTCAAGTCAAGTGAATACAAACAACTCATATACTTGAATGATAATGTTGTTCCAAAAATATTCCAATTTCTTTTATTTATTTATTAATTAAAGAAAAACTTTCTAATTTTCTTCTTAACCATATATCTCATTCATATTAAAATAAATACATGTATTACATTTTCACTTTTACCATTTTTCTCACCACTTTCCATGTTTTACATTTTCATTTTTACCTATTCTCTTTTAATTGATTAATTAAAGAAAAACTTCCCCAGTTTCTTCTTAACCATATACCCCATTCATATTAAAATAAATACATCTATTTCTATGTGATTGTTTTACCATTTTTCTCACCACTTTCCATGTTTTTACATTTTCATTTTTACCTATTCTCTTTTAATTTATTAATTAAAGAAAAACTTCCCTAGTTTCTTCTTAACCATATATCCCATTCATATTAAAATAAATACATCTATTTCTATGTGATTATTTTACCATTTCTATCACCACTTTCCATAAATACCATTCATATTAAAATAAATACATCTATTTCTATGTGATTATTTTACCATTACTCTCACCACTTTCCATTTTTACATTTTCATTTTTATCTATTCTCTTTTAATTTATTAATTAAAGAAAAACTTCCCCAATTTCTTCTTAACCATATATCACATTCATATTAAAATAAATACATCTAATTTGTAACACCATTCAATAAAAAGTAAGTAATTTTTTTATTTTTTCTACAATAACTCAATAAAATTTGGGTTGGATGGTAGTGTGATTGGAAAATTGACATTTGAAGTTATTTTGATTTTTATTTAAAAATTGGTTATGGCTAGCGAGAGAAATCACGGGAAAAGTCATTACTCCCACCTCTATAGATGAATCATCTCAATTGGAGAAGCGGGAGGGGAGGAGAGCATGAAAACACTGGGAGATAAAAAGAAATCAATTCCTAGTAGAGAACACTATCATGGTAAGGAAGTACATTGCTAGTAGGCAATTCTTCAGTTGGTTGGTTCCAGTGGAAAACCCAAACTAGATATGTGAGTCTGGGTTGGACTATATAGTCTTGATGCCCTGTAAAGACCTGGTCAGGTCACTATTAACAACTATTCTGGGAATTTTTAAAGATGACCATTCTTGTTGTTTGGGTGAAGTGAATTAATTCCTGATGTATTTCCTGTCCAACCTTAACATGAATAGATAAGTACTCTAATCCTTGTTTTTTGAAATATGAAAATAAATTATATATATGCAAAAGTATAGTTCACTTGAATTATCTGTTTTGAACCATTGTCTAAAATAAATTGGTATATTCTTTTATGTGCATAACTATGTAAAAGAATATATTGTTGTCACCCTATTAATATTATTATTGGATAATTAGTATAGATAATTAGAGTAAAATATATGTTTAAAATGAAATATAATGGACCTATATTTACATAGTTGCCATACTGTTATTTCAAATCATTAAAGTTCCTGGGTGGATGGATGTAGTAAGTCATAAGTATACAAAGACAAATAAAGTCTCTTTTATTCATGTTTCATTTCCATGGTGGATCTGTATTTGAAAGAACTGGTATACTAAAGATTTTGTTTATAATGTAAACTAGAATTTGAAGTAAATCTGAAGATGCTTGTGATATTATGAAAAGAAATTAGAGTTTTCTGTAAGAAAAGAACAAATATTGTCTTTATGCATATTGAATGATTGGTACATAAGTCTTGTAATATTGTTGGAAATACTGAGAGGAGGGGTGAATTAGTGTTCCTTTCAATAAGTATTATTATTAATCTGTCAGAGCATTAGTTAATCTTCAATTATTATCAGTGTTTGTACAATGATAGCAATGAACAAAAGGAACACAAATGCACACAGTTTTTAAGGTGGAAAACCTCTATGGGACAAAAACCAGTTGAATTATTTTCTAATAATTATTTAATATTCAACTCCAATTGAAAATAAAGCTCCAACTTCCTAGAATCTAGAAAAACATTATTCTCCAACTCCCACTGGATGGACGCTCTAATGCTCGATATTCTTCAGTAGTCAACTGAACAGATGCCCCAAAACCCAATGAGCTACAACTCATCCTAGCGCCACCCTACCACCCTGAATTTTTCACAAGCTTGAACAAGTTGGTGACTTCATGCACCAGCCTAGCACCACACTACCACCCTATAGAAGAATAAAAGAAGAATGGACTCCCGTACCAGGGAAAATGGTCCACTTTACAGTGATATAGAATGATTTAGAAGAAGAAGACACACTATACCATAACCCTAACTATGACACAACCACATAATGATGATCCTAGACCTCCTAACACTGCCTCTTCAATTCTTGGCAGATAGACACTTGTACAATTTTTACAATGATGCATTTACAATGAATTAGTACAATGATACCTTTATAGTGATTGTATGCAATGTTTCCCACTTGAAGGCTTCATGTGGTTAACTTCTTGCTGCTGTTCTAAATCTTGATTGATTCTCTTGTCATGCTACCCTCTTCTGCACCTTACTTTGCTTTGCTAGCCTAGAAAGTCTAGTCCTTTGCAGCCCTTGACAACACGTGATCTAGCTTTTTCTTGCCTTCTAGGACCTCAATACTAAATTTGGTGTATCTTTGTTATTTCACATCCCGAATATGTTATTTTCAGTTTTTAGTAGTCATCTCAATCTTCTTTCCAATGTCACAGGTCTGACCCAATTTGGATTCTTCAAAGGAGAGTTATTCTCAATCTCTCACAATGACCTAATTATGGACTAGTTTAGTAGAGAGAACTTGTATGACATGCCACGTGTCACAGTTTCTTCATTCGGATCTGAAATTGATACAAGGAAAACTAAAATATGTGCACTATCTACGACTTTTTACAAAATTCCAATCTGATACTCAAAGAGAGATTTATTATAATTTTCCCAAGGTCACTTCTTTGATATGAAGTTCAAGAGCCTGCAAAAACACTGACTTCCACAGATCATATCTCTGAAAATGTTGTGTACCTTGATCTTAAATTTTTACAAGAGCTTCCTCAGGATTTTGGCTTCACCTCATGAACATTTTAGCTTCTGAACCTTCGTAGAAAAAAAGTTCAAATTCCAAGATGACCTATTTCAGGTAGCGAAATCCCTTCATAAGGAGGACATAGGGATCATAATTTATATAAATGCTTAGGTTGAGAGGGTCTTCAACAAGTGAACATGGGGGGGATTTTAGGAGCTTAAAAATTATTAATTATTTACTTTTCAATGACCCATGCCACAACCCCATGGGGTTTTATCCCACTAACTAGGGTTACAAACTTCAAACATGAATATGTCTCAAACCGTGAAGAATTTCATGGCGTGTCATATATCAACAGAAACATCTCAACAAGTAGAAACCATCAAAAATATTCTCGACCTAGAATATAGTAATTTTTTAGGTCAAAATTACCATACAAGATCGGTGTAGCCCTTGGTGTTGCTTGGGTTGACATCAATGACAACAATTGGTCAACAATCCCCCCCTTTGGCATTCATGGCAACACAAGTACTCCCCCTGCGATCATGACACCTCTTCCTAAAAAATTATCTCCCCCTTTGACATCAATGGAAAAGGTAACTCCCCCTGACACACAACCATCCTACGGACCTATACACACTTCCACTCCCCCTTTATATTCTGAATAAGGAAAATTTATGAGAACTTGGGAGAATCCCAAGCTTTTGATGAAGATATTCAAATTCTTCACAAGTACTCTTATGATCATCAACGCTTCCTACCCAATCTGCATCTGTAAAGGCTTGAATAATGAGATTTTTACCCTTGGGATACCACAAGTCATATTCTGATGTTCCCTTTAGATATCGAGGAATTATTTTGATAGTAATAATATGTGATTCTTTTGGTGTTGCTTGGAATATTGCTACTTGTCCAATTTCTTGCATAACATCTGGTCAGGAGGTTGTTACATATAGAAGACCACCAATCATAGATCTATACAACCTCTGATCCACATCCTTAGATGAGTCATCTATGCTCAATTTGCAACCTATTACCATCGGAGTAAGGATGGGTTTTCAATCTTCCATTTCGAATTTCTTGATCATTTCCTTCATGTACTTGGCTTGACATATAAATATTCCTTTCTCTTGATGAGATATTTGAAGCCCTAAGAAGTATGCCAGCTCACTAAGTAAAGACATCTCTAACTCTCTTTGCATCCTTGTAGCAAATTTCTTACTTAGTCGATCGCCATTGCTACCAAAGATTATATCATCCTCTTTAGCTAGTAGACATGCTTTAGTTGCTTCATCCAGAACATATATGTTGTTTGGAGCTCAACTTGCTATAACCACAATTTCACCATACCTACCTTTCCTGATTTCACATTTTGTGGACTTGAATAGTATTCCGTGTCCCTGATCACACATTTGTCCAACACTGAGCATATTGTGATTCATTTTTTCAACCAATAGAACATTCTTGGCTAGAGCATCTTTGCTTCTGAGAGTGACAGTACCTGGTCCTGTAACATTTCAAGATCCATCATTTCCAAAGGACACAGTTCCATCCTTCTTCTCTTTCAAAGATACAAATTTCTTTCTATCTCCAGTCATATGCGTTGAGCAACCGCTATCAACATACCACACATCTATGTTGTTTTGAGCTTTGAGAGTGAGAGAAAAATTATCAATCTTCTTCTTCTTCCATGTTCGTTCGTTCTGTGGCTTCAAAGATTCTTCCAGAGGATTTTCAAGTCTGCAGTCTCTCGCTATGTGTCCAAAAGTTTCGACATTTGTAACATTAAATATTATTTATTAAATTTTCAAATCTATTGATGTTTCATTGAGCCCTGGGAGGTTCATATTTGACAGATCTCCTAGAATTTTATTGGTTCCTAGGGTACGTGTGACATTCTACAGCTTTATGACCAAATTTTCCACATGAATAACAATAGCCATAAAAAATATGTTGGTACCTGGATGGAAATCCTCATCGAGGAATTGTCTTCTAAGGCTGTTATTGCAAATATTTTCCAATGAAGTCTACATTCATGTCAGATATCATAGGTTCATTGTATTTTGTTGTAGAAGGTCATGTTTCTTCATCTTTGTAACCGAGGCCAGTTCTGTCGTTGTAAGATCATTGATTGTTGATGAGTTCTTCCAGTGCCCTTGACCTGTTGGCATAGTTTTGGAAATTTTTTCCCTACTTCACTTCCTTATGCAGCGAGGCTACTTCGGCTTCTAATGTTTCCCTTTCTTGGTTTCTTTCTTCCAACTTCTTTTGAAGTGACTCTTCAATACATTTGTGTTCTTCAACTTCAATTTTGAGACCTTGAACTTGTTCTTCAAGAGTATTGGAATGGATATTCTCAGCCTTGAGCTCTTTTATAAGCTTGATTGCCTCCTTAGAAAATTATTTTATGATCAACCCTTCTTCTTTGTTGTTTGATACCTCTTGGTTAATGTGCTTGGCCATAAACAATACTCTCTCATTGGCTTCTTCTTCACTTCCATTGTCTTCATTGGATGATGAGCTATCTTCTTTAGAGAGGAAATTCCTTTTTAATCCTTTCTTTTTTCTTTGCTTGTTGAATTTCTTAAAGCATTTATTTTCTTTTTATTTTCCATCACTTCTGTTCGAACATTTTTCTGTGAAATTCCCAACCTCACCACAGCCGAACCATATCAATGGAAGTTTACCCTTGAATTTTCCCTTACCAATTTTTAGTTTTCTCGTAAAGTAAGCATATTTTCCATCTGAAAGACCTTCTTCATCATCTTGCTTTTCTTCACACTTGCAGATGCATGTCTGTGCCTTTGAAGGTTGTTTCTCCTTATTGGTTTTCTTAGATGCAGCGACCGCAGTTTCTAGATGCGAAGTACCCTCTTCTTCATCAAGTCTCATTTCATATGCTATGAGAACTCCATGTAATTCCTCTTTGATGAGTTTCTCCAGATTTTCACTATATTCTAAGAGTGATACCTTTGTGTTGAATCTCCCTGGTAATGTTCTAAGAATATTTCGTATAATAGTCTTCTCATCAATAGGCTCTCCCAATCCTTCCATAGTGTTGGTTCTTTCATCAACATGTTGGAAGTATGCAGAAATGTTGTTATCTTCTTTCATTCTGAGTTGTTCAAATTTTTCTCTGTAGATTTGAAGCTTTGCTTCTTTGACATTTGAGTCACCTACATATATATTCTCAATCTTGTCCCATACATTTTTGGTGGTTTTACAACCCAACACCTTATGATAAGCATATTCAATAAGTCCACTGATAATAATATTCTTTTCTTTTGCATCATTTACTAAATTATTCTTACCTTGTTCATCTGTGGTTGATGTAAATCCATTTTGAATAGTGTCCCATACTTCCTAACCTTGCGCCAAGAGATATGCCTCCATTCCTCCTTTCTAGAGTGCATAATTATTTTCATTGAACAGAGGTACACCATTATTGGTATGCTCCATGACCTCCTTCCAGCTGTTAAACTGTTATTGAAGGAACCAAGCTCTGATACCAATTGTTGGAAATACTGAGAGGGGGGCTGAATCATTATTCCTTTCAATTAGTATTATTACTAATCTTTCATAGCATTAGTTAATCTTCAATTATTATCAATGTTTCTACAATCATAGTAGTAAACAAAAGGAACAGAAACACACATATTTTTTAAGGTGGAAACCCTCTCCGGGACAAAAACCAGCTGAATTTTTTTCTAATAATTATTTAATATTCAACTGCAATTGGAGATAAAGCTCAAACTTCCTAGAATCTAGAAAAACATTCTTCTCTAGCTCTCACTAGATGGATGCTCCAATGCCCGAGATTCTTCAGTAGTAAACTGAACAGATGCCCCAACACCTAATGAGCTACAACTCACCCTACCACCACCATACCACCCTAAATTTTTCACAGGCCTGAACCTGTTGGTGACTCCATGCACCAGCCTAGCACCAGCCTACCACCCTAGAGAAGAATAAAAGAAGAATGGACTCTCGTACCAAGGAAAATGGTCCACTTTACAATGATATAGAAAAATGTAGAAGAAGAAGACACACTAGACCATAACCCCAACTATGATACAACCACATAATCATGATCCTAGACCTCCTGACACTACCTCTTCAACTCTTGGTAGATAGACACTTGTAGAATATTTACAATGATGCATTTACAATGACTTAGTACAATGCTACCTTTATAATGACTATATGCGGTGCTGCCCACTTGAAGACTTCATGTGGTGAACTTCTTACTGTAGTTCTGCACCTTGATTGTTTCTCTTTTCATGCTAGCCTCTATTCTACCTTTCTTTTCTTTGCTGCCCTAGAAAGTCTGGTCCTTTGCAGCCCTTGACAACACATGATCTAGTTTTTTCTTGCCTTCTAGGATCTCAATATTGAATCTGATGTATCTCTGTTATTTCAAATCCCCAATATGTGATTTTCAGTTTTATAATATTCCTCTGAGTCTTCTTTCCAATGCCATAGGTCTGGCCCAATTTGGACTCTTCAAGAGAGAGTTATGCCCAATCTCTCACAATGACCTAATTATCGATTTGTTCAGTAGAGCGAACTTGTACGGTGTGTCACGTGTCACTGTTTCATCATTCGTCTCTGAAATTTATACAATGAATACTAAAATATGTGAAATATCTTCCACGTTTTATAGAATTCCAATCCGATACTCAAAGAAACAGTTATGACAATTTTTCCAAGGTCACTTCTTTGAGATGAAGTTCAGGAGCCTGCAAAAACACTGACTTCCACATATCATATCTCCGAAAATATTGTGCACCTTGATCTAAAATTTTTATAGGACCTTCCTCAGGATTTTGGCTTCACCTCATAAACATTTTAGCTTCTAAAAATTTGTAGAAAATATTTATGACGCAAATTCCACGATGACCTATTCTAGATAGCGAAATTCCTTCATAAGGAGGATATGAGGATCACAATTTATATAAATTCTTAGGTTGAGGGGGTCTTCAACAAGTGAACATGGGAGGGATTTTAGGAGCTTAAAAATTATTAATTATTGACTTTTCAATGACCCATGCCACAACTCCATGGGTTTTTAGCCCACTAACTGGGGTTACAAACTTCAAACATGAATATCTCTCAAGCTGTGAAGAATTACATGCCATGCCATATATCAACAGAAACATCTGGACAAGTAGAAACCATCAAAAACATTCTTGACCCAGAATATAGTAATTTTGTAGGTAAAAATTACCATGCAACATTGGGGTAGTGCTGCTTAGGTTGACATCAGTGACAACCACTGAAGAAAAAATATGGTGTTCTTCTACTTTTCCTGGAAGGTTTCTTAGGCTCACAGAATTAAAACCAGAAAGCGAAATGATTATATAAATAAATTTGGTAAGGGTTAACTATAGTTGACAGATGGAGGTTTTTGGACCACAGGAGTCCTGAATAATAATATTAATAATAAAAGAGTATAGGGAAATCCCCATGGGTTGAACAAAGCTCAGACGAACCAACCTTGCTTTAACCTAGGGTTCAAAATGAATAACGACCATTGAATCTAAATAGAAACATTACAATATTCTTTCTTACTATATAACCGGTGGAAAACAACATAGATGTAATATTCTGAAATAAAAACCATGACAGAGAAACTTCGCATCATGCAGAATATTCAACCATACATTAATGCACAAAATTTCAAATTTACCATAATAAACCCTCGTAAGAAAGATATCAGTTATAAGGAGAATAAACTGAACAAGAACAAAAGAAGATGAAAGTAGCCATGCATGACTAGCATCATTATAACGAGTAGTCATATTTAAAATATTTGCAAGGTATATCATGAATAAAATAGTATAACTGTAACGAAACCGATACTCCTTTCAAGAATCTGGGTTAAACACTTGTAGCGAATTCTATATATATATATATATATATCAAAACTAAAATTTAGTTATACACGTTATGGAAAATAGTCAGTGACATGGCCCCAATGAACAACAGGAAACCTTAACCCTAAGTACGCTATGGGTACTAACTAAGTTTTAACTCGCAAGAGTCTTTTCTCTAGCCTAGAACATAATAACTATAGCATGCGGCCTGGTTGGAGAAATACGTAGAACCTGGGCCAAAATTAAGATCAACTGGTTATATTCAAAAAGTGACTTGTAGTTGCACCTCAAAAGTAGAAGGGAAGAGGTAGGGTACTAACTTATGACCAAAATCAATACAACTGTTGCGAGAATTTCGTAAGTAGGTCAAGAAATAGTGGAATATGTTTATTCTTAAATATATTAAATGTTAACAGAGAGGTTGTACTTAACAGTTGATCTTGACGGATTTAGGAGAACAAACCTTCAAAGGATACTTCAGAACTCATAATTTGTTGCATAATCTCTAGCCAAAAAGACTTTAATTCGGAGTATGAATTGGTCTGTGGTGAAAGCCATTGGTCTGAACTTGGGACACACTATAAGAGTTCTTCTCTATCAACAGATAGACCAGCAATGAGAAGAAAATTTCAAAATAGCATTGAAGGTTGAATTATAATCCTATTAGTCTAGGATAGATAAGTTGGTAAAGAAATTGTAGATAGTGAGACCTAGGGTGAATACCTAAGCTGAACCATTCTTCCATCGCTGAGATGGTGGGTTGTGCAAGTGGCAGAGCTGCTCGGCCTAGGAAGGGAGTGTTGGAACAAGGTCCCCTAACTGTGTTTTTACATGTTCCAACAATTCGTTTTTGATATATTCTTGTAGTAATTGGTCTTTCGTAGGGGCTTTGGGGCGGTTCAAAGCCCCCAATGTAGTGTAATGGGTCAAAGGGTAGACCTAGAGTCCACAAACCATAGTTTGTAGACCACAAGATAGCACAAGCTATGATGATATAAAGAGATGGATAGATTGAGTTGAAGGGTAAGTAAGTAAGACTGATGCTACGTACAAATTGTTGAGATCTGTTTTGGGTAGTTTTGGGCAAGGACTCTTGCTGGCTTTGTGCGCGGAGATCCTCAGTACTGCTGTGTGCGCGAACCCCACTGGCTGTGTGTGTGGGCTATGACATGGGTTTGTAACTTGGTTTTTGATGTTAATCAATGTAGAATCTATTGAAGTATCTTTATTCTATCTGAACTGGTTGTGTTTATTACTGGAGTACCTCTATGTTCTATGAATAAGTTGTGATTGTATCTGCGATATATGAATTAGTTGCAATTGTGATGTTCTATGGTGATAATTGCAGATGCACACGTGGATGCGAATGTGTTGATCATATCTGTTTAATAATATTAAATTTTTTTATTTTTACATGCTAATTATACTGTTAAGGGATCGATAACAGGCTTTTTTCGGTGCGAACCTGATAGAACTTGACAAGATCTGCTTTGATTATCTACTCTCTCCCAGGCTGCGGAAACCTGGTTCCAACACCCGCACATACTACTTTGGGTGAGACCTTGGCCTACGAAAGTAGGTCATTGCCGAAAGGGCCAGTAGTATAGGGGTTTGTTGGAAAACCTTAACTCTGAACCTGGGTCAGGACCCCTCAAGCTAAAAAATGGTTTTGTTGCTGGGACTGGGAGAATTTTGAGAGAGCGATTGGTTAATGCCATGAGGCCATTGGAGACCTGAGAAATTGGAGCTTGAAGAGTGGTTCGAAAGACAGATTCAGGAATTTTCTGTAAAGGTGAATCGCAACATGAAGCTAACAGCTAAGAAGTGGAAGAACAAATATATTTTCATTGAAGTATATGAAATTTTCTTTGTAACTTTTGCGCACGAGCTCCAGGAGTGGCTAGCGAGGCTAGTAGAATTCCAGACGTGTTGGAAAGACGATCAAGTTACACAATGGACTCCCGAATTGATTCAAAAGTTGGAGAAGGCTGACAACACAATCACCCGCATGATAGATCATTGGGTGGGCAGTGTGATAGGAGGATTTGTAATGGAATTGATAGTCGATCAGTTTGTATCCTACTCTGAGGCAGAGTGAAGGTTCTTCAAGGGATTCCGAGAAAAGTTCTTGTGAAAAATTCTGCTACTAATTAAAATATTACTATGCGAAAATGGAATTTTGTGCAGCCACACCGAATGAGTGACCTCTGATTAGAGTGAAAGTACAACATGAAGTGGTAAGTACTACCAAGCCAACCGAGAAGGGGATAGATCCATCTACAACCCATTAAGAGAGCCAACTGCACACGCAGGAACTAGTCCTCCGGCTACACCATCTTTGAGTTAGCATAAGGGAAAGAACTCCCCTATACCTCTTCCACCACCAGAATAATATATGGCCGCACACATGAAGATGCCCACCTTCAAGGGTGTAGGAGATGAAGATATGGACCAATTTTGGTTTGTAGCAGAATCAGTATGGACTGCGCAGAATGTGGCTAGCGATGCCATAAAAAGGGCACAACTATCCCTCGCCTTTGAAGGAAGGGCCCTGGATTGGTACATGGGGTACGTAGGCCAGCATGCAGATCCATCTATTCAAGAGATTAAGAATGCTTTAAAACAACAGTTCTGGAAGCCTAAGTCCTACGCTCAGTTGGTGGTTGACTTGAAAGACTTTAGACAAGGACCCACTGAGTCGGTATGGGAAGCTGATCAGCAGCTAAAGAAGGTTATCAGAGATGGGGAATTTCAGCATCATGATAGATAGAACAAGGAATGGTTCATCACCATGATATTACCTCACCTGCACGGACCTATGGGTCAGTAAGTGATTGAGATGCAAGAGAAAGCCTTGGAGATCACTATGAAGCTAAAAGCTATGCCAAGAGACAATGCCCAGTTTGGGGTACAATAGATCTAGGGACAGCTGGAGGCAATGCACCTCGAAATCCAGAATTTGCGCAAAGAGTGAGGAAAAGAAGCTAGCCCAGACATATGGTGTGTAAGATGTAGGGTGTTGGGGCATACCAAGGATCAGTGCCCTTTGCTGGTAGACTACATGCAGGTTGGGGGGCCCAGCCCATTGTTCCCTAAAGATGCTGCGGGACCAAGAGGTCCCACGTTATGGTGCGTTGATTTCTATGTAGCTAGACTACATGATACCAACCACTGCCCCCGTCTTGGTGCCTATGTTACAGAGTTAAACTAACAATGGTGCCAATTCTGCTCATCTGTGGGACATGACGAACAAACTTCCAGACATATGACTTAATGATAGACCGAGGAAACCTGTACAGGGTACAAGCTAACCCTTCTTCACCACTATCTCCCTCGGGAAGAGGAGGCTCCCCAGCCAGAGGCAAGAGAGGTGGAAGAGGTGAAAGTGCAGGACAAGGAAGAGGGAAATTGATCTATTATAACTGTGGATAATTAGGGCACTTCACAAGGGACTGTCTGAACCCTACACGACAATCTTGCTGATATTGTAGACAATTGGATCATGTGATCAAATATTGTCCAGTACTAATAACAAAAATATAGGAAAAACAACAGAAAACAACGTAGAATGTGCAAAGGGTTAAGGCAGAACTGCGTGATGAGGGACCTGGTATTAATGTCATAATGCGCAGCGGTATGGCTACTAGAGGAGCTAAGGAGAGAGCTACAGCTTAACCCCTTATCCAAAAATCTGTTATCAAATAGGAAAGCTTGGACCTACAGAAGGAGAAAGAAAACTTCATCGAAGCTCACAAATAATTTACCAAGGATGATGCATCTACTTCTAAGGCTCCAACAAACCTAAGAGCGGACGACAAAGTTAAACCATTCCTACAGGCATGTATGAAGCTGCTACGGTCCCAGAAGACAGTAGAAAATCTTCAAGCACTGATAAACAATTGTGCAGAAAGAACTGACCCTCCAATAGAAGTTAAAGATGTTCACAAAATGTACAAGCATAAGAAATGCACTGGTCGGGAAATGCGGCTAACGGCACATATTGGTGATTATGAAATGGATCAGGTCATCTTGGATCTAGGATCTGATGCGAATGTCCTGCCCAAACAAACATGGCAGAGGATGGGAGAACCTAAGCTAGAATGGTCTACTATACAGTTGTGCATGGCTAACCAACAGAAGATCATACCGTTGGGGAGATTATCAAAGATTATGGTAGATATCGCAGGGGTTAAGGTATACGCAGATTTTGAGGTAATTCAAATTGTAGAAGATGTGGACCCTTATCCTACGCTCCTAGGATTGGAGTGGGCTATAGACATGGAAGGCATTATCAACTTGAAGAAAAGGAGCATGGTTTTTGAGAATGAGGGTACGATAGTAATAATCCCTCTAGACCCAATGGAAGGAGAGCAGTATACAAAACCCATGTGTGAAGAAGACAACGTGGATCATATCTATAGAATAACCACCCGGGATGAGGATTGGATTAATCCTACGGCTGATGGTGTGCTTTGCTGGGAGAAATACAGTGAATGCCTCTCTGAATTCGACGAGGAGATTGAGAATTGGCAGAATTGGTTACATGACGTATCTGCGCTACAATGTTTTAGGATCACGAAAAGCTTCCATTGTATCTCCTCAGAGGTAAGAGAGCTGCCTTAATTTGATGGTTCTAGTTGTATTAGGGATTTTCTGAGAGCATTTGAAGCAGAAGTCCCAAGGGAGCAAAGAATGTGGGTGCTTAACCTAGCCATGCGTGTGACCCCAACGCAATGGTGGGAAACTCATAAGGGGACATTCCAGGATTGGGAGGAATGTCGCCAGATGATGATCCTATGGTTTGAACCTCTGGTTCACCTATGTGTGGAGATGTTCCTTGGCCAAGGAGACTCGCGCAGGCACTTGGCCGCATGGATGGAGGTATGGTGAGAAAGGACTAGGGACGAATGGGTCCACCTTTTCATTCATGCCTTGGGGCCAATCCCCACGGCATGGTATTTGGATGTAGAGCTACATCAGTGTACCCACCATTGAGAGACCCTGAGAGATGATTTTGTGGGCACGTTTGGATTGATAGGTGGAACTGAGGCATCAGACGAAGCCCTGCAGGACATAGATGCCCTAGTATTTGATGAATCACACTCTCATGTGGAGTATGGGGCACCAGCTTGGGATACACAGATGTAGGATATTGCTAACTTCCACAATCTATCAATGGAGGAATGTGACGAAGACCTGCGAAATATCACTATCCCGAAATCAGAGGGTGAACGTGTAGTTGTTGGACCTCCACTACAGACCATTGATGTAACCAAGCCTCTTAAGCTGGGGGAAGTCAACATTAGAACAAAATAAAAACCTAAGCTAGCTAATATTGGGGACTACTGGGATGACGATACTGTTGGAAAAGTCGCAGAACTTCTCATGGAGTACCAGGACCTATTTCCAACGAAATTCTCAGAACTCAAGGGTATTGCAGGGGACTTGGGGGTCATGCGAATCACGTTAAAACTAGATGCACACCCTGTCAAGCAACGACCTTACCGATTGAACCCCAAGTATAAGCAGAAATTCAGGGAAGAAATTGACAAAATGCTAGCCACAGGTATCATCGAACCAGTAGAACATTCAAACTTGGTAAGCCCTATGGTGTTCCAAGAGAAAAAGACTAAAGGAGAACTAAGAATCTGTATCGACCTACCAAAATGAATGATACCTGCGTAGATGATCCCTTCCCTACACCATTCTCTGATGAAATTCTCGATAGTGTGGGAGGGCAAGAATCATATTCATTCACTGATAGGTTTCTAGGCTACCATCAGATCCGGATCACACCTAAAGGTCACAGCAAAAATACGATCGCCGCCGAATGGGGATCCTTCCAGTACACTGTCATGCCATTTGGGATCAAGAATGCCCCTACCATATTTTCGCGGGTAGTGGTCACAGTATTGAAGGAGTTCATCCACAAGTTCTTGGAGGTATATTTTTATGATTGGATAGTATTTGCATTGGTAAAGAAGCACGTCTCGAACTTGCACATGATGTTGGATGCTTATCGAAAGCACTAGATTTACCTAAATATTAAGAAGTGCATATTCTGCATACATTTCGGGATCTTGTTAGGCCACGTAGTCTATCGGTAGGGACTGATGGTTGACCCCACCAAGGTAACAATTATCATCAACTTAGTCATCCCTACAACTGAGAAATAGTTGCGCTCCATCCTTGGGCACACAGGCTACTACAGGAAGTTCATTCAAGGGTATGCACTGATCATGATACCCATGGAGAAGTTGCTAAAGAAGGATGTTTCATTTTTTTGGGACGCAGAGTGCCAAAATATTTTTGAGCTTCTCAAGGAAAAGATGGTCTTTGCACCTATCCTCATATTTCCTGATTGGGCGAAGGTTTTCCACGTCCATGTAGATGCTTCAGGGATCACCCATGGAGTTGTTCTTACGCAGCCCGGGGAGGGGGAAATTAACCACCCGGATGCATTTGCTAGTATAAAACTCTCCAGTCCAGAGCATAACTACTCCACTACTAAGCGCGAGGGGCTTTCCATGGTATATGCCTTGCAGAAATACCAACATTATCTGCTGGGAAGGCACTTCAAGATGTTCACGGATCAATCCTCTTTGAAGTACCTAGTCAATAAGTCTGTGTTGGGGGGGGGGGGGAGATTTACCGATGGTTACTGCTATTCCAAGAATATGATTTTGATATTATTGTGAAGCTGGGGAAACTAAATGCTGGACCAGACCACTTGTCCCGAATTGAGAGTGGTGAAGAACCGACCAACCTAGAGGATGGAATGGTCGATGCACAGCTATTTGCTATTAAGGTGGTCGATGCACACTTTGCCGATATTATTCAATTCTTAACTATTGGGATGGCACCTACAGAATATTTGGTACAACATAAAAAAGAGTTGGTAACCCACGTAGTGGACTTTACCATCATAGTGGGCCACTTGTATAAGCTGGGAGCTGATGAGGTACTGTGAAGATACGTTCTGGAGCATGAAAGACAAGCCATCTTAGCAGAAGCCGATGGAGGCATAGCAGAAGGTCACTATGCAGGGAAAGCGATGGTGCAGAATATCTTAAGAGATGTGCTGTGGTGGCCCACACTGCATAGTGACTCTTATGACTATTGCAAAGCCTGCGACACTTTCCAAAGGACAGGAAGACCGTCGCGTAGGGACAAAATTCCCTTGTAACCACAGATGGCCCTATAAGCATTTGAAAAATGGCCCATAGACTTCGTTGGGCCCATCAACCCACCAGGGAAGAATACAGGTGCCTGCTACATCATCACTACGACTGATTATGTAACCAGATGGGCCGAAGTGCAACCTGTGAAAGATTGTATTACAGATACCACTACGCATTTTATTTTTGAACATATTCTAACCAGGTTTTGTTGTCCAAAGATCTTGATGAACAATAGAGGTATGAATTTCATTAATGAAACAATACAAGCTTTGACTAAATAATTTTGAATCCACCATGCAAAAGGTACCCCATATCACCCGCAGGAAAATGGAGCAGTAGAAGCTTTTAATAAAATTCTGGAACAAGTGTTGAGCAAGATCTGTAATGTCGATCGAAGCGATTGGGATGTGTGCATCCCGTCGATACTTTGGGTTTATCGGACCACGTGAAAGAAATTGACTGGGAAAACATCATTTTAGATGGTTTATCAAAAGGAGGCCATTATTCCCATGGCATATATTGTTCCTAGCTTGCGCATCGCAGCCTTTATGAACATGGCAGAGCCCAATATCATGGAGGAACGCTTGGTGTAGCTAGTCACCTTGGAGGATGATCTGTTTATTGCTAACTTTCATCAGCAAGTTCAAAAGGCTCGGGAAAAAGCATGGCATGATAGACATATTCGGCAGAAGGTATTTTTGGAACGAGAATTGGTCCTGCTATATGATAGCCAGTTTTCAAAACACACGGGGAAGTTCCGTCAGCACTGGCTAGGCCCCTATATG
>CM076571.1:508828326-508892053 GCA_034641835.2 Pinus albicaulis
GCTAACACATTTTTCAGAGGCTTATAATTTATCACTAATCTTGGAACTCCTCTGACTTGCTCACTTCTTTTATTTACATAGAATCCATAGCAGTTCCATGGGCTACTGGATTCTCTAATTAGCTTCTTCTGTAGAAGCTGTTCAATCTCATGCTGACAGTGCTGTCTGTCATGAACAGACATAGGGATGCTCCTTGACTTACAAGGCCTGCCAGTATACCCTTCCTTGTAAGGCAATTCGATGCTATGCTGCTTTCTATGCCAGAAAGCATTCGGCTCTTCTGAACAACACGTTTCTTCAAATTCTTTCTGGATAGCAGCAATCTTCTTTTGAACTTCTGGGGAGCTCAACTGTTCTTCGACTCTGATAGTATCCTTGTGATCTTTAAGCTCAACCAAACTCTTTTCAATCTTTTGAAGTTTCTTTTCTTGTTCTTTCATCATCTGCACCATGGGTGAGATTCTACTTCTGGAAATATATGGTAATTCAATTCTTTTACCAGAAACAGTAATAAACATTCCTGCAGAGCCATCAGGAAATCTCACTGACCCATGTGGTTCTACTGCTGCTAAAAAGACATTACTCAAAATGCAATCAACAGGGATGTCTGAGACTGCTAAGGATATTTTTACACATTTGGAATCAAAACAGACAGTAGCTCTAGAAACTTCAAACTTTAATTGCTTCATCCCTAGGCCATGGACTTCTTTTTCTGCTGTAGTCCAATATCTTGAAGGGATGATATGTTTAGAAATCAGGTTAAGATCTGAACCAGAATCAACTAAAGCAATAACCTGATAAACATGACCAGCAACAGAAAGATTTACCAGTATATGGTGCTGCTGATACTGAACTGCAAGGACTTGCATGTCCCCGATTTCACTGAAGCCTGATGAAAAAAATTGGCCTGATGCAGTTTGGACTTCAGTGTGAGGCTGAGTGTGCAAAATATAATTGTTCGGCTTTTTAGACACAACTGCTGATGGGGAAGCCGACTGATTGTTCTGAGCTTTCAGAACAGCAAGTTCATTCTTAATATTGCGCACTTCAGTTTTTAACTCATGTATCTCCTTATTCACCTCCCCCAAAGTGAGGCCACGAGCTTTGTTATGCTGTTGGAGATACGATTTGGTATTCCGGTCATAAGAAGCTTCAACAAAATGTGGCTTCTTAGACGAAGAAGAACTGGAGGAAGAACCAGGAAGATTCTTCATGTATGCAGAAAGGAGAGCATTTTTCAAATCTCCTTCATCCATGGCTCGAATTTGGGCAAAAACTTTGAGATCATCATCGGTTTGGGCCATGAGGACATGAGGTGGATCTTCCACAGCTGAGGAATAAGAAGACTCAGAATCAGACTCAGAAGAATCACATTTACATGCATCTGGGTCTGAGCATTGGCAGTACATATTGACTTGCTCTTCAGAAGAGGAAGAAGAGTAGTCATCGGACGAAGAGCTTTCAGAAATGGCATGCTGTTGTATGGACAAGCGACGACCTGGATAGGATGGACATTCAGAAATCCTATGAGAGGTAGACTTACAATAGGCACAGGCGTCGGGATCTTGCTTGACAGTGGTCTGGGAGGTAGAAGGCTGTTTATTCTTAGCATACCTTGCAGAATTTTTACCTAGACCTCTTTTTGACTCTAAAGCAGTAGGACACATATTAGAAGTATGGCCCTTTTGACCACATAACCAGCATTCAATATCTTGCATTTTGGCCACCTTTGCATCTCTTGGCCGAATATCATGGGGCTGGTAATAATGGGTATTAGGCCTCCATCTGGATTGCCTCTTTGGGGCTCTAAGTCTTCTGTGCTCCTTAGGTCTGCGAAGTTCTCTTCTTTTGGCAGAACTCAGTCTATAAGTAGACTTACTTCTTTTGTAAGCCTTCTTTGATTGTCTCTTGTGCTTTCTTCTGTGCACAAGGGGATCATCCACTATAATGCCATATTTACTGCAAAAATATTTTGTACCAGGAAGTCTGTTCAACTTATCAATAGACTTCTGCATCTTTGACCTGGTACACAAAGAAATCAAAACTTTTGTTATGATGCCATAAAAATCTCCCCATACATAAGTCTCCATTGGCAAAGGGAAGGCATCCTCCATTTTCAAAATGTCTACTAGCTTTGAAGGCAGAGCTGCTAGGATAGACTTGCTTCCATAATAAATTTCTGGGATCCTTAACCCAGAATATTCTTTGAATCCAATCTCTATGGAAGTCTTCATACTGATTAATGTTGTTGCATTTTAGATTCATCAGAATGATTTCATGCTTATCTGCAGCAACATATTCCAATCCACAAAAATGCTCCTGGATCAATGCTGTGAGAGCACCGATCATATTGCTAAATGCCCCAGGTGCCATCAGTATTGTTCAGTGTCCTGCAAATTTCATCCTTTAGAATCTCTTTCTCCATTCTTTCAATCAACGCGGGAGGAAGATTCTAATTCCACCATCTAGGTGTGCCTAAAACATTGCAGTTGTTTCACAGGGCCTCAGCTTCATTCTTTCCTTGAGCCACACATCGGCTTGCCAATGATCATTTGATCCAAAATCGCACGATCGATGTGTGCGGACATGTTATCTATATTCCACTCCTTATGGCTCCCTTCATGGAACGTTTCTCTCTGTGGAATCTTCCCTACACCAGCAAGGTCAGGGGGTGCATGTCTGGTATACTGATAGGAAAGACATGGTCTGTAGATTCAGGGTCTTTCATGACTTCTGCTATAGTAATCCTTTCAGACCTTTCTTCTGGCTGTGATTCAGACCTTGACTCTAACACAGGGGTCTGAGACAACTGTGGGATTTCTCTGGGCATGAGATAAGGAAATCTGGAGACAGGAGGAACTGACTCAGGTTTCGGGATCTCATGAGGCACAACACTTTTACCCTTACCAGCAATGAATGACATTGGAATTGGTTTGCTGGCCTTCTTGACATTCAAATTTTCAAACTTTTCAGACAGTTTATAAACAGACTGTCTGGTGGCTAAAGACTGATCTAAAACACTAGTTTCTATCTCATCAAATTTTACAGAAGAATGTTCTGTAATGCTTCTAA
The DNA here is from genome assembly GCA_034641835.2 of Pinus albicaulis. NCBI lineage: Eukaryota > Viridiplantae > Streptophyta > Pinopsida > Pinales > Pinaceae > Pinus > Pinus albicaulis. The sequence goes on from CM076571.1 coordinate 508,831,399, forward strand.
CTACTTGTAAGTCACACTGTACAGAATTTAGGAGTCTATGTACATCATTCACAGAAACTTGAACTGAATCAATTTGGTCTTTGACCAGGGCAGACTTGGCAACATTCTTCTCCAACCCCGTGAGTGCAGTATTGGTCCAATTTAACTGCTCACTCACCTTCTGAATTTTTCCTTCAGAACTCATCAACAAATTATCATGCTGCACCAAAGGACTAGCATGAGCTGTGTTGGATCCTTCTCCTAACACAATACTTCTGAATGGAGGATATGTGGTGGAGGTTTCAATCTTACTGCCATCAGTTGCAGTCCATGAATGTGAGGAAGATGTAGTAGTATCAGCCATTAATACTACATCATTCTCCATCATTTTCTTCCAGACATAAAATGAAATCCAAACTTGCTTCTCTTCCATATACTCTTTCCATTCTGCTGCAAGCTTTATCTTCTCCTCCTTTGGATAAGCTTTTGCAAAAGCATCAGCTTTAGGATGTGTAAACAAATCCCAATTTACCATCTGCTTCATTAATTTTATATTCTTCACCTACAAAGAATACATATAAATATTTTTCAAAACCAGTATATATATATATATATATATATATGTATGAAATTTTATTTAAAATAAATATATATATATATTTTTTTAAATTTTAAAATAATTATGTAAACAATTTTTTTAAGCATAAGATAATGAACTTGCGGATTTAGTTTAGAAAATTCATTACTAAAAAGTAAGTATGCATAGAAATTTTATTACTAAAAAGTAAGCAGGTATATGTTTATTCAGTGTTTAAAAAAAATGTATGTTTATAGGGTTGTATTTTTATTAATATAAAAAAAAAAAAGAATAATTAATAAAATATTTTAAAATAATTTTAAGATTTCAAATTGAAAATTTCTGAAAATAAAATAGTTTTTTGCAAAATATTTATAATAAATTAATATCAAACAAAAATACATTAAACATATTATTAATAAAATTATGTTGATTGTGAGCTTCCTTTTAATTCAGTTTACTTGTTATTAATTTATGGTTTACATTCAACATTTTCACATCCTATGTTGATTTTGAGCTTCTTTTTATTTCACTTTACTGGTTATGAAGCTATGGTTCACATTCAACATTTTTGCATTCCTTTATTGTTACTCTATTGTTTGTTTTTATTTAGCCTTATCCATTATAGACTTAATAAATAGACAATCTACTAATTGAATAAGCTACAAAATTGTTTCTTATGAGACACACAACCATGTGTTGAAGAACGACACTCATGAAAACTTACCTCTATGTTCTCTTCTAGCTATGCATTGTTTTTATTATGAACGAAACTTCATGATCCTCAACCTCTTCCTACAAGTGCATTATATTAGTTAATGAAAATATTGAGTTTTTATTATCAATGATATACTCAATTTGTCTTCTTGACACTCATATGAATTTCAGATGTTTTATAGAATGATCATCTCCCATATTCCCATGTTTCATTTTATTTTTTCAACACAACCCAAAATTCCCAAACTTATCATATTTTCCTTAGAATATTTCCTAGACTTCTATTCGCCATTTCTATCTCGCTATCATTATGAGGATGCTATCCTAAGCTGAGGATGAGGTTGGTTCATATTTGTTTCCATAAAGTTCTCCAAAAATAGCCTAGAACCGTGGTGTATGAGATAATACTTCTTGGTAATATGTGCAGTCTATCTACTTCTTTGAAGAATATTTTTTCTATGTTGGTTGCATCATTTGTCTTTTTACAGGTTATGAAGTGTGCCATTTTTTAAAATCTTCCAACAACAATATAAATTGTCTCATTCCTCATTGAGTTCTTGGCATTCCTAGTGCAAATCCAGGCTTCCAGACTCTCATGGTCTATTTGTAATTGGTGGGAGTTGATATAGTCTAGTATTCTGACTTATCCTTTTGCATATTGACATATTTTGAATCTTTCAACAAATATTTTAACATCATCTTGCATTCCTTGCCAAAAGTAAAATGAGTGTAATTGTGCTAAATTTTTTTCTTTTATCGTACTCGACAGATTTAACATGTTTCTCACCAAATTTTGTTTGGGTGTTGATATTCTATAAAGCTCGATTAACAGTATAAAATATAAATTATTTTTGCATGAGATATGTCTCCAATTCTTTAAAGTTTGTGTGAGGGTATAGAACTATTTATCATATGAAAAATGCATTTTTTTGTCTTCATTAAGTTTTTCACTGAAGTAAGAATTTTTCTCCCTTATTTACATAACACAACTCATGTTGTAGTTCCACTCGCATCAGTTTCAACTTGGAAAGGTTTTTTTAAATATGGTATCTCTAGGACAACCTATTTTATGATTTTTCTTCTTTAGCAACTCAAAGAATTTATTAGAAACTTCTGTCAAGAAAAATGGTTGCTTACTTTCTTTAATGGTCTCCACAGTTGTAGCGCAAATTCCATTGAAATTTATGTTGAATTTTTTGTACAAACTTACCAATCCATTGAAGCTTTGTACCTTAGAAACACTCCTTGTGGTAGGTCAGTTGACTAAGGCCTTCATATTTTCTTGATCCATATTCAAACCATCCTTTGACACCACAAAACGCAAGTACACTAATTCTATCATCATGAAGCTACATTTCTTCAAATTATTAACAACTTCTCTTGTTTCGGTTTCCTTAACACCATTCTAAAATGCCTTACATGTTCTTCATTTTTCTTAATGTAAATTATGATATCATCGAGATAAACAATAACAAATTTCCCAATGAATTCTTTTAATACCTCATTCATCATCCTCATAAAGGTATTGAGAGCATTAGTAAGCCCAAAACACATTATGAACCATTCATATAACCCATGATTAGTTTTAAATGTTTATTTCCATTCATTAGCTTCTCTATTTATAATTTGATGATATCCAAGTTCGGGTCTATTTTGGAAAAATATGTAACACCATTTAAACAATATATTAGGTCAGCAATGCGAGGTAATGAAATCATGTACCTAATCATAATTTATCAATTGTTTGGGAATTCATACACCTTCTCCATCCCCCATCATTCTTTGGAGTTAATATAGTAGAAACAACCCTTGGGCATGAGTTTTCTTAGATGAGTCCCTTATGCAATAATTATTATACTTGGTTCTTAATCTCCCCATTCTCTTTTGAAGTCATTTTATACGCCAATTTGTTGTGAGTTATGACACTTGCAATTAAATCTATGTGATGGCTAATGCTACTTATGGGAGGAAATTTATGGGGTAAGTCATCCACTACAATATCAATAAATTCATTCAACAAAGTTTTAATTCTTCTTGCAAATCATTCAATTTTTTTCTTATGAAGACTACCTTTGGTTCACGAATCGATGAAAAGTTTACCCTTTTATGTTTGATTTCTTGTCGAAGCTCCTTGCTGCTAAGTAGCAATACTTTAGGATTATTCTCCTTTGGTACAATTTCATCTTCTAAGTGCCAAAGTGTATTCTTTTGACCATCCTCATACATACATACATACATACATACACACATACACACACACACACACACACACACACATATATATATATATATATGTATGTATGTATATATATGTATATATATGTATATATATATATATATATATATATATATATATATATATGTATATATATACTTCCATAATGGATTTCCTTTTTTGTCATATTGTTAGGTCTTCACAAAGTATATAGGCTCTCTGCAGAGGAATAACATCACAAAGAACTTTATCTTTTTAGTGTCCTATCTGAAACTCTACTTCACATTTCTCTCTAACTAGTATATGATGTCCCTTCTATAACCATGGTACTTTGTAGGGAGTGGGTTGTATGGTTCCTTTAGTTTCAACTTTTCTACCATTCCTGTAGATATTAGATTATTAGTACTCCCACTATCTATAATAACTTTACAACATTTTTCCATTGATTTACAAATAGCTATAAATAATTTTTTTTCTTTTTGTAAGTTCTTTTTCTTCCTTAAAAAATTTCAATAAAGTTTTTTCATCATTAAATATTCTGTAGTTTTAGGTGCATTCTCATGTACAGAGGATTTTATACCTTGGGTATGAGTGTTTCTTGACTAGAATACTTCTTTGGACATTCAATATTTTTATGACGAGTTGAATTACCTGTATATCTTTTAACTACAAATGTTCTTCCTCTTCCTCAACCTCGTTGATACGGACTTTGTTCTCTTAAATCTCCTCCTCTTGACGATAAAGTTGGCTAATAGGAACTCATGATAAGAATTGTTACCTTCTTCTCTTTAGATGGAAAATATTCTCAATGATTTCCCTATGTTTGATTGTCCTATGCTTCTTTCTCTTATTTCTTCCCTTCCTCTCTGACTTCGGTTCCTTGTCAACTTATTTTCTATCTTAAGATCTATCTCGTAGGATTTTTCAATAGTTCTTAAAGACAAAATATTTAACTCAAATTGTATTTCAAACCTTATTCCATTAAAGTATCTAGCTATTTTTTCAATATCTTCTATGACAACCAAATATTATGTTTAACCTCTAAGGTTCTTCTTTTTATTTTTTTCAAACATATTTTTAAGATTCTACATTTGTCTCTTTTAATTTTCCTACCATTTTATTCCAATGGGTAGCATTATTTTTTCCTTTACTTCTTTGCTTTGCTTGCATTCATCCAACCACAATGCAGCATGTCTCTTCAATTTGGTTACAAGAAATTTCACCTTCGCCTTTGGGGGTTGTTGGGATGCTAACCATAAACTATATAACTATAGTAGGGAGTGTTGTTATCATTACACAACGACTATAGGGAGGAGGGCTGCCACTCTTCAGCAACATGCCATATGCAGGCTTGTTATTCCTGTTACACAATGAGTATAGGCAGGAGCCTTGCCTCTCTTACACAACGTGCCATATGCAGGTGCAGATATAATTCCCTATGCAGAGAGAACACTAGTTTGTGTTTCGCAAGGCTTTTTTTGCTTCAGGGATATAGATGAGAAGTTCTTGCATATAGATCTATTACGCGATTATAATATGAGAATATTAAATAAGTAGAAATTAAATATAATAATTTTGGTTAAAAAAAATAACATTTATAAATCCTCAAACCATATTATCATATTTTATGATTAGTGAAGCGGATGATTTGAGAAAATTCAAATGGTTTGAAGATGAATTGTGGGGGAAATTCTTACAATTCCCCACTTAGTATGAGCACATAAAACTCGGATTAACTCTCTGAAATTCACACAAACGTTAGGGCTTATCATAGGAACGTAGGCAGAGAATTACATATGTCGATGGCCTATTCAATTCACGTGGATTTCTCGATGAAAGTATTCCAAAATTTAGAAATCTTAGGTCATGTTACTAGTTTTTACTATGGAAAATGTAAAAAGAGGCTTAATAATTTTGTAAACCTATTTAAATTTAAGTTTTAACAATTTTATAGAAATCTTGGTTATTTCTAAAATATATATACTATAAAATTATTCCACTTCGGAATATTATCCCTATAGCTTGTCTTGACTTTATTAGTCTTTGTGGTCAAGACACCATCTATTAGTAATCATTTCTATGCAGTAGCATTAGTCCCATTTACCTTTAACCTAAAGTTTTAAGCTTTGACGCTCTTGTTATGTATTAAATTAATTATTTCATTGTGGCTAGTGAGTTTATTTAACTTGTCATATTGGTATCATGATTTGTAGGGCCAAAGTTATATTATGCATTCATTGGAATTATGTATTTGATTTATATTTTCGTTAGGGAAGTAACGCCTATCTCTCCAAGGCATGGAATAATTGGCGCACACAGACTATGGGTCACATACTATGGGTATGAAGAACTGGGCATGGAATACCATGTACTCTTCTCACTTCCTCCTACTCTTCTCACTTCCTCCTGGGCACTGGGCTAATGGGTAAACTAGGATACTTAATTGGGATTGTGCGCTATTCAACTGCGCTAATTGGCCTACTAGCAACCCGCAAAGTGAATCGGTCTCAAGGTGTGTGCTGCACTCACAAGAGACTGCCAGTGATCTATGTAACTTAGTGGTGGGAAACATACATGTGATGCTACGAGGGGCTATTTATTACCCGATCAGTAACCAACCAACTAGCGTTTTTTCAATCGCTTCTACTCTCAAGCATAGGGACACATTCGGCGGGGGAAGGAACATCATCAGCCCACGAGGAATCCTTCCATCCAGACAGACCTTGGTTGAATAGGCAAGCAAGATCACATTTATTCACTTACCTTTATTACTTTCACGTAGAGATACACTAAAGACCTGGAAGATAAATTAAATCGAATTGCTAATCTTTGAGGTGCTGTAATAATTTTCATTTGATTATTTTCATTGAAATGCGTCATATACATACATACTTTCTCATTAGTTTACTACAAATTTGCAGGAGTCTAAATCCATAAATCGATCACTTACCTACGTGGAACGAAATTCATTGGTAGGCGACTAACTTAATGGTTTTGTGTATACTATAGTGAGCTTGGGCTCATCGGTCAAAGGTGCATCATTATATCTAGTGCGTACAAAACTGATGCTTGTATTTCTCTACTAGCATGTTCTACTCAAAGATATTGAAAACTGACCTTACAAGATTGTACAGGATCTGTATTGACAGAAGAAAACTGAGCAAAATTTCTTGGAAACTACTGATAAATTTGAAACATCAAGTGACACCTCCTTCATTTTACTTACTAGTTGGTCCCTCTAAAATAAGTAACTAAAAAATTTTCTCACTCACCTCACGTTGCTCTCCCTTTGGTCGAGACGAGTGAGGGGAACCAACTAATGTTGTGAAAGGGTTATGGGTAGTGCTGCTGTTGTGAAGGACTATTAAGCTACCTATCTATGCTAGCAAGTGCTTATGATTGATGAATATTTGTAGGGAATTTGTGTTCCATCCAGGGTAAAACTCTATTTCCATTGCATAGGTCCAAATTTGAGAGTCACAGAAAAATTCCCTTTTCCTAGAACCTAACAAAAAAAACAAAACTAGATGTAGGTGAAGAGGGTTTATAAAATACAGTGCTAGCCTGCCCAGCAAAACACTTCTATAATGGAAATTTATTTGATACAAGTGACACTTATGGTCCATGAAAACACCTTTAAACTAATTTTACTGCAGCGAGTCTAATAACCAATCATGCATTATATTATTTAAAATGTTTAGTCGGCACAAGACTAAATAGATTAGGATCCAGGAATCTATGAAAAAAATTGGTTGTATCATTTGTAATGTTTAGTAGGCACAACAGGAGCCAGGCATCTATGAAAAAGATCTGGTTGTATTATTAATAATGTTTAGCAGGTACAACAAACTATTGGATTTCTCTATTTATATAAGAGTCATAATCTGGAAAAAGAGTAGTATTGCACGTAATCATAAGTTTTTAATGTAAATACTAGTACTAGTTGAGTGGCATGGAACAACTAACTCTAGAATATCTCATCTTAATATATGTATCAAATGATACGTATTATGGATAATAGATACAAGAAGGAATCATAACCAATGTAATCATGTTGAACAATGTATAAGCTTACATACTACTTATACGTTTTACTATGAGCAGTGATCACTTTATCTCCCTAATTACTGAGAAGCCCTGGGGCCGCTTCTTTGTTCGTTCAGGGGTTTCTTTCGTGAATCCCACCATTATGAGTGAGAAATAAATAACATCGAGCAAGTGATAACCTCACGATGCCTGTAATGGAAGGATGAAATTAGAGCCTTTCGCACCAGCAATAGAGCTTCTTTTTGGTTTTGGTTTTATTATTGTTGTCAAGCATTTACTTACAAAGTTTTGGTTTTACTGTTGTTCTCAAGCATTTACTTACAGAAGAGTAGGGACTAGCTACAATGCAACGTCCCTTGTTTACTATGTATAAGTAAAATTTAATTGCAATGGTTTAAATGGCACATGCTATTTAGATTTCTGAGTTTTCATTGATTGAGACAATGTTAAAGCTCTTAGTTAGATCTTAAATGTCCCTTGCCACAAGTACCAAAGTATTTGATGCCTATCAGTAACCTGCCTTATTATGTGGTTTGTGATGCATTTTGGTTTACTTCCATTTAGTTTTTAATTAATATTAATCTTTTAATACATATGTGGGACACCACATTAGTTATTTGCATTCATTGTGGTTTAGTTTTTTTATTGATAGTATATAATATGGAATATACACTTGTCGGAGATAAAAACAGTTAAGTTTGTGGGGATTTCTTAAAATAGTTAAGTTTGTTTGGATGTGTTTTGAATATTTTTGTACATCAATCGTAATTTATCTTTTTCCCTGGAAATTATTTGTATGTTGTGAACTTTAATTTAAATAATATAAATTTGTAATAGTTACATTTTTATTAAGTTCAGATTTATTATTTTCTTTTATTAGTTATATTTTTTTAATTAAAATTTATTTATAATTTAATATCTCTTGGTAAATGTGTAAATATTTAAGTTATTTTGTTAAGTTGTTAACTAGACTCTGGACATTCATGTATTTTTTAAATTTTCATTAATACAAAAATTTAAATAGCTAGTCATAAAATTACGGTGGAAATAATGCTCAAAGAATTTTCATATTCTAAAATAGTAGAATAGTAGTAACAGGTGGAGGAAATTGATTTCCCAAACTCTTTTTCCTACAAATAAACTTCTCAATAAGGGACAAGGAAGCCAATATAGAAGAAAAAGCACCATGAGGAAACCTTGAAGGAGAGATTGCAAACATAATACCTCTGACCCAACACTGTGGAGGGAGGCACGACACTGCTAAAAGAGGATTTCTTAAGTTGGTTGGCCAGTGGAGCTCCAACTAAAGCTTGTGCACTCAGTTTAAAAACCCTATACTAAATCTGGTTGGGACTAGAGAAGCGATAGCTTACACCAGTTGAGGTCTATGTTCTGAAATTGTTCGTGATATGAAGATAGCTCGGGGGAGATTCAGTAGAGAGTAGTGTTTCTCATCAGTTGGGAGGAGAATTTTGTTCCTCATGATTGATCTAGGTGGATATTTGTGGTCACATGCATATTACACCTAGAACTCGAGTTGGCTTCATCGGTTTCCTTGATTATAGGAGCATTTACTATTTTTAGCATTTTTTTGGTTCATGAACTTTTGGAGTTGTTTTGACCCCCTAAAAGATGTTTTTTAGGTCATTAATAGGCTGGGTACTATAAAAAATCTTGTATTACTCAAAGAGATCTTTCTAATGAGGTATCGTAGACACCAAACAGAGTTCACATCACCAAATTACGACCCCCAAAAGTTCACTTCCCAACTAAAGCAAACAAGGCCCAAAGCGTTTGGCGTTCCATCTCTTGTGGTTAAGGTTTTGGTTGTTTATGGTTTTCCCTTATTGTTCAATAATAAAAATTCCATTGAGCCTCATTATAACAGAGTTCAGAGGCATGTTGTTGCCACATCTCTTCTCAGAGATAAGCTACCATCACTCGAGCTAGTTTATTTCCATTCTGTATGTAAGCATATTTCCGTTCTATGATATTAATGAAATGAAGTTTTATTTCTGCTGCATCTCCCCAGTTTATGTTTGTATCTATATTCTGTTGTGTTCTTGTATAATTCTGGATCAGTGGTATCAGAGCATTCTCCTATTTTTTTATTTTTCTTTGCATGTCCCCAATGAGGTCAGAGTATAAGGAGTTAGGGTTCAAAATAGTTGAACATTTGGAAGCCCATCCCCGCAAACTCGGATGACCTCCCATGGAGGAAGAAAATAAATATGAGAGAGTGGGAGATCCTTTCAAATATTGCTCTAAGAAGCCCTTGAGCGATAGAGGAATGCGATGATGGACAAATTTTCCCAAATCCTTTGGCGACGAGTCATAGGCGACACATATTCATCCAACATCCACTCTGGAGGCGCCACTCCCTTTAAGTTACAAAAAATGTTTACATTCCCATATTTGAAGGCCAGATAGATGTATATGTCATAGATATATGGTTAAATATTTTGGAAGGATATTTTTCAGTTCATGACTTTTCAAGTCGGGAAAATATTACTTTTACACTTCTCAAAGTCACCCCCCATGTCAAGGACTCGTGCGAAACCTACTGTAAATAGAAGGACGAGAGGGAACCCTCATTGTTTTTAGCCACAACCACTTGGAATTATTTTCGAGATGGAATTAAGGAACAATATTACCTTGTCAGGATCTATGAAGATAAATACATCAAGTAGAGCACATTGTGGTAGGGAAGGGACTAAGATGTGTCGTAGTTCACAAATATTTTGCATACCCTTTGAAGGAAGTTGGGTATCAAGGATTTTTATTGAAATTTGGTACTCAAATACCACAGTTGTCTTCACCAATACATCTAGGAAGATATGGAGTTCCTGGACATCTCCTATCTTTGCACCACATATCGATACCTTTTTAAGATCATGCAGAAATTTAAATAGAAGAAGTGAGAATTTGGATTTGTGAATCTGAAGCAAGGGAATGGAGCCCCCAAAGTGCAAAAAAAAGGAATTAGCCAAGGTGGGGTGACCTAGGACAACCCGCAGAAGTTTTAAGAAAATAAAAACACCACGAAGATAAATAAGGACACATGGAAATGTTGTGAGCTCCATAAGAGCACCACTCACAACACAAGTGAGTGTCGGGCCTTGCAATCACAAGTGGCCAAGCTGAAGGCTTGCGAATCAGATGAATGTTCTGACTCTTAGTTAGAACCGAAAAATAGTAATGACAAAGGGAAGCATATTATTGATTCAGAACCAAATGCCACCGTTGCCACCACTAAGATCTAGAAGATTGAGCCCTAAGATGCAAAGGAGGAGGAGAGACTCTTCCACTCACAGATGTGGGTGAAGGGTTCCTCACTACAGTTCATTGTCAACAAAGAAAGAGAAAATAACCTCATTTCAGCAAAGGTCATCAAGTGGTGTGACCTACCCACCACATGACACCCACATTCATACACCATCGGGTGGCTTCACCAAGAGTGATATATCTACATTAGCTAGGAGTGTCGCCTTCCATATATCATCAAACACTTCACATATGAGAAACTGTGAGATGTTTCTCCTTTTGAATTTTGTGATGTATTATTAGGCCAACCATACTTGTGGAATTTCCATGCTATGTATGAGTCTAGGCCTCACATTATTATTATTTCCTTGGGAAATAAATTATATAGGATACTAGAGGTAGCACTACCTACCACCATCTCGTTGATCTCTGCGAAGCAACGTAGTAAGATCATTTTCTAGACTGGTAAATATGTCTTCATTATGATTCACCATCAAGGAAAGAAGAATATTGTGGCCACATCCACAACCTCCATACAGGGCTCCTTCACATGGTAGTAGTATATGGAGAAGGTCGTGGATGAGTATAGGGACATCTTCACCTCACCCACAGGGGTACCCCTACACTGTCAGGTTAATCACTCCATCTATTTGGCCCTGTGCGCACCACTACCCAATGGGTCAATCTATCGACACTCCTTTATGAATAATTATGAAACCAGGAGGTAGATTCATGAGCTATTTCAGAAAGAATACATTAGGCCAAGTTCATCACCTCGTGGGACTCTGATCATGTTGATACAATGGATGGGACTTGGAGACTCTGTATTGACTATCAGGCATTGATTAAGATCATTGTCCAGAATATTTATCCAATCCCACAGATTGATGACTTTTTGGACCAGGTCAAGGGGGGAAAATATTCATTAATATTGACTTGAAGTCTGGTTATCACCAGGTACCAATCCAATCCCCAAATGTGTCGAATATTTCTTTCAAATCCATGGAGGGAATTTTCGAATAGTTGGTCATGCCTTTCAGGTTTAAAAATGCCCTTTAAACCTTCATGAGGCTGATGGAAGAAATATTACAACCCTTCACCAACTAATTCATGGTAGTGTATTTGGATTACATCCTAATCTTCAACCATAGCTAGGAAGAGCACCTCCACCATATTCGACAAGTTCCTCCAAATTGTGCGACAACAAAAATTGTGTGAAAATTTGGAGAAATTGACTTTTGGTATGACCTAGGTTCAATATCTTGCGTACATCATTGATGAGTAAGGTGTGTATTTGGACCCAAAAAAGATACAATTTATTCAGGATTGCTCAGCCCCAACTACTCTAGCAAAGCTCCACATCTTTCTGGGTCTTACCAATTTCTACCACAGGTTCGTGTTGGGGTTCTCTCCTATCACTTGGGCTTTGAGTCAAGTCACCAAGGGTGGAGCAAAAAAAAATTTTATTTTTGTCTAAATCCAAAGATAAGGAATTTCCCAAGTTGAAACATCGCCTCTCTTCTGCACCAATGCTCACATTACTAGACCTACAACAATCATTTGAGATTGAGACGGATGCCTCTGACTATGCTATTGGTGCAGTTCTTACTCGGGAGGGGAATCTAATGGCATATCATAGTGAGACACTTTCATACACAGTATGAAAGTATTCCACCTATGAAAAATAGATGTATTCCATTATGCAAGGCTACCGACAATGGAAGCATTACATTACGGGGAAGGAAATAGTCACCCGCATGGATCACCGACCCCTGCAGTTCATAAACACACAAAGAAAGTTACTGAACAATCTCCATCATAAATGGTCCACATACATGCACCATTTCCATTTGGAAATGAAGTAAAAGAAGGGAAACACCAATAATGTTGCATATTGCCTCATCCAACTGTCGGTCATGGCGTAAACCACTATGCTCAACTCTTGTGGACAAGAGACTTCAGGGTGGCTTCATCTTTACAAGAGTGATCCATAATTTGGCAACACATACCAGATGCTCCTGGAAGGCAAGAAATTTCTTGATTTTTAGCTTTAGGGTGCACTTTTATGCCACTTGGGACACCTCATTTTTCCTTCAAGAGAGCGTTCCAAGATGATTTGGGAGGCACACTATAGTCGGGTTGCTGGAAATTTAAGAGTATATAAAATAGTGACAGTGTTGTAAAGTACTTTTATTGGTCGAAACTTCAATCAGATGTTGGGAAGTACATTAGATCCTACACTATTTGTGCCATTTCTAAACCGACCATAAATAAGTAAGTCCTATATAATCCCCTGCCTACACTTATTCAGTCTTGGGAATCCATCTCCATGGATTACATGTTAGGCCTTCCTTCTACTAAGCATAGAAACGACTACATTTTCGTGGCCATCGATAGATTATCTAAGATGGACATTATGGTGCCCTGCAAGAAGAGTATCACAATAGAAAACACTATTAATATCTTATTTGAATGATTGTGGGTACACTTTAGGATCACATTTTACATTATGTTAGATCGGGACAATAGGTTTCTGAGTAAATTTTGGACAAGCCTCTGGTCGATGTTGGATACCAAGCTCACTAAGTCCACGAGATTCCCCCAAAAGCTGATGTCCAAACAAAGGTCATTAATAGGATGATCATGCACATTCTGCACATCTACAACTCAAAGAATCCACGAACATTAGATTGAAGCCTCCCCTTTTCCAACATAGATACAATAGAGATATTCATAGCTCAACTGACCACAGTCCCTTTTAGGTGGGGTTTGGATTCCATTCACTATGTCCCATTGATGTGGCCATATCATTTACATATACTCATTATATTTGACTCATGTACAGGCCAAAGCTAACAGGGATAAAAATTGTATTGAGCGCATTCAACACATCTTCCATTAGGTCAATGAGATATTAGACCGAGCCAATGCTATGTAAAAGTAGCGTCATGATCAGTATCGGGTGGCACATAGGTTCCGGGTGCATGAAAAAATTTGGTTACATTTTCAGAAGGAGTTCCTCGCTAGGCCCCACTGCAAACTTCGCCCACTCTGATATGGGTTGTACACCATCACCAATTTTTCAGGGGCCATTTCCTTCGAGCTCAACATTCCACCATTCCTTGGCCTACACTCGGTATTCAATGTGGACCAGCTACGACCATACATTCCCCCATTATTGAACACATATGACATTGTTGAGCAACTCACACCAACAGAGCTCAAACCAAGCTGCATCAAACATGTCGCAACTCACAGGATCATGGAAACACAAATCAAGAAAACTCGCCAACAGAGGATCCAACTATATCAAGTTGTCAAAGTAGGCCAATTTCTTCACCAGGGCAAGTGGTTCACTAAGGACCAGGTTCCGTGACATATTAGACTGAGCCAATGCTAAGTAAAATAAACGTCATGATTAGTATCTTTGACACAATTTCTTTGGATTTGACACCAGACGCATCGATGCCCACTCGTTCACCATCATCAACATGAATTACACGGATTCTTCATTAAAACTGTTGTTGTTTACATATAAATATGTGCGTGAGTGAAGGGATTTTAATGATGTCCATGACCAAAGGGTCTAATGGATTTAGGGTTCCAGCCCATCACAACTTCAAACTTTTCTCTAAATATACTCTCTTGTCTACTCTCTTTTCATGAATGTAGATACCCAACTCACAAGCTTTAAAAATTTGTGTAGTCGAACATGGAGAAAATGGATATTCAGTTTACGTTATTATTATTGCTTCTGAGCATCATGGTTGCCTCTCTTCCTACAATGACGTCTACTAATTTCCATAGGGAAAATGATGGTTCTTATGAGCACATGGCTATTGGATTCTCGTGGTTTCCCGTCGATCATTCCCATTCTTAGTGGATGGCATCATAACAAACTTATCAATAACATATCTAAAACCACCATTTTCAATTTGAATCACTTGACTTAATTAGATTTGTCTCAAAAAAAACTGACAGGTCACATTCTGGAAACTATTTTCGAATTGAATTCTTTGATTTACTTAGATATGTCTCAGAACAAACTCATAGGTTACATTCCTAAAACCATTACCAATTTAAATATTCTTCAATCTTTAATCCTCTCAAGTAACAACCTCAGAGGAACAATTCCAAAAGTTGTAGGAGAGATTAAATCGGTGAAAGGATTATATTTGGATTCAAACTAGTTTATTGGGAAGATCCCTAATAGTATTAATAATTTGGTTTTACTTTGGAAATTGGATTTATCATAAAAAAATTTGGAGGGGCCTATTCCTATTATGTGCATCTATAATTAAACTTATTTAAATATTTTCTTAGTTTGTTCTAACAATTTTTCTAATACTTTAACTTCATCTTTTTCCAATTGTTCAGAGCTTCAATTATTGGATTTAAGGAATTGTGGATTTATAGGTGAGCTTCCCTCAAGTATTTCAAATTTGGACAAATCGAATGTTTTAAGCATTAGTTACAATAATTTTTATGGTTCTATTTCTCAATGGATCACAAATCTCACCAATTTGTTTTTGTTGGACTTATCCACAAATAAATTCACTAGAATAATACCATATGATCTTCAAACGCTCCAAGGATTTGCAATAAATGAATCTAATTTCGTTGTACCTTCTTCAGAATATGAATTCAATTTTGGTGGGTATTATTTCCAATTGGGAATGGAAGAATATGTAAAACTGATTAAGTATAATCTGCTATATTTCTTGAGTACAAACATTGTATTTTATTTTTCTATGAACATTATGTTTAGTCAATTAGTGTTCTAAATTTCTTTCATTAATTATCAACCAGGGCTAGTAAATTGATGAAGTGTGATGCATCATATGTGCTTAAGAAACCTATTTATTACTTTGTTTTATTTGTGATTTTATATTGTTTTTAAGGGGTTTTGTTCTTTAAGTTCTTGAGATGACTAATCCTAGAATTATGAAAAAGATTTAAGTTAATCTAATTTAATTTGAGAAGGAAGAAAAGGAAGAGTACTAAAACTGATCTAATTTTCATAAAATCAATCCTAAAGCTAAGAGCTAGTTTAAGACTTAATTTTCAGCATCAAAGCATTTATCTTTTTGATCGGTTAATCCTAATCCATGGATCTACTTTAGCATGCTAAGGCTATAGAACAGAAAACAAAGAATGCAAATGAAAGCATCTAAGATGTGTCTAGCTACTCCAATTATTCAACTGTAAAGAGTGATCTTCTTTGAAGTAATGTCTAAGTAAGCTAATTACATCTGTTTTAAATTAAAGTTCTAGGAAAGCTCAGTAAATAACCCAGAAGTTGCATTATGTTTAATCATTCAACCATCCTCTCTTAATATGTTCAGATGAGTTTCCTTATGGAGTGGTTTTTTAGAAAGATTATTGTTGTAGTCAAATGAGGGTCTTAAAAGTAAAAACGTGCAAGGACTAATTAAGATCAACTAGTTGTATAATTGACTTATCAGTATCACTAAAATGTGAAGCTTTTAACCTCTTGAAGTGTCTTTGGAGAAATCAACTATGCCTCTGGTTATTAGCAAGAAAATGACAAGAAATAAATTCAACTACTGCATATATGAAACATGTAACCATTAATATAGATTTTCTACATTGAAAATGGTTTTTATGAATATCAATTTGATACAGCAACTGGAAATTCTTGTTTATGAAAATTAAAAGACAAGACAATAAGCTAAACAACCATGGTTTCCAGTACTTCAATCCTTATTCCAATATGGAAAACATAATTTCTATCTTCTTGAAAAGTTTTGGAAGACAAGTCTGCACAGTTGAAATCTATCATTAAACTATTTGAAAACTGGAAATGAAGCATAAACATAAATTACTAAACAGAATGAAAGAAATATAACTATAAAGCATAATAAAAAACTCCTTTAGCAATAGGGGCCCTCTGCTACTAAGTTGGTTGACTCCTAACTTGTCAAAATTGTAATCAAACCAACATTTGATAACTGAACTTCTTTATTGAAACAGAGTCTTGGAAAACAAAGTATTCACTTGCAAATTTGAATTGTACTAAAACTTAACTTAACTATCCCTCGGTTCTATGGAACCATTATTTAAAGAGGAATTTCATAACCAATTGCGAGGTAAGTTAGATATAGGTGTCTATCTTGAATTACAATCAAAATAAGACTATTGGACTCATGATTTTCCTCGAAGAGAAAATCAGGAGTCCTATTGCTGTAGGTAACATTCTTTGACTTGTAACTTTAACCGTAGGTTTAGGCACCTCCATATGTCAATTTGGATCAAATGAGTAGGATAGAATCCATGTTGGAAGGATTCTAGAAACACTTGTGTAGCTTGCTTCCTCATCTAACACCTGGAACCTAGTGAACCATAAGAGTAGCTGCGAAATGCATAATGAGTTGCAGAACAGGCTGCATTTTGTAGCTAATTTGCAAAAACTTATCAAAATAGCAAAATCATGAAAATACAATATGAGAATCATTTAAATGTATCCTTGAGACAAAACCTTGGCATTCTTACTGATTAGGGTTTATGAACTGATGGAAAAGAGGTGAAATGTCATGAGAAAAACTGTAAAGAAGAGGGTAATCATGAGGCTCAACATACCCCCACTGCAAAATCATTGTATGTCCTCATGCAACTTTGCCAAAATTATGAGTTATTTCTTTTACTGCATATTCTCATATACTTCAGCTAGGACATCCAACCTTATTCTTATGTTCCACTTTGAAGTTAATGTCACCCTTGGCTTTTTGATGAGAAGTTTGAATCTAAGGTTTATGATTGCTTTGTTCAGCCTTTTGTTCTTCTTCTTCAATTTCTTATTTTACTTGTGCAATAGCCCTAGCTGCAGAGTAGTATCATCATGCGTTGTCTTTTTCAACTTGATTTGTTCCTTCAATATCTCATTCTCATTCTTGATGTGCATGTTCAATGTCTCTAATTCATAATTATCCTGCTTAAGAGTTTCAATCAGAGTTTCTTGTGGATTGACAGGTGTTTCTTGGTTCATTAAGGCACTTATTTCCAATGACTCCACATAATCATATATATGTTGTTGAACTGGATCTATACCAGGAGATATTCTGTTGGGGCCTTCTTTAGAATGATGAGCAAGAGATTTTTAGGGACTGTACTCTGGAGAATTATCAACAGGTGATGGAATTGGGGTTTATTCTTCTATATTTATGAACTTTGTTTATTTAGGCAATGTCTTCCTCAAAGTGCCTCGGAGTCTAGAGCTTCTTCTTAATTTTGGAGGATTGTCCTTAGTCTCTTTCTTTTTCTTCCCTCTGGCCTTGATTTTTTTCATAATTTCTGTCAGTTCCTCAGAAATTAGTTTTTCATTATCCCTCTGAGGTGAATTTTTAGTTTTGTCTTCAATAATTACATCAGTTTTCTTCCTTTTATTTCTCCTGACATTTTCTTCCTTGGGAGGTGATTCTGGTTGTTCTTGAAAATGATTCCTAACAAGGAAATCCTCCCAATTGTATGCTATGCTCCCTAAATGAAATTCAATCGACATTTTCACTAAGCCATGATTATGCATAGTGGTTTCTATAAATTGGATTCTCTTCTGTACATTTGAAGCCATTCTCCTTAGACTATTGAGCAGAAAGAAAGGTAGGTTGATCTCACCATTTTCTAGAAAATTCATTAATAATCGGATATGATAAACATACATGGTTCCATACCTTCCCTCAGAAGTTATAACTTTTTGCAAAATCAACATCATATTTCTCCATTTACTTTTTAGAGAAGTACCTGGAATTCCCTTTCTAAATACTAAAACATCCATACTTATATTTTCAAGTATCACCTTCCATGACTCATTATGAAATTATTTGTTCTTGCACCACCACTCTCCATGCCTCGGGAGTTCTATTGCTTCAGCCAAGAATGACTCTGTTATTGTGAATCTGATGTCTCCAATCTCCACCTCAGTCCCATCAAAAGATCTGGCAAATGATTTGGTAATTTCTTTATGAAAGCCATCAAACTTTTCTATAAACCTCAACCATCCAGCTTGCTATTGTAGCTCCTTAACTTGTGGATATCCCTCCATGTATTTGACCATTTACTTATTTTCCTCAGGATGAGAAGTGAAACATTGACCATTGTTTTATGATACTCTGGATAATCCAGTTTCTGAAAATATGAAATGTAGTTTTCATTACTTTATTACAGAAAGGGAAATGGAAAATATAAGGTGTCAGAAAGATATGATTTTCACCTTATATTTTCTGTATAAGTATGTCAATCATTGATTGGTTTTCATACTTATACATTTTTATTTTTATTTTATTATATATATATACATATATTATAATTGATATAGGAAAAATAAAAGCTAAGTTAGTGAAGAAGAAGAATTCTTCTTCACTAACTCCATATCAACATTATCTTGAAATTTCTTGACCAACTCTTCTTTTGAAAGTGGTTTATGATATACTTTCAACCTATGAACATTCACAAGAATATATACCTTTTCTTCATCTATTGATGATCCTTACTGCTCCATTATCAAAGAATTTTTCAATCTCATATGGCCCAAGCCAATGAGTCTGAAACTTTCCTTGAAAATCCTTGAATTTTGAGTCAAACAAGAGTGCCTAATCCCCTTATTCAAACTTTTTCTCTTTGATGTACTTGTCATTCCATTTGTTCGTTTGCTATAGGAATATACTGGTTCTTTGGATTGCATCTTTTTTGATTTCATCTAATTCATTGATTTTCTCCAGTCTATGCTTTTGTGCTTCTGATAAATCAACTCCCAATTGGACTTCCATCTTGAAGGTCTGGATCTGGAATTATATAGGAAATAGGACTTGCTTCCCATAAACAATTTCATAGGGAGTATGTCCTACTGTGTTCCTCCATGTAGTTCTGTAGGCCCATAAGGCTTCAGGAAGCCTTTCTGACCAATCTCTTCTGTGTAGTTGAACAGTCTTAGCGAGAATCCCTTCGATCACCTTATTGGTAGATTCAACTTGACCATTTGCTTGTGGATGGTAAGGAGTAGAATTCATGTGCTTGATTTTGTAATCTTCTACCATATTTTGCACCATATTTGATGTAAATTGAGCTCCCTGATCTGTTACAATTTCTCTTGGAACACCAAAATGAGTGAAGATATCCTCAAAGAGAAAACTAACTACAGAACTTTCATTAGCAAAAGATAGTTTTTTAGCCTCTACCCATTTAGCGACATAATCAATGCATACCAAAATATACTTTTTTTTTTAGATGGAAGATTAATAGGTCCAACAAAATCCAAGGCCCATTTTTCAAAAGGTTCAATAAGTACCTGGGGTTCTTAAGGAATTTCATTTGAAGGAGAAGGTTTCCCTAATCTTTGAAAACTGTCACACCTTTTGACATATTTTTTAGCATCTTTGAAGATGGATGGCCAATAATATCCTAAATGAAGGATTTTATAGGTTGTCCTTTTGTCAAAAAAATGTCCACCACAATGTTCATCATGACATGACTTAAGAATTTCAAGCTTTTCATCTTCTCGAACACATCTCCTGATAATGAGATTTGGATGTGTCTTATACAATTCATTAATGATCCATGAGTATTTTTCACTTATTTTAATGCTTCTTATTTTTTCTCTAGAATGCATATGTGAAGTTAATTTCCCTGTAACTAAGTAATTAGAAATGTCTGCAAACCAAGGGGTTCTATTAGTTACTGCAAAAAGATATTCATCGGGGAATTTATCTCCAACTAGAGTATTATCTTTAATATTTCGAATTCTAGACAGGAATTCAACAACTGCGTTTTGTTTCCCAGACCTATCTAGAATAGTGATTTTAGATTCTTGCAAGAGCAATATCCATCTTGTAACTCTACCATTAGTAACATATTTGTTCATTAAATACCTAATTTAAGAGTGATCTGTATGAAAAAAGGTTTCATAGTCTGTTATGTAATGTCTGAACTTATTGATATCATGAATAACAACTAAGAATTCATTTTCAGTTACAGTGTAATTCAACTCTGGGGGAGTTAAATTCTTACTTGTGTAATAGATGGCATAAGTGATCAAGTCTTTTTTTCCTAACACGGCTCCTAGAGATGTGTCTAAAGCATCTGTTAATATATAAAAAGGTAGTTTCTAGTTAGGCCCTCTTAAAATGGGTGCTTCAAATATTTTTTCTTTTAAGGTTTCAAATGCTAACTAACAATCTAGATTCCATTTGAATTCAAAGTCTTTGGTGAGTATTTTGAAAAGTGGGGATTCTATTTTGGTGAAATTTTCTATAAATATTCTATAATAACCTGTGAAACCTAGAAAAATTCTAACATCCTTTTCGAAACTTGGAACTGATAACCTGGAGATGACCTCAACTTTTTATTTATCAACTTTAATTCCATCTCCTGAAATATGATCTCCTAAGGCAATTCCTTCAGTAAATATCATGAAAGGTTTTCTTCCTTACATCTTTTAAGAACCTTTTCCAAGTTTTCTAAAGCCTCCTCAAATGTATTCTCATAAAATGTAAAGTCATACATATATACTTCTACACAATCATGTATTAGATTAGAGAATATTCCTAGTACTTTCCTTTGGAATGTTATAGGTGCATTTCATAATCCAAAAGGAAGTACTTGGTAGGCATAAGTTCCCCAAGGACAAGTGAATGTGGTTTTATCCTGATCTTCAGGTGCAACTTGAATTTTATTATAACCACTGAAACCATCCAAGAATGAGAAATATTTCTTGCCTGCTAATGTATCCAATACTTGATCTATAAAAGGTAAAGGAAAATGATCTTTAAGAGTAGCTTTATTCAATTCTCGATAATAAATGCATACCCTCCATTTACCATTTTTCTTGGGTACAATCACCAAAGGAGATACCCACTGATTGTCTGAAATTGGATAGATGAAGTTTACATTTAACAACAACTGCAGCTCTTCTTTCACAATTTCCCTAAGATTTTGATTCATCCTTCATTGAGGTTGTCTAATAGGTTTGAAATTTTCCTCAATGTGGATGTGATATATACAAGTATTAGGACTAATTCATTCCATGTCAGTGTATTCCCATGCATAGGCACATGATGTTGTTGCAATGTTTTGATTAGCCTTTCTTGTTGTAATTTTTCCAAGTTTCTGTTTATATTCAAGGTTTTCCTTGGAAAGATTTCAACTATAGAGCTACCAAATTCTTCCATAGAGTAAATAGACATCTGCCTAGATGACAAGTATTCAATATTAGATATTGCTTGAAATTGATCATGTTCATACTCTGTAGATGACTCATAATTCTCTATTGTATTTAAGATTTGGCTATGTTCTCTAATATTTTGAGATAGTGAAGAGAGGTGGTATGTCTTCTTCATCATCAATCCATTCATTATCATCTATTTATGTGATTGTTCTTGCTAGAGGATAAAGAGTGAATTTCTTAGTTGAATTACCATCAGAAATGTACATGTCACCAGATCTACAGCTACTGAAAGCATCAATTGTAGCCAACCAAGGTCTTCCTAATATGAATGGATTTCCTCCTATATTGTTCTTAGGGGTTAATATCATAAAATCAACATGATATTCCCAAGAATCTAGAGATACTGAAATATATTCCAACACACCATCTAGCTTGATTACAGATCTATTTGCTAACTGCAGTAATGTAGGTGTATAAAAAAGATTAGGAAGCTTGAGTTGTTCCATGGTCTGTTTGCTCATGATTTTTATTGCTTTTCCTAAATCAATCAATGTATTTCAAATTTCAATTCCATTGATATGTGTTTTGACTACTGGACTTCCGGGATCTAAATAGTTTTTAATTTTAATCTATCCCATCATTATGTCTGCTATCTTTCCTACAAGCTGGATTTTTTTATTTCTCTGATTTTTCTTCCTAGTTTCTTCATAATCAACTCCTTTATTGTTTTTGCTAAAATTGGAATTTCCTTGATGGCTTGTAAAAAAGGAATTTTGATGCAAATATATCTCAATTCATCTAGGAAATCATAATTAGGCAACATAATATGATTTTCTACACCTTTATCAATTTGTAATCTCTGAGGAAAAGGAGGTGTAGAAGTAGATACTGAAGGTTGCTCTATGATAGGAGTTGAGTTTATTGATTGTTTTTGCTTTTATTTTTCAGAATTTTGGTTTTGAAGAGTTACTTCTTTTTCAAAAAATTTATTGGGATGTAGAGGATCTTCCTCATAATTGCCTTGTTCTTGGATAATTACAGAAGGCTTCCTCTTTTCTAATATCCTACCAGATCTTAGTTGAACATCATTAAGATCTATAGGAGTAATCATATATGTTGGAAATTGTTGGCCATCTATCATATAGGTATTCTGAGGATTTTTATTGTTGGGGTTTGGTACTCGTTGGGAAAGTAACTGATTTGGGCTCTAAGGAAATGGTAGTGAGAGTTGTGGATTTTGGTTTTGGACTGGAGATTGCTAGTTTTGTTGAGGAATTTGTTGGGGAGGATAATTTGGATATGATGGAGGATATTGATAGTACTGAGAAAATCTTCCATATGGGTTTTTCATACCTTGAGCCCAAGGTTGAGATTGATACTGAGATTGGGGCCAAGGTTGCTGCCAAGAATTCCAATTTGGTGTGGACTAAGTATACATTTGGTTGTTAAACCCTTGAGCTTGTAGCCCCTGCCATGGTCTTCTAGAGACAAAACAAAGAAATTCTGTAGGATTTGTTTCTTCTTGAAAAACAGCCTTAAGACCAAGAATTGAGGTAAAAATATTTGTCTCATGACTTTCAGGACAAATCACACAGGTTTCTACAAATTTTGCATCAAGAGGACATTATCTCAAAGCATGTTTGTTTCTGCATTTTGGACAAAAAATATCCAAGGCATCAGTTTCAGCTTTCTGCTTGTTTTGTAACTTAAGGGTGTCAATTTGTTCACTAAGACTCCCTAAAATTTCTGTCTTGAATTCATCAAGCATGTTTCCAATTTCTGTCCTACTCATTGTTACAGCTGCAGATTTATTTACCCTAGCAAGAGCAAGATCTCTTTCATGTAGTAGGACACATCGAAAGTATGCAACAAGGGTACTACTTGGATGGGGAATTAAATTTTGCATCCAACGAGTACTCCCGCTCGAAATTTGAGTAAAAAATTTGGGAGATAAGTTGAAAATATGAGTTGAAAAAGTAGTTTTTTCATTTTTCCCTCTAAAATTGGATGATGTCATCAAATCTTATTTGATTTTTTCCACTATTATTTTATACTTTCCTTAGGAGGCCCATTTTAGACCTCAAAATTACCCTAATGTAGGGTGAGATATTTTTCGTGGTAGCATTTGTCTCTTCATATACTATAGGAAATCCAAAAGACTTTCAATTCCCCTTCTACCTATACCTCTTTCTGAATTTCCTCTACCTCTTCCTCTATCTCCTCCTTTACCTCTACCTTCTCCAAATAGCAAGTTTTCTCCATTAAAGATTTCTCCTTCTCCTTCTCCTCCTTCTTCTCCTCTTCCTACCATGATAGATTCTTCAGAGCTAATATAAGGTTCAGTCTAGAGGGCTAATTGTTCTTCTGGTTCTTCTATCAATGGTATATTGAATAAAGGTTCTCCTTCTTCCTCTTCACTAGGGATTCCTAATTCTTCAGCTAGAATATATTTCACTGTAGAAGTGAAAAAGGTTACTCCTTCTGTTGGAGTTCTAGGATCTTCTTCCTCTAAGATTGCCTCAATGGATGAAGTGGGAGACCCTCCTAACTAGATATCTGATCTTAAAACTTCTGGAAGTCTATGACCAATATAGTATGGGATATGAGTTTGAGATGGAGGTGTACTACTTCTTGGCCTAGGTGGAGTGAGTGGTGTTGTAGGGATTATGCTTCTGCCTCTTACAAATCTTCCCCTAGAGTCTCTTTCTCTACGCATATCATTGTTTTTGGGATGTAACAAATAAGGCTACCTAGTTACACTTCCTCGGCAATGGTGCCAAAATGTTTAGTTAATTTAGTGTTCCTAAATTGCTTTCATTAATTATCAACCAGGACTAGTAAACTGATGAAGTGTGATGCGCCATATGTGCTTAAGAAACCTATTTCTTACTTCATTGTGTTTGTGTTTTTATATTGTTTTTAAGGGGTTTTTTTCTTTAATTTCTTGAGATGACTAATCCTAGAATTACGAAAAAGATTTAAGTTAATATAATTTAATTTGAGAAGGAAGAAAAGGAAGTGTACTAAAACTGATCTAATTTTCATAAAATCAATCCTAAAGCTAAGAGCTAGTTTAAGACATAATTTTGAACATCAAAGCATTTATATATTTGATTGGTGGATCTAATTTAGCATGCTAATGCTAGAGAACAGAAAACAAAGAATGCAAATGAAAGCATCTAAGATGTGTTTATCTTTTCCAATTATTCAACTGTGAAGAGTGACCTTCTTTGAAGTAATGTCTGAGTAAGCTAATTACATATGTTTTAAATTAAAGTACTAGGAAATATCTATAAATAACCCAGAAGTTGCATTACATTTAATCATTCAACCATCCTCTCTTAATATGTTCAGATGAGTTTCCTTGTGGAGTGGTTTATTAGAAATATTATTGTTCTAGTCAAATGAGGGTCTTAAAAGTAAGAACATGCAAGGACTAATTAAGATCAACCAGCTGTATAATTGACTTATCAGTATCACTCAAATGTGAAGCTTTTAACCTCTTGAAGTGTCTTTGGAGAAATCAACTATGCCTCTAGTTATTAGGAAGCAAATGACAATAAATAAATTCAACTACTGCATATATGAAACATGTAACCATTAATATAGATGTGGTACATTGGAAACAATTTTTATGAATATCAATTTGATACAGCAGATGGCAATTCTACTTTATGAAAATGAAAAGACAAGACAGTGACCTAAAAGCCCATGGTTTCCAGTACTTCAATCTTTATTCCAATATGGAAAACATAATTTCTATCTTCTTGAAACGTTTTGGAAGACAAGTCTACACAGTTGCAATCTATCATTAAACTATTTGAAAATCTGAAATGAAGCATAAACAAAATGAAAGAAATCTAACTAGAAAGCATAATAAAAACCTCCTTTAGCAACAGGGGCCCTCTGTTACTAAGTTGGGTAACTCCTAGCTTGTCAAAAGTGAAATAAAACCAACATTTGATAAATGAACTTCTTTATTGAAACAGAGTCTTGAAAAACAGAGTATTCACTTGCAAATCTGAACTATACTAAAACTTAACTTAATTGTCCCTTGATTCTATGGAACCACTATTTAAAGAGTAATTTCATAACTAATTGTGAGCTAATTTAGCTACAGGTTTCTATATTGAATTACAATCAAAATAGGACTATTGGACTCATGATTTGTCTCGAAGAGCAAATCAGGAGTCCTATTGTTGTAGGTAACATTCTTTGAATTGTAAGTTTGATCGTAGGTTTAGGCACGTCCATATGTCAATTTGGATCAAATGAGTAGGATAGAATCCATGTTGGAAGGATTCTAGAAACACCCATGTAGCTTGCTTCCTCATATGACACCTGGAACCTAGTGAACCATAAGAGTAGCTGCGGAATGCACAATCAGCTGCAGAACAGGCTACATTCTGTAGCTAATTTGCAAAAACTTATAAAAATAGAAAAATCATGAAAATATAACATGACAATCATTTAAATGTATCCTTGAGACAAAACCTTATCATTCTTACTAATTAGGGTTTATGAACTGATGGAAAAGAGGTGAAATTTCATGAGAAAAGTTGTAAAGAAGAGGGTAATCATGAGGCTCAACACATTCTTATTGGAGAAATTCCTATAAGTATATGAAGTATGAGAAGCTTGAGGTTGCTGAATTTTTCTAGGAACCAAAAGCATAGGAAGTATGAGAATATTGAGGCTGCTCATTTTTTCTAGGGGCCAAAAAGAAGGAAAAGTAACTACGTATTTAAGTGAGTACCTAATTTGGAGGAGTTGGCCTTGTCCAATAATAAATTGAATGGAGAAATTCCTCCAGAGCTTTCTAAATTATCAATGTTGGCTTATCTATATGTTTCATATAATAACCTTTGTGGGTCAATTCCAAAAGGGACACAATTATCTACCTTTAATGAGTCTTCGTTTTAGAGAAATAAGTGTTTATGTGGGTTTCCTCTACCCATATGCAATCAAAAGAATATGTCAAAAAAGGCACCTAATGCAAAAAATGGAAATCATAATGATATTAAAAAATGATGGTTGAGCCATGTAAATGAAAAAATGTCTTTGAGAGCATTACGAATTGAAATCGGGATTTGATTTGGGGGAGTTGTCACTATGTTAATTTTTTGGAACAAAGTCAAGCATTTGGTAGTGGGTTTTCCACCTAATAGAAAAAACAAGGCCCTTTTATGGCTTCTATAGATTCCCTACATAGCTCAATAATACTCATCCATAAGCCTCAATATCTTAATATATGTAATGTCACTTAATAATATCTAGTTTGAATATCATTTGTCCATATGCCTTTTGTTGAGTAAATGTAATGTTATATACTTTGAATGACATTTGTCCATATCCCTAGGATATGTAATGTCACTTAATATTATCTAGTTTGAATATCATTTGTCCATATGGCTTTCGTTGAGTAAATGTAATATTATCTACTTTGAATGCCATTTGTCCATATGCCTAGTTGTCTTAGTAAGTGCACATGTTGCATGTGTTATGTTAAGTAACAAAATAGTGTTTTAATATAAGTAAATTACTTACCCTTAAGAAATATGTAAAATATAGATCAAAAAGTTTCCTTGAATTATTATTAATTATTATATAAAAATAGTGAAGATTAAGTGCAATTTTAATTTTATATTATTATATTTACTCACAATTATTGATTATTTAAAAAAATTATAATTATTGTCAACTGATATAAAAAATGATTGAAGAACTTTATAAGATTAGTAGACAAATGGATATATATATATATATATATATATATATATATATATATATATATATATATATATATATAATAGAATATTGTTATTAAAAAAAATTATATCCAACTCAACTTTGTACATGGAATTATAATTTTTTTGAAAATTGTGAAAGATGTTTTTTTTGACAGTTATATCTTAATAAAATAATATAAACCATGTACATTAAAAAAAACATCAATATATCTTTAAATTGAGTAAATTTTTCAAATTTCTTTGTTATGAAGAGGGAGAGGATGACCCATATGCATAATCAATAATAAATATCTAAACTTTTTAGTAAATTTCTCAAATTTATTTATTATGATAAGTGAAAAGATTTATTATTATAAAATTTTTAATATTGTTAAAAATACTGATTAAGGTTTTTTTTCAAATTTATTTATTATGATGTTTATGGGGTGTAGAGTAGAAAATGGAATGCAGAGGCTAGATGCAATTAGATGAACTCAACCGGCTTAATAAACAATATTTTTATTATTATTATAAAAAAAAATAAAAAAATAAAAAAAATAAAAATTCTATCTATAACTATACAATATTATTGAAAAAAGATTTCACAAGAAATTAATTTTATATCATTAAATTATTTAATAATATAGATCATGTTATAAAATTCAATTAAAAATTTAAATTAAATACAATTAATAATTATTTAGTCAATGTATTTTGTACCTATATTTAAAAAAATAAAAAAATAATATCATTAAATTTAATTAAGTATAAATAGTATTAATCTAAAATCAAAATAAAATTGTAAAAGGTGATGTTGTTTTTCACTTTCAGTTAAATCTTAATTAGTAAATTTATTCAATTGATTCTATAATAAAATAGATTTAAAGTTTATTTTTATCAATAATTATAAAATATTTTGTATATCCTTTTTTTTTGTTTTAACGAATTTTTCCTAAAATTATGAAAAAATACTGACACTTCCACACATTCGAACAATTCAGCTTATTACTTCTCACTATTTTTTCAAATTTCATGAGAGATTTTATGCATACAAATAAACAAAGTATTAAAAAGGATTTTTTTTTTTCAAATTCTATGAAGTCATTTTACACTTGCAAATAAAAAAAATATTAGAAAGATTTTTTTTTAAATTTTGTGAGACATTTTACACGTACAAATGAAGAAAGAATTAAAAAAGACATTTTCAATTAAAAAACTATGGAGATAAATAAAACTGTAATATTTTCAAATGGGGAAGCAGCAATATATGAACACACAAACTAGAAATAGTAGTGTAAATCAAATCATTAACATTGGATACCAATATGGAGACATAACATCATGTATTAGATCAGAAAATCAATACAAATTACCGAGGCATGAATTATATTCAATGAGGAAACAAGCCGCCCATAAGCTATCACTCCTGAATATGAACTATTGCTACCATACAAAATGTTGGAAGACTGCGACAAAACAGTTATAAATGAACTACTACAGAAAAGGAATCTACAAAAGATGTAGGGCTGTTAATGCCTCAAAATTTATGCCAAATACAAATCTAGGCTTAATACAAACTCCTACAAAGAACCCGAAAAGGGTTTTCAGAAATACACCCTGTATAAGATGGGATCTAAAGCCCTAGGGCTGAAGATTCATTGCAAACTGAATCACATGAGTATAGAAGGCTGAAATAATGTAGATATGATGTATTTCCCTTCAAAGGCCTCCTCCAATGAAAGTCTGAACCCTTCAATCACAGGAAAACACTCCCAAGGAGCCACAAGATCCCGCACTTAAGCTGCCCTCCAAAGTAACGCAATTCCAAACTGGAACAATGCTATAAATGATGGGAAATAGTTGGCCTAGTGCCAAATATTTGAAATATTTCCAAGAGCCCTCTAAACTGATCTCCCAAGAGAAGGAATCCTTCCTCATGAGAAAGCTGCTAGGTCCCTATATTAATAGTATAGTCCCTTATTGTTATTAGTGTAACCCCCTTATTGTTATTATTGTACCCTTGTAACCCCATTTTGTTATTATTGTGCCCTTAAATTATTATTGTTAGGTCGGCTAGGATTACATTGTGGCCCACTAGGATTACATTATGGCCACATGGACTCCTATATATAGAAAGGAGGTTTTGTAATTTGTATCATCCAAGAATTGTTCATTCATGTAATGTATTGGAGGTTTCCCCCTCGAATTATTTTATTTCTAAGGCGTTGATATCTCTTTTCTTCTATTTTTGGAGCTGGTTACACAACATTTGGTATCAGAGCTTTGGATTCTAGGGTTTTGCTGCTCCAAACAGGTCATCGTGGCATTTTCGCTATAATTTGTTTTCTACGAAGTTTCAAAAGCTAAAATTTTTAGGGTGCGAAGAAGAAATCGTGTGGAACATTGTCAAAAAAATTTAGAGCTTGGTTTGCAATATTTTTGGAGATATGATCCGTGGAATTTAGGTCTTTTTTCAAGCTCCTAAACAGGTCATCGTGGCATTTTCACTATAAATTTTTTTATACGAAGTTTCAGAAGCTGAAATTTTTAGGGTGAGAAGAAAAAATCCTAAGGAAAATTGTCAAAACATTTCAGAGCTTGTTTCGCAATATTTTTTTAGATATGATCTGTGGAAGGTAGTGCTTTTTCAGGCTCCTGAATTTCATCTCAAAGAGGTGATCGTGGGAAAATCTTCATAACTCTCTTTCTGAGCATCGGATTGGAGTGTAATAAAAATTGGTCACAAGTACACAGACTATAGTTTCTTGGATATCAATTTTAGAGCCTAAGGATGAAACAGTGACACGTGGAAAGTAGTACAAGTTTTCTCTACTGAACGAGTCCATAATTAGGTCATTGTGGGAGATTGGACACAAATTTGTCTTGGAGAATCCAAATCAGGTTAGACCCGTGGAATTCGAAAGATAATTCAGAGGGATACATTGGTACCGAAATTAAAATATTGAAGTGCTGCAGTCACAGAGATAATACAATTTCAATATCAAACTCCTCAAAAGCAAGAAAAAGGTGTGTATTTTTTTCCCGAATTGCATAAGTCTTGTTTGAAGAATCAATTTGAATTAATTCCAAGGGCATATTGTAGAATACATATCAGTATTGGTTTCTAAAATATGCCCCGTAAAAATAATTCAACACCCATTAAGCCTTCAGAAGGCTCTACTATGACTCCTGAAGATGAAGAATTGCAACATGATCTATCAAAATTACAAGAGCAAGTGTAACAAATTTCACTCTCGCAAAGAGCAAGAAAAAATGAAATGGAAGTTTTGAAGAAAGGCATGGAAGTGAAGATGGACGGTTTGAAGAAAGGCGTGGAAGCTAAGATGGATGGCATGGAAGCTAAGATGGATGACATGAAAGACAACATGGAAAACATGAAGAATGATCTAAAAGTAGACATCGAAGGTTTGACAAAGTTGATACAAGAAATGTTTCCTAATGGTGAAAAGATAGTAGAAGAACCTCATGATGATAATAAAATAAATGTTAATCGTGATTTCATAAACTCTAATGTTGGCGGGAAGAACCACCATATTCCAAAAATGGATATGAGGAAGTTTGATGGAAAGGATCCTGTAACATGGATACTACAGATGGAGCAATATCTTGATCTCCATAATGTGCAAAACACACAAAAGGTACGCATTGCAACTTTACACTTAGAACAAAATACATTTGTATGGTATCGATGGCTTTGCTCCCGTAAAATTTTTTTCACTTGGTCAATTTTTACGGAGGAAATGATAGCACATTATGAGGATACAAAGAGCAACACCTCCTTTAGCCATTTGATAAATCTCAAACAAAAGGGTTTAGTGGGGAAGCACATTGAGGACTTCCAAAAATTGAATATAAGGGTAACTGATATTGCAGAGGAACACACGATCGATCTCTTCATAGGCACTTTAAAGGATAACATCCAACATGAAGTTTTTTTTTTGGAACCGAATTCATTGGAGAAGGCATTCAGGTTGGCAAGAAAAGTTGAATGTAAAATAATGGCGACAAGGAAGCCTACCACTCAATTCTATAAATAAGGAAGTGTTGCTATGCCTATATTTCCACAACCTACAAGGTTGACACCACAAAAATTGGAAGAAAAAAGAGCAAAAGGGCTTTGCTACAGTTGTGATAGAAAATACACTAAAGGTCATAAATGTGCTGAGAAGAAATTATTTTACATAGATTGTGAAGAAGAAGAAGAAAATGAACAAGAAGAGGATATACACCAGGAACCAGCCCCAGAAGAGGAAGAAATGAATCCGACCATATAGTGTAATCCACTGGCAGGAATTACCACTCCCCAAACTCTCAAGATAGAAGGACATATCAAGAAGAAAAAGGTAATAGTGTTGATTGATTCAGGTAACACCCATAATTTTATTCATTGTTAGGTAGCGAAGGAATTAAATTGTTTCCTCTACCCAGCACCATAATCTTAAGTGATGGTTGCAAATGGAGGAACTATAAATTGCTCTGGAAAATGCCATAATATCAAGCTAACCATGGGTGAATATGTATTGACTAGTCCAATACTTTCCATTCCTATGGGAGGTGCTGATGTTGTACTAGGAGTACAATGGTTACAATCTTTGGGGACGATAGCTTTTAATTTTCAAGAAATTTTCTTGAAATTTTTTTCAGAAGGAAAGGAAGTTGAACTACGGGGTATTGCAGGGAATCCGAGAAAGATAATAAGCTCTAATTTCATGAAAAAGCCTCTAAATAAAGAACAACGAGGCGTAATTGCACAATTATGCTCACTAGAAGTTCCAACATCAAAATCATCTATTTCTGCAGATCTCCAACAAGTATTGGACAATCATTCCAAGGTGTTTGAAACTCACAAAGGACTCCCACCTATTTGTGATCATGATCATGCTATTCATTTGATTCCAGGAAGTGTTCCTGCAAACATCAGGCCTTATAGATATCCTTACGTCCAAAAGAGAAAAATTGAACGTATGATTGCAGAAATGTTAGAGGCGGGTATAATTCAACCTAGTCAGAGTTCTTTCTCTACTCCTGTAGTATTGGTACACAAGAAAGATGGATCATGGCGAATTTGTCTAGATTATAGGGAGCTCAATAAGCTCACCATTAAAGATAAATTTCCCATTCCTGTGATTGATGAATTATTGGATGAATTACATGGAGCAATTTATTTTACCAAGTTGGATCTTCGTTCAGAATATCATCAAATTAGAATGAAGACTGAAGATATTCCAAAAACATCATTTCGAACTCATGAGGGTCATTATGAATTTTTGGTCATGCCTTTTGGCCTTACGAATGCACCTTCTACATTTCAAGGGTTGATGAATTCCATTTTCAAACCCTTCCTTAGAAAATTTGTGCTAGTATTTTTTGATGATATATTAATCTATAGTAGGTCTTGGAAGGACCATGTTGAACATGTTGACAGGGTACTCAAACTATTGCAAGAGAAACAATTATATGCAAAAACATCCAAATGTCTCTTTGGAGTACAAGAGGTGGAATATCTGGCTCATATTGTATCTCACGACGGTGTTAAAGTAGACCCTAACAAAATTAAAGCCATTAAGGAATGGAAATTCTCCACAACCATAAAGCAGTTGCGAGGATTTCTTGGGTTAACAAGGTATTATCACAAGTTTGTTAAGAATTATGGGAGAATAGCAGCACCTCTAACAACATTGTTGAAGAAAGATGCATTTTCATGGACTCCGAAAGCAACTAAGGCCTTTGAACATCTTAAACAGGCAATGTGCCTAGCACCAGTCTTAGCTACGCCAGACTTCACAAAAACCTTTATTGTGGAATGTGATGCCTCAGGAAATGGAATTGGTGCCGTTTTAATGCAGGAAGGAAGACCCATTGCTTTTGAAAGTCGTCCAATCAAAGGAAAGTATTTACAGAAACCTATTTATGAGAAGGAAATGTTAGCAATACTGCATGCACTAAAGAAATCGAGAACTTACCTAATGGGAAGGCACTTCAAGGTAAAAACTGATCATGATAGTCTTAAACACTTTTTGGAACAAAGACTATCTTTAGAAGAGCAGAAAAAATGGGTCACAAAGACATTGGGTTATGACTTTGAAATAATCTACAAAAAAGGAAAGCTTCATGTTGTTGCAGATGCACTCTCAAGAAAGAATGAAGAGGTGGAAGCTTTGCTTTGTGCCATTTCTATTATCCAACCAGATTGGATAACTGAAGCAAGAGATGAATGGAAGAAGGACAAAGATGTATGGACACTCATTCAAAATTTGCAGCAAGATCCTAGTACATCCGATACATTTAGTTGGAAAAATGATTCCTTATGGTACAAAGATCGCTTATATCTTTGTAAGAATTCCCAACTAAAACAAAATATTCTTCTGGAATTGCACACTTCTCCTTTAGGAGGACACTCAGGATTTTTAAAAACTTACCAGAGGGTGAAGAAAGATTTTTTTTGGGATGGCCTTAAATCTGATATTCAAAAGTTTGTGGCAGAATGTTTGGTTTGCCGGCAAAATAAAGTGGAAACAATTAAGACCCCGGGACTTCTACAACCTTTATCCATTCCAAGTCAACGTTGGGAGGAGATTTCAATGGATTTTATCACAGGTTTACCTAAGTACGAAGGAAAGAGTGTCATCATGGTGGTAGTTGATAGACTTACCAAGTATGCACACTTTTGTGCATTATCTCATCCATTTAAAGCAAGTACAGTTGCTACTACATTTATGGACAGAATTCAAAAGCTACATGGAAGCCCAAGGGTTATTGTGAGTGATAGAGATCCCATTTTTACTGGAAATTTTGGGACAAAGTTATTTTCTTGTTTGGGTACTCAATTAGCTCATAGCTCATCTTATCATCCTCAATCTGATGGTCAAACTGAGATAGTAAATAAATGTTTGGAAGGATATCTTCGTTGTTTTGTATCTGATAAACAAACACAATGGGCCAAGTGGTTACCTCTCGCTGAATGGTGGTATAACACTTCCTTCCATACTGCAGCAAAAATGACCCCATTTATGGCACTTTATGGATATCATCCACCTTCCATCACATCATCCTTAAGGGAAAATTCAAAGGTTCAAGAAGTGGAAGATCACAGCAAGAAGTTCTTCAACTCTTAAAGGATAACCTGAATTTGGCACAAAATCGAATGAAACAACAGACAGATCAACATTGCATCAAGAGAAGTTTTGATGTAGGAGATTGGGTATTTTTACGGCTACAACCATACAAAAAAATGTCCCTGAAGCAAGCTAAGAAGGATAATAAATTATCGCCAAAGTACTATGGTCCTTACAAGGTGTTGCAAAAGATTGGTACTATGGCATACAAATTGGAGCTTCCTTCTTCTTCATGAGTGCATCCAGTTTTCCATGTTTCATGCTTAAAGAAGGTTATAGGTGAAAATCTTCCAGTTCAAACAATATTTCCAGAACTTGATGAGGAAGGAAAAATCATATTGGAACCTGAAGCGGTCACGGAAATAATAACTTGACAGCTATGGAATCGATCAATTTCAGAGTATCTCATCAAGTGGAAGAACTTACCCACTGAAGATTCTACATGGGCAGATGAGAAGTTTATACAGAAGCACCCATAGCTACTCAAGCGTTGAGGACAACACTTTTTTGAAGGAGAGGGGCATGTTAGGTCCCTATATTACTAGTATAGTCCCTTATTGTTATTAGTGTAACCCCCTGATTGTTATTATTGTACCCTTGTAACCCCCATTTTTTTATTATTGTGCCCTTAAATTATTATAGTTAGGTCAGCTAGGATTACATTGTGGCCCACTAGGATGACATTATGGCCACATGGACTCCTATATATAGAAAGGAGGTTTTGTAAATTGTATCATCCAAGAATTGTGCATTCATGTAATGTATTGGAGGTTTCCCCCTCGAAGTGGTTTATTTCTAAGGCGTTGATATCTCTTTTATTCTATTTTTGGAGCTAGTTACACAACAGAAACTAGATTATAAAATGGGTTTCTCAACCCTCCACTACAACACCCTACAACACAGCACAATAACCTGCAGAAATTGGGCTGATGAAGAATGTTGTAGCTTGGTTTGAAAACTTGAATGTGGAAATGAAATGCAATGCTCTTCCAAGAGGCCTCTCACGGAAAGAGGTGGGATTCCTGCTCGGGAATACTCGGTGCTAAATAGCACAACAATCTCAACTAAACAACTGAAGAATGAAAGAAGTCGAAACAGACCACATAGAAAATAATAATCCAAAAACATGTCCCATATGGCTGCCATCTTCTTCCTTAAATAGATTATGAGCTTCCTCTCCCTCGGCCCCACTCAATTAGGTCATTTCCTCCATGAGATCAATCTCCCTCCAAAACTACGTTATTCCTCATTTAATATCCACTCCTCCATAACAACGTTCTTGACTTGGTCAAAGTTGACTGAATCAACATGATCCAACCCCTATTCATA
Organism: Pinus albicaulis; assembly: GCA_034641835.2. NCBI lineage: Eukaryota > Viridiplantae > Streptophyta > Pinopsida > Pinales > Pinaceae > Pinus > Pinus albicaulis. The sequence goes on from CM076571.1 coordinate 508,867,568, forward strand.
CTTAGAGGTGCTTTATTTAGATGCTTAGAAGGTCTCCTTTCACACTTGAAGTGTTTTTATTGCTGCTAAGGAGATTTATTGGCCTCCCTACCCATTTATTCACCTACCTAGTGACAAAATGATCTATAATATTCCATTTATTTAAAATCTAAATTCTAGGAATATTACAATCCTTCCCTCCAAAATGTTGCTTGTCCTCAACCAAATGTAAAGGTCGACCGAAATTCATCCGCTCCTCTTCTTGTGGCCTCCTCATCGATAGTCCCCACCACTGCTCAAAATAATCTGCAATACATCTACCCCCTAATAGTTCCTCCCAAGTATGTAAAACCAAATGACTCACATCATGAGAAAGTGGAAGGTGTAAGTGGGAACCTTCTTACTGTCCAATGGCTTCCCCAAGGTAGGAGTGATGACAGGCATGGGGATCTCATTCCCAATGAGATACTCCCATCTCCATGCTATAATCCAAATGAAATGAGCCATCCTAGGTAGTTCATCAAGGAAACCCTCAACCCCCTATTCATGCAATGTATTGGGGTTGTATGGAGAGAGTATATTTTTCCACCCATGTTGTTTCTCTCTCCATTTATGATATGTGTGGGGCTGTTACTGATCTTGGGCTAAAATATCATGGTCTCCAAAAATGTCCCAAGTTACGCCATCAAACAAAAAATCCATGAAGTGCCTCTCCCAAGAACTCAAGTTCTCCAAATGGCTCCTCCCACATGAATACAAGAGATTTAGTGTGGAAATTATGGTTTTCCCATTGTTTCTCCTGAAAAATGAAACATATGAAGTAGGGAGAATCATACTCCCAATGGGCACCTCCAACTCTTGTGCCATCCTCCCAACAAAGCTTCTCATAAAAATAAGAGCATCATCAATATATGGAAGCAAAAACAAATAGAAAAAAGTTGCCATATGACAACTGAGAGGTGGATCACAGTTCCATATGTGGAACCAGTGTAGTGCATCCCCTTCCTGCCTTGAAACAAAGTATAGCAAGTGTCCTTTCAGCCGCTTGTTTGTTTCCACAATAATCCTACAAGATAGGATCATAAAAGTAAAATGTGGTGCCAATGGTGCACACTAAGAATCATGTGGAATCTCCCAAAATCCACCATCAGAATGGCTAACATCAATGCTGAAAACGGCCTCAAGTGCATCACAATACAATATACAAGAAGGAATGATCCTCTTTGGTACAATATGTTGCTCATAAAAAATAAAGGAGTACAAATCATAATGCATAAATGTACATCCTCTATCATGTACTTTGGTCATCGAGCTGAAATGGCTCAACTGGAAGTTCTCCCTCACTCTCAATGAGTAGGGAAGTGGTTGTGACAACCTCTCCATCATCATCTGGGCTACGCATCTCTCCATATGCTGATATAAATCTTGCTAGATGCCCTCCCAAGTGAACTCCTACATCAAAGAGTAATATGCATCAAAGTGCATGGAAAAAAAGTCCACATGTGCTGCATGTAACAGCTTCTCCTTGAGTTCAGAAGCTTTAGTCAAGAATACCCCGCCATAATAATAGATGACCTCATCATCCACCATGTATCTATCATCTCCCTCCTAGTCATCAAGAATCATGCAAGCACCAAGATCCTTGGATTACTCTACCAAAAGTTGAGACCTGCAATGTGGATCAATCCTCCTAAGAGACAACGCTATAGATATGAAATGTGAAGTTCCCCACATGTTGTTGTCTTTTCCTTTGACATCCCTCATGCCAAAGTCATCCTCCAAAGTGCTACCATGCCCATCATGCAACTACTCATGCTCAAGTAGAAGTAGTGTCCTTTGGAAGTTGGCCTCCCATGAAAATCTACCATCCAAAAAGAACCTCCTGATCTTGGCCAATGTAAGCATGAATGACCTCCATCTACTCCAATATATGGAGGATTCCTTCCTTAGAGGAAGTACCCTCTATTTCTCCAAATCCATGGAGAAGCTCCCTTGCACCATGGTGGTTCTATCCTCCGTCACTGCAGCAACTTTTGTTAGTGCATAATATGTAGTGAGAGTGGGTAATGCTGAAAATGGGAGAGTGTATCCCTCATCCTTGAGTCTACCCAAGACACTCAGTGATGTATCAAGTCCTCCCAAGGTCATCACCCCTTTGGAATCAACGAGTGGTGCAACTGAATGTGAAGCATCTCTCATCATCTCCTGATCTGGTGGTCTCCCAGGTGGAATGCCTCCATGTAATGAGACATCAATATCAAGAGTAGATTGCATATATGAATGGACAACCTTGTCCCTTCCCTCACTGCACAAATCAGTCTACCTCTTCTGTGCATCAACCTTCTGAAATAGATAGGGGTGTGTGCTCCTAATCAAATGATGCTAACCTTCCTTCCTGTAATATTTCTAATTAGCCCAAGCTAATAGGAATATTCAATTTTGTTTTAATTTTCTGTTTCATGAATAAATGTGTAAGGGAGGATTATAAAAACTCCTAAAACAATGAATAAATCAATGCCACATGTGAACAAAAACAAATCTGGGCTATTTTCAGAAAACACCCTTATGTGTGAAAGGGATTGAGCTATTTGACTGGGTCAACCATGACCAAATCAACAGCTCTGTCTAAATATAATGAACCTCCTAGATGCATAGCACAGTTCAAGTTGGAGGCTACACATATGAATGGAGTTAAATCATTGAGATGGTTTAGGGTTTTGCAAGGACTCAATCTTATAAAATGAAGGGAAGGACAACAAGAGAAGAGGGTTGATGACCATATGATTTCTGAATATTTTTTCTTTTTAGAAGTTTCTTATTCTCTTGGCTGTTTAGCAGAGAATAGTGTTGTTTAGCACTGGGTGTTCCTGGGTGGGAATCCCACCTCTTCCATTGAGTAGCTCTTGGAGGAGTCTTGCATTTCTTTTCCACTATCAGGCATTTGGCCAAGCTCTTCTTCCAACTACAACACAGATCCGGTTGAGGGTTTGGTTGTCTTTGTAAGCAGCAGCAAGTGGAGGCTAGATCTATTCAGATCTAGGCCATACTAGTGCCTCTTTTCAGTGGGAAAGTCTTCTATCCCATTGGCAAGAGAGTATTAGCTGATTGGAGCTTCAGATCTACATCTTGGCATCAAGCCAAACTCTACATCAAGTCTACAGCTCATTTTGTCTTCCTGGACTGCGTTATCTGCAAGAGGAAAGTTGCAAGGTGTTTTGGCAAGCTTTTGGAGGAGAGATCTCTGGTGTTGGGAATATTCCTTTCACTTTGGTGATCCATGGATTAGCCATATAATACATGTATGTTTCATATTTGATCTTCTTAATATTGTATTTACTTCAGAAATTCTAAATCATTCTGCAGTAAATCTTAGATCTACTCTCTATGCTTCATGTATTGCTGAAAACCCCAAGGGGTATGTAAAATAGAGACATTATAGTGTATGGATCTGTCATAGATCTGATTGTTCATGCATTATCTTGTCCTAGATCTAAGCTATAATCACCAGCTATTGTATGCTCTGTTAGACTCCTATACCAATAGGTGTCATATATCATAATTGACTTCATGAGCTATGTAATATGTTCATACATTTTCTTGTTGCAAAGGTTTTCCATATTGTCAAAAAATCAAAAAATTTAAAAAATGTAAAGAGGGTATACCCTAAAAGGAAAATCAAAGGGTAAAAGAATAAAATGGTCAAAAAAGTGAAAGAAATGAACCCCAAACAAAAATAGACTAGGAAAGTGTGCAAGTCTAAATGCCACTACTATTTCATTTTCTGTAATAAGCAATTGTGTGCAGCTTGTTAAACTTTTTCCACAATTAATGAAGAGTCAAACTATTTAAACTTGACTCATTCATTTTTCAATTTCATGTTTTAGAGATAGAGAATAGAATATGACCAAACTGTTTAATCTTGGCAGATAAGTAGATAAGTAGAGTAAATAAAAGGAGCTCAATAGTTTAATCTGAGCCCTTGGATGTAATAAGGTTAGAACTAGATATATTTTCAGATGTAAAAGAAAAAGTGTGATAAGGGTTTGTCAGTCTAAGTGCACCCTAATAAAGAAGAAAAAACGGTAGAGTAAAGTAGATAGGGTAGGTAGATGATGTTGCAGAATTACATGTGATGATCAATGGCTTTAGATGTGTTAAATCTTTTACTTTCATCACAAGTACAAAGGTAGAAAATACACTGAAGAATTTCAAGCAATGCAAAGTCAAAATCATTAACTTCCCATCTCATTTTTCCCTAAATTTTTCACTAATTTCCCTTAATTACTAAGGTATTTGAAAGTTAAAGGGGCTCAAGGCATTTCCTTGACTTTTGGAGGGACCGGACCCTTAGCCCAATAATTGGAAAAAACTAAGTATTTAAAACTATCCATCATAACATTCATTCACCTTTCAAAATCTTTTCCTAAGTAAAATCTCATTTTACTTAGGAAAATCATGCAACAATTCATAAAAACCCATTTCATACAAGCATAAGATAAATACATTATTTTGATGATTTATACTTAGCGCTTTAACACATTTTGTCATATTAATTTCTAACTTAATATTTAAGTCCTTATTGAAATAACCATCTCCTATTATATATAACTCCCTTTTATAAATAACCCAAAAACCCACTTATATAATTTTAGCCAAAGTTAAAAAATCCCATGTGTTTAAATAAATTACCCACTTTACAATCCCTTTGGCTAAAATATATCTCTATATGAACATTCCCGCCCCCTATGGTAAATAAATCACATCGATTTAAATACTATATAATAAAAAATATATATGAAAAACGTTTAAACATATGATATATGTGTTTAAAACAAAAAATTCCTAAATAAAACTTTTCCCGACCATTTTCCCGCATTTTGTTAATAAGGGATTAATTAATCCTTACGATTAGTTAATAACTGATCCCCGCCAATCAAATCCTGTTCGATGAGTTTAATTAACGTTAATTGCGTCGGACCCTCCATGTTAGCTTCCCGTTACCTTTCCATCACGCAAACCGTCCGATCAACCCGTTTGAAATCAACGGATATTAGCCATATCGCTGGCCATCCGTGGTCGAGCTTTAATGCACGATGAACCGTGGTTTTCCAAACCGTACAGAGCCACGCATCACTCATTCCATGTTATCACTACCCATCCGTCCAAAACCACCCTTGTCCATAAGCAGTGCGATAAAAATCGCTTACCGCCTCCCTCCCGTGACACATCCACCGTACTTGTTGACGTCATCAATCAAAAGCCCGCCACCCATTGACTTTGCAAATAAAACAAAAATAACCCGTGTCTTTTTCATTATATCGTGCACAGTGAACGACCAGACTCCCATGCAGAAAAACTCCAAAACCAACTTTCGAACGCCGTCAACTTCCATTTTATTGAAGAGAATCGCAGTCAAGTAATCCAAAATTCGTCTGCCATAACTAGTGCCATCTATCCACTTTTCATTCAAAAGCTTACCCGCCAATATCAACCGTTTACCCGTTTAAACACAAACACCCTAGTGTTGCTCATTTTCACCTGATTGTGCCGTAAAACCCTTTGTAACCCAGCTGCGCCATCTGAAGCCTCTGTTAACCAATTTGAGCATGGTTTACCTCCCAAAAATCATTCTAGATTCACTCCAAAAACCTCTCAAAATCAAATGAAACTTTTTCGACCTCCCCTGCAAACCAATGCTTTCTTTACAATTTGTTTTGTTTTACAGGTGATCAGAAGACCACATCCTTGGATAAACAGTCTTAATACTAGTCATAAGACTTGTTTACTCCAAGAGTGTTATCAAATCTATTCAAATATAGATGGAAGATAAAACATACAGTTGAAAGACAAGCAAAGGATAAACAAAGGTTAAAGAGCATAACAGTTAAAGAGTATCAGTGGTTAAAGTGTATCAGGTAAAAGTCAGAGTGAAAGTTAAAATGGAGTTACAGAGCAGTCATATGTAAACAGTAAAAGTAATTACAAAGGCAGTAAAATGGTAAAAATAAATGAAAATACTTTCACCAACATTGAATTTTGTTTAAAGTGAAAGTAAAATAGTCAAAAGAACAAAAAAGTGAAAAGATGAAAAACACAACAAGAAGGAACATTTTTGCAGAAATTGCATGTTTTAGTCATTGTTTTGCAGAAACTATTGTGATCAATCCAAGATTAATTTTGAAACATTGAAGGAGGTTTATGTTCTTAAGAGGACCATCTACAAAAACCTCTCTCACTTTTCTAACACACTATTATGGTTTTGGAAATATTAAATAATGTTGGAAAGCCCTTTTTGCAGAAAATTGTAGTTAAGTCATCATTTTGCAGAGAATATTGTGGCCAATAAGAAATACATAATACAAAACTGAAGGAGTTTTTTGTTCCTAAAGGACCCATCTACGAAAGCCTATCTCACGTTTTTCCCAGTGATTTTAGAATCAGAGATACATGCACATCTTTACAGGCTATTTTTCAGACTCTGTAAAACTCTGTTTTACACATATGTTTGCAGAGCTTATTGTGCACAGCTGGAGAGGAATTTTAGGAAACTGAAAGAGGTTTATTTCACCAACATATTGATCCACAATAAAATCTTTCACTTTTTACATATCTATTACGGATTGAGAAATACAAATATATCATTGGACCCCAAGTTTGCAGAATTGTTGGAGCATAATGCACAAAGAAAGGAAGCAGTTAGTGACTTGGATGCATCATCATCAACTAAGAGTTGGATCAAATTTTAATTATCCTCTTTATCATCACCTATCAATACAAAATAGTGCCAAATAGATGCATTAGTTTGAGTGTCATTTACTTAAGTTCTATTTATGTAAAATAGTTGGAGAGATTTGTGAACTAATCTTGATATTTTTTCAAGATATTTTAGTTTAGAATTTGTATAAATACTTCACTCTTGGAAGTATTTTGGGGTGGATTCTAATACTTTGTTGTAACATTGACAATTTTGGAATAAAGTGCTTTGAAGAAATTTTTTGTGGCTAAGTTGGATGATGAATTGAAGCTAAAAGACTTTTTACAGGATTCATGTGTCGAACTACGGATCAATAAGTCATATTTTCCCTTGTGTTGAAGTTTTATATCTGTTTATAATATCATTGTGTTTCATTTCTGAATAATTGACAAAAAGAATAAATCAGAAATTCCTTAAATGTGCTCTGATTTCAATTGTTATTATTCTAAATGTTTTCTTCTAAATTGGTCATAAACAATGATTTCTTAAATGCTCTTGTTTGACTAGTTTAAGCATTTTGATTATTTTAGTAAAGAATTCTTAATTGTTCTTTATTTGTAATCATTCACTTTCTTTCTTTGAACATGTTGAAAGATCCTTAAATTGCCTTTAATCTATTCAAAATTCATTTCATTCACTTTAGATCTGAAATTGTTCTTTGGTTTGATTAGCTTGCCCCGTAAAGTCATCTTTTGTTGATAAAATTAATCCAGTGAAACCATCTTTTGACTCCATAGCCCAATGGCCTGAAACTACTCAACCTTGCCCTCAGTTACGGAATTCCACCATTCAAATTCAAACAAAACCCCTGAGCTTTATAACTAGCCTAATAATTCCTAAAACAAAGCTAAATTTTAAAGAGAGAGCCCTCTCTGGATACAAATTGGCTAGATTCTGTATCTAAAGGTTGGTTTGTGGTTGCCTCAGACTCCTTTCCTTTTCTAACAACTTCAAGGAAAATCTGAGTGATAACATAGTGGCGACCATACTGGGGACCTGAATATTTTATTTGTTACTACTGTTTAATTTATAAACTACAGACGGAGCCTGAAGATCAGCCAGGTAGCCTTTGAACTGCTTTTGCTCTGGAATTGCATAGTAAATAAGCGCTGCTTCAGTCTATCTCCGATTTAGTTTATGAACTGAACTTTGGTTTCAAGTGTTTTGATCAGTTCCTCTGGTTAAATAAGTCTTTAAGAAAGTTTAAATCTCATATCTAAAGCCTCTTAAAGAAATCATAGAAGTTGTTTTGAAAATTCATAAAAAAACAAAATAATCATAAAATACTCAAAATTTGGTTTCCTGAAGAACTAACTTTTTCTTCAGAATTGTTTACAGGTTTAGATCTGATTTATGATGGTGGACAGGGATCAAACACATAAAGGTTAAAATCATCCACCTGGCGACTCCAAAATCAATTTCACAATCAAGACTCCACTGGAGGAATGAACCTCAAAGAACAATATGGAAAGATCAGGCTTTCAACTTGGATCTTAATCCAAGACATTATGTTCTTTCTCATTAAGAAAGTTTTTCAATGTATATTGTATTTTATAGAAGATCTTAGATTAGTTTTTAATTATTTTCCTTTGAAGATTGTAAGTAATAATTCTCCTAATCTCTTTGAGCAGCTTTCTTATGAAACTAATGATGATCATTTTCCAATTAAGAAGCCTCAAATAATCAAGACTGATCTTACAATCCCTGTACATATCCATGTACCATATAAAGTTCCAGATAGATATAAGCCCCTTATTTTACCTCCTATACTCCATGATTTTCCTAAAAAATACTACAAATATCTTCCTAGATTTGATGGAGAGAATGACATCACTGCCCAAAAACATATTCAAGGTTTTGAGAATTATTTGGATTTATTTGAGATTGATGAAGATGATGTTAAAATCAGACTTTTTTCTCTTTCTTTGAAAAATAGAATAAAGAGTTGGTTCAAAAATCTTCCTAATGCTAGCATCTCAAATTTCCAGCAGTTTATCAAACTTTTCCTTGATAGATGGATAATCAAAGTTAATTATTTTGTGATCATGGAAGAATATAATCAATTAAAAAGACATCCAAATGAAACAATACAACAATTTTCTGACAGATTTAATCAAGTTTATAATTCATTGCCAGAAAATATTAGACCTCCTCATGATTCAGCTTTCTTGCATTATCCAAGTGCATTTGATCCAGAAATAGAATTTCGGTTAAGAGAAAGAGATCCAAAAACACTTGTACAGATGCAGAAAATTGCAGTTGATGTGGAAGTTAATTTCCAAATCAAACAGGAAATGTTAAAAGCAGAAGAAGAGGAAAAGAAACACATTGCAGAAGTAAAACTCAACCTTTTGGTAAGAAAACTAGATGAAAGAACAAAGGAGATCACTATGAAAGATAAATTTTCTACTCAAAATCACCATGAAGAAATAGAAGAGGTGGATAGCCATGAACAAATCCTCTTAATTCAAATTATCATAGATCAGAAAATGAATTTACAGATCAATATGAGGAAGATGAATCTACTGATCTAATGTGTATGTTTGATGACATTCCTTCTTTTGATGATTTGCCTAAGTATGATCATTATGATGATAGTTATGTTCTCCAAACTCAAGCTAACTTTACAGAGCAATCAGAAGCTAGTTTGTGGGATGAAGAAACTCAGTTTCAGCAGATTGAAGACAGTGATCAGCCAATACAGATCAGCCATGAGAATGAGGAAGAAAGAGTAGAAAATGTGGAAATAAGTGAAGGTTCTTTACCTCTTTGTTTTGCTTCATTTCAGTTCATTAGAGACAACTATCATGCCATCAATAATCAGCAATCTTTAGGAATTGTGATTGAAAACAAAGAATATAATGAAACTATTAATCAAGATTTTTTAGTTTCACAATTACAATTATCAAATTCCATTGAAATAAATGATCAAATGACACAAGAAAGTTCCATACCACTATTTTTTGAATCATTTCAGCTTTTAAAGGAAATTTGGTATAACATATTTAATGAAAAGGATGAGAAACTTGTGGTAGTTTATGAAGTCCGATGGAAACCTATATGCTATAGGTTGCAGCCATTTTCCCAAGTTTTTCAGGATCCAATAGAAGATATGTTGAATATTGAAGGCATTTGAAGCATTCTTCTATTAACTAACTATGATTTTCAGAATCAAGATGATAAAGGATTCAACAGTCAAACATTACAATTAGTAGGAATATCATCACAAATCTTATCTGAAAGTTTGCAGGGAGATAAAGATGAAAATAACATTTCAGATTCATGGCATGGAGGCCATCCAGAACAGATGTACATTTATTCAGATCAGTTAAACATCAGTGTATATATTTTGGAAGATCCTTTTGTACAGTTTCTAGAGTCAACAAAGGAAATCAAATGTTTCCTTCTCCTCTCATTTGTTGACAAGTTTCTAATAGGTTGCAGAAGTACAGTTTTGATAATCAGCAAGAAAATGAAACAAAATCTATCAAAGTAAATAATTCTTGAATGGTTGCATTGGCTATTTCATTTTACCTAACCAACAGTTGAACAGTAGATTCAATAGGTAGATGAGTGCTAATAAGCTCAGAATTTTGAGCATTTTTTTTAGTTTTCAATTTTCAGCTAGTTTTTCATTAAGTTGGTTTGAAATTTTTTTGTGTGTTGTTTTAGTTTCAGATCAGATTTCAGTTTGCAGAAGACATAAGACACTTACTAAGATCATCAAAGGTCAAAGATGAAGGCAACTGACCAGCTGTTCTTGACTTTTCACCAGGAAAAGCCATCCCCAAGTGGAGCCAGTGTTAGACTCCTATACCAATAGGTGTCATATATCATGATTGACTTCATGAGCTATGTAATATGTTCATACCTTTTCTTGTTGCAAAGGTTTTCCATATTGTCAAAAAATCAAAAAATTTAAAAAATGTAAAGAGGGTATACCCTAAAAGAAAAATCAAAGGGTAAAAGAATAAAATGGTCAAAAAAGTGAAAGAAATGAACCCCAAACAAAAATAGACCAGGAAAGTGTGCAAGTATAAATGCCACTACTATTTCATTTTCTGTAATAAGCAATTGTCTGCAACTTGTTAAACTTTTGCCACAATTAATGAAGAGTCAAACTGTTTAAACTTGAATCATTCATTTTTAAATTTCATGTTTTAGAGATAGAGAATAAAATCTGACCAAACTGTTTAATCTTGGCAGATAAGTAGATAGGTAGAGTAAATAAAAGGAGCTCAATAGTTTAATCTGAGCCCTTGGATGTAATAAGGTTAGAACTAGATAGATTTTCAGATGTAAAAGAATAAGTGTGATAAGGGTTTTCCAGTCTAAGTGCACCCTAATAAAGATGAAAAAACGGTAGAGTAAAGTAGATATGGTAGGTAGATGATGTTGCAGAATTACATGTGATGATCAATGGCTTTAGATGTGTTAAATCTCTTACTTTCATCACAAGTACAAAGGCAGAAAATACACTGAAGAATTTCAAGCAATGCAAAGTCAAAATCATTAACTTCCCATCTCATTTTTCCCTAAATGTTTCACTAATTTCCCTTAATTACTAAGGTATTTGAAATTTAAAGGGGCTCAAGGCATTTCCTTGACTTTTGGAGGGACCGGACCCTTGGCCCAATAATTGGAAAAACCTAAGTATTTAAAACTATCCATCATAACATTCATTCACCTTTCAAAATCTTTTCCTAAGTAAAATCTCATTTTACTTAGGAAAATCATGCAACAATTCATAAAAACCCATTTCATACAAGCATAAGATAAATACATTATTTTGATGATTTATACTTAGCGCTTTAAATCATTTTGTCATATTAATTTCTAACTTAATATTTAAGTCCTTATTGAAATAACCATCTCCTATTATATATAACTCCCTTTTATAAATAACCCAAAAACCCACTTATATAATTTTAGCCAAAGTTAAAAAACCCCACATGTTTAAATAAATTACCCACTTTAAAATCCCTTTGGCTAAAATATATCTCTATATGAACATTCCCGCCCCCTATGGTAAATAAATCACATCGATTTAAATACTATATAATAAAAAATATATATGAAAAACGTTTAAACATATGATATATGTGTTTAAAACAAAAAAATTCCTAAATAAAACTTTTCCCGACCATTTTCCCGCATTTTGTTAATAAGGGATTAATTAATCCTTACGATTAGTTAATAACTGATCCCCGCCAATCAAATCCCGTCCGATGAGTTTAATTAACGTTAATCGCGTCGGACCCTCCATGTTAACTTCCCGTTACCTTTCCATCATGCCAACCGTCTGATCAACCCGTTTGAAATCAACGGATATTAGCCATATCGCCGGCCATCCATGGTCAAGCTTTAATGCGCGATGAATCGTGGTTTTCCAAACCGTACAGAGCCATGCGTCACTCATTCCATGTTATCGCTACCCATACGTCCAAAACCACCCTTCTCCATAAGCAGTGCAATAAAAACCGCTTACCGCCTCCCTCCCGTGACACATCCACCGTACTTGTTGGCGTCATCAATCAAAAGCCCGCCACCCATTGAATTTGAAAATAAAACAAAAAGAACCCGCGTCTTTTTCATTATATCGTGCACAGTGAACGGCCAGACTCCCATGCAAAAAAACTCCAAAACCAACTTTCGAACGCCGTCAACTGCCATTTTATTGAAGAGAATCGCAGTCAAGTAATCCAGAATTCGTCCGCCATAACTAGTGCCATCTGTCCACTATTCATTCAAAAGCTTACCCGCCAATATCAACCGTTTACCCGTTTAAACACAAACACCCTAGTGCTGCTCATTTTCACCTGATTGTGCAGTAAAACCCTTTGTAACCCAGCTGCGCCACTTGAAGCCTCTGTTAACCAATTTGAGCATGGTTTACCTCCAAAAAATAATTCTAGATTCACTCCACAGAGCTCTCAAAATCAAATGAAACCTTTTCGACCTCCCCTGCAAACCAATGCTTTCTTAACAATTTGTTTTGTTTTACAGGTGATCAGAAGACCACATCCTTGGATAAACAGTCTTAATACTAGTCATAAGACTTGTTTACTCCAAGAGTGTTATCGAATCTATTCGAAAACGAGAGATGGAAGATAAAACATACGGTTGAAAGACAAAGAAGGATAAACAAAGGTTAGAGAGCATAACAGTTAAAGAGTATCAGTGGTCAAAGTGTATCAGGTAAGAGTCAGAGTGAAAGTTAAAATCAAGTTACAGAGCAGTCAAAGGTAAACAGTAAAAGTAATTACAGAGGCAGTAAAATGGTAAAAAGAGATGAAAATAATTTCACCAGCATTGAAGTTTATCTAAAGTGAAAGTAAAATAGTTAAAAGAACAAAAAGGTAAAAAGATGAAAAACACAACAAGAAGGAACATTTTTGCAGAGATTTCATGCTTTAGCCATTGTTTTGCAGAAACTATTGTGATCAATACAAGGTGAATTTTGAAAAACTGAAAGAGGTTTATGTTCTAAAGAGGACCATCTACAAAAACCTCTCTCACTTTTCTAACAACTATTATGGTTTTGGAAATATTAAACAATGTTGGAAAACAGTTTTTGCAGAAAATTACAGTTAAGTCATCATTTTGCAGAGAATATTATGGCCAATCAGAAATACATCATACAAAACAGAAAGATTTTTTTGTTCCTAAGCGACCCCTCTCACACATCAGAGATACATGCACATCTTTACAGGATATTTTTCAGACTCTGTAAAACTCTGTTTTACACATATTTTTACAGAGACTATTGTGCATAGCTGGAGAGGAATTTTAGGAAAATGAAATATTTTTATCTCACCAACATGTTAATCCACAATAAAATCTTTCAATTTTTACATATCTATTATGGATTGAGAAATAAAAGGATATAATTGGACCCCAAGTTTTCAGAATTGTTGGAGCAGAATGCACAAAGAAAAGAAGCAGTTAGTGACTTGGATGCCTCATCATCAACTAAGAGTTGGATCAAATTCGAATTCTCCTCTTTTTCATCACCTATCCATAAAAAATAGTGCCAAATAGATGCATTATTTTGAGTGTCCTTTACTTAAGTTCTATTTATGTAAAATAGTTGGAGAGATTTGTGAACTAATCTTGATATTTTTTCAAGATATTTTAGTTTAGAATTTGTATAAATACTTCACTCTTGGAAGTATTTTTGGGTGGATTCTAATACTTTGCTGTAAAATTGACAATTTTGGAATAAGTTTCTTTGGAGAAATTTTTTTGTGGCTAAGCTGGATGATGAATTGAAGCTAAAAGACTTTTTACAGGATTCATGTGTTGAACTACGGATCAATAAGTCATATTTTCCCTTGTGTTGAAGTTTTATATCTGTTTATAATATCATTGTGTTTCATTTCTGAATAATTGACAAAAAAGAATAAATCAGAAATTCCTTAAATGTGCTCTGATTTCAATTGTTATTATTCTAAATGTTTTCTTCTAAATTGGTCATAAACAATGAATTCTTAAATGCTCTTGTTTGACTAGTTTAAGCATTTTGATTACTTTAGTAAAGAATTCTTAATTGTTCTTTATTTGTAATCATTCACTTTCTTTCTTTGAACATGTTGAAAGATCCTTAAATTTCCTTTCATCTATTCAAAATTCATTTCATTCACTTTAGATCTGAAATTGTTATTTGGTATGATTAGCTTGCCCTGTAAAGTCATCTTTTGTTGATAAACTTAATCCAGTGAAACCATATTTTGACTCCATAGCCCAATGGCATGAAACTACTCAACCTTGCCCTCAGTTACAGAATTCCACCATTCAAATTCAAACAAAACCCCTGAGCTTTATAAGTAGCCTAATAATTCCTAAAACAAAGCTAAATTTTAAAGAGAGAGCCCTCTCTGGATACAGATTGGCTAGATTCTGTATCTAAAGGTTGGTTTGTGGTTACCTCGGACTCATTTCCTTTTCTAACAACTTCAAGGAAAATCTGAGTGATAACATGCTCCATAATATAACGTTGTCAAGCTTGTTTAGTCACCTTCTATGGTTGCAGCACCTCATTCTTTAGGATTTCTTCATGTATTCTCTTCTACTTTCTGTTCTATGATGTATGGGCTTCAATATAATCTTGGTTTGCTTTTATAAACATCATTATTGAGCCACCATATTTTCCTCCTGCATACATTGGGCTGAACTGCATTATTTTTTAGGGAGTCTTGTTTTGCATTGTTGTAGCCCTTTCTTTGGGCATTTTCAAGCTATACTAGGTGTGGGGAGACCTGTTTAACCCACCTAGAGAGATTTGTTTTTGATATTCTCTTGGATACAGGTCTTAGATTGTTAGATCTAAGGGATCTAAGGGCTGATTTTCATTTTTGTAGAATCATTCCTTAAAAATATGTTTTTCAGGCATGCCTTGCTGAAAGTTTCCATTTTGGGATACTACACTCCCTACCTTCTCCTTTTATCTGCAAGGTCTCATAATCTATCAATAATGGCACATTTTTTTCATGGATTCTGCCTTGATCTCCACACATGATATCCTTTGGAACTCCTTGTGAACATACAATAATTCCTCTTGTTGGAGCAAGTGCCTGCTCTTCCTCTGCATGAGGTGCTAGATATGCTCTAGATATGACAACGATGTTGCTTCCAGCCTTCTCTTCCTCTTCAATATGAATGGGAATTTTTTTAATAAGAGTATCCTCTTTTGAAAAATGGATATCCATGCCCTCTTTTCCAAGAGTATGAGATAGATATCTTGCCTTTAGCAAGGTATCATGCAATATGTTAACCTCTTTGACAGTTTTCAGAAGTGGAGTTGGGTTTATAGATCCTTCCAACTCATGCAAAGGTTATGTTTGTTTTAGTTTTTCTTGCTCCACCAAAGGTGTTTTAGAATATTTTTCACCAAACCTCTCTACTATTCTCCTATTGAGCTTTGCATAAGTACATGTATTTGGATTTTTCAATGAAAAAGATTCAAATATCCACCAAGCATAGGCCTTACATTCAAAATGCAACACTGAAACTTTTATGGCTTCATTCTCTGAAACTTGGTGTTGCTGCAAATAGATGTCTAGCTCCTCCACCCAAGCTCTAGCTGGACATTTAGATGAACCATCAAAACTAGATAGAAAGAATCTACCCACATCATCATGCTTGCTCCTTGTGCTCCTCTCCTCCTTGACCTTGAAAAACTCTTGGAAGTTTATTTGATCTTTGAACCTCTTAGTTTGAGATTCACATTCTTGCAAATAATCAGTAAGACTCTCCTTGTTCGGAATATCTTCTTCCTCTATCTTCCTTACAGTAAATCTGGGCATAATACTGCACTGTGGATCATATTGTGTGGCTGCATACTGACACTCATCATGTAAAAATCTAGGGTTTTATTTAGATACAAACCCCCTAGGAGATTATCTACACATCTCCCTTCTCATATTCTTGATATCTCCCTTGATGCTCTGCATAGTTTGAAAAATAAGCTTTGAGAGCTCCTCTTCCTCCAAATAATGGAGTCGTTTTTTTTTTTTCCTGTACAACTCCTATTCTTCTGAGAAGCTTCTCCTTATGGTGACATATTGGCTGAATGCACAGGCTGAGCCAAGATTATGCTCTGATACCACTGTAATATTCCCAATGGGGAAGCAACAATATATGAACACACAAACTGGAAATAGTAGTTTAAATAAACTCATTAACATTGGAGACCAATATGGAGACATAACATCATGTATTAAATCAGAAAATCAATACAAAATAGTAAGGCATGAATCATATACAATGAGGAAACAAGCCTCCCATAAGAAATCACTCTTGAATATGAACTGCTGCTACAATACAAAATGCCCGAAGACTTCTACAGCATAGTTATAAATGCACTGCTACAACAAAGGAATGTAAAAAATATGTAGGGTTGGTATATGCCTCAAAATTTATGCCAAATACAGATCTAGACTTAATACAAACTCCTACAAAGAACCCGGAAAGGGTTTTCAGAAATACACTCTGTATAAGATGGGATCTAAAGCCCTAGGGCTGAAGATTAACTGAAAAATAAAGCACATGAGTATAGAAGGCTGAAATAATGTAGATATGATGTAGATCCCCTCAAGGGATTCCTCCAATGAAAGTCTGAACACTTCAATAACAGGAAAGCACTCCCAAGGAGCCACAAGATTCCGCACTGAAGCTGCCATCCAAAATGCAATTCCCAGCTGGAACAACACTGTAAATTATGGGAAATAGTTGGCCTAGTGCCAAATAGCTGAAATATTTCCAAGATCCCTCCAAACTGATCTCCCAAGAGAAGGAATCCTTCCTCCTATGAGAAACTAGCTCAGAAAATGGGTTTCTTAACCCTCCACTACAACACCCTACAACACAACACAATAACCTGCAGAAACTGCGCTGATGAAGAAAGCTATAGCTTGGTCTGAAAACCTGAATGTGTAAATGAAATTAAATTCTCTTCCAAGAGGCCTCTCAAGGAAAGAGGTGTGATTCTCGCTCAGGAACATGCAGTGCTAAACAACAACAATATCAACTAAACAACTGAAGAATGCAAGAAGTCTAAACATACCACATACACAATAATAATCCAAAAACATGTACCATATGGATTCCATCCTCTTCCTTAAATAGATTATGAGCTTCCTTTCCCTTGGCCCCACTCAATTAGTTCATTTCCTCCATGAGATCAATCTCCCTCCAAAACTGTGTTATTCCTCATTTAATAGCCACTCCTCCATAACAACATTGTTGACTTGGTCAAAGTTGACTAAATCAACATGATCCAACCCTTGTTCACACTTAGAGGTGCTTTATTTAGCTGCTTAGAAGGTCTCCTTTCAAACTTGAAGTGTTTTTATTGCTGCTAAGGATATTTATGGGCCTCCCTACCCCTTTATTCACCTACCTAGTGACAAAATGATCTATAATATTCCATTTAGCTAAAAGCTAAATTGTAGGAATATTACAAAAACATTGTTGTTTCGAAATTTCTCTGAGATGATGTTAAAGAAAAAAAAAATCCTATTGGAGTTAAATAATTGTGAAGTAAAAAAATATATATGTTTCTATTAAATGTGTTCAATTGAATTTAATCTATAGGATTCAAACCTAGTAACTTTACATAAATCACTGTGACTCTTCGATGATCTCTTTGACTAGTTAAGCGGAGCAAAAATCTTCTCCAAAATTGACCTGGGTTCAGGCTACCGTCATGTGAGAATCAAGGAGGAATAAATCCATAAGAATATTTTCAGAACAAGATGTGGGGACTATGAA
This sequence comes from Pinus albicaulis, assembly GCA_034641835.2. Taxonomy (NCBI): domain Eukaryota; kingdom Viridiplantae; phylum Streptophyta; class Pinopsida; order Pinales; family Pinaceae; genus Pinus; species Pinus albicaulis. The sequence continues at coordinate 508,885,572 of CM076571.1, forward strand.
TTCATAATGGTACCCTTTAGGCTTACTTACACTCCTACCACATTCATGTTCTTGATGAATGGGGTGTTACAACTATACTTAGATAATTTTTTCATTGTATGTGTGGATGACATATTCTTCTATTCAAAAAATGAAGGAGAGCATGAGGAGAATTTAATGGGTGTGTTTCAGTTATTGAGAGAACACAAGCTCTTGTCAAAGCTGAACAAGTGTGATGTATCCAAATATAGATGCACTACTTAGGGCACATCATATCCAAGGAAGGCATATCGGTTAATACGGATAAGGTCAAATCCATCAAGGAGTGGAAAACTCCAAAGAATGTAGATGATATAAGATCATTCATGGATTGGTAGGAGATTACAAGATATTTATTCATAATTTCTCCAAAATAGGGAATCACATTACAACCTTGCACCAAAAAGGGAAGAGATTTGAGTGGTGTTGGCTCCTTGTAATTTGCAATATTGGCAAGAATGGGTAGCAAGGAACCACATCAAAACACTTTGGAGTCCAAGGACCTAGCCTTCCTGGACTCATAGAGGGCTCTCTCTATGTTTATGATTAACTGATTTAGCTTTATGATTATATTCTTCTGATTTTAGGCCAGTTATGAAGTTTTGGGTTGTTTGTTTGTTTGGTTGATTGATAGGTTGAACAGATAGAATGTGGGAAAGCTTAATCCATTGGCCTATGGAGTTATAAAAGGTTTAAATTGTACATCAAATTTTCAAGGGTTTTCATAGGACAATCTAACTATATCAAATGGATCTTTTTAGATAAAATGAATATGAGATGACAAAAAGTTGTGAATTCGGTAAAACTAAAGGGAAATTAAGAATCCTTTAACCATACTTCAACAAGAAAGCCTTTAAGATAACAGTTTTAAGAGAAACTAAAGAGCAGAAAACCCCTGAATTATTTAATTTAAACTTTACTAAGGAAACCTTAAGACAACAGTCCAGTAATACTAAAGAGCAGTTAATAATTCTTTAGTTATACTTTCAGATGGAGAAAACATTCAAGATAACAGTTCAGTGAAATTAAAGAGAAGTTAAGAATTCTTTAACTAAACTACAAATAAATCCTTTAATATAATATTTTGGTAAAAGTAAAGAGCAGTTAAGAATTCTTTAATAATACCTTCAGAGGAAAACATAAATATAATAATGATAGACAGAGTTAACGTGCCAAAATAGCATATCTCAATCTAAAATTTACGTTCTATTACCAGAGAAATTGATGTACAATATGGAAAAAAAAAGAGAAACATTAACAAAGAGGGATAACATCACCATTAACATAGCTCAAGAATCATGTGAACATGTTTTTATTACGGATGTCCAGCTCAAAAATAGTTACAATTCTCAAGTGCAATAATATTTGCAACTCAAAGTCTGACCAAAATCCAACCTAGCAACCAACATTGATAATGAACAATTCATGGAGTATTTAACTGCAATTTGAGGAGGTTTCCCTAATCTAGGGTTACAGACTGCACTTATTACAGAGTAAATTTGATCTTTACCTTTGATACCATGCAAGGCCCAAGGCAAAATATCACTGACAAAATTGTTGTAATAATAACTCTTAAATTAACTATTGAGCTAACTTTGACTAAGTTTCCTTTAAAATTAACTTTTTCGATAACTTCTAAGTTGTTGGTAAAATATCTCTAGCTGAAACATCAACTGAGGTAGCTTGTTAAATCAAAAGTAAACTAAAGGTGGCCAAAGTGATTGGGAAGAAGTAAATGATGACTGGCCTTGTCATCTGGCTGTGTCTTCTTCGTAGATTTGTTTCTCTGATTCTTATCCTTCAGTCATTAATCTGTCTCCTATATATTTCATTTGTTTTCTTTTACTTCCTTTGTTGTCACTATCGTTTCTTTCTTTTCCTCTCTCTGTTCACTATTTTTATCTTTATCCTTGAATGCTCTATTTTACCTCCTTTACCTTTCATTGCTACTTTAACTATGTTTTTCATGTGTCTTTATCATTGCCTTCTTCTTAACTTTCTCCTTTACTTTGAACCTGACTGTTCTGTTTAACTCATTTTCTTTTACTGTCCTTTGAATTAAATAAATCTCAATGCTACTTCTGATCATTCTTGCACTCCTAACCCTTTGATGAACAAGGCTTCTGAATCCTCACCCAGAGAGCCTATTTTAAATAATTCTTGGAATTTAGAAACACAATATAATTATTGAATTTCTGATGCATTGATCACCTAAAAAATAAAAAAACAATTATTAATAGAAATAGGATCCCACAGGGAGGCAATATGGCTTTGAGGATCTCGGGAAGTCTATGGATAGAGTCTGGTCAATGAAGGTTTTTGGTTTTTGTGTTTGGCTATGGCCTTCCAGGCCTTTAAAAATGTTGCAAGGGTTTATATGGTGGTTCGGGGGCTTATTACAGTGACACAGAGCTTTGAAATATTCAAAAAGGGTCAACGGTTTCAAATTATGACGCGACAGTGGTTTTGGGTTGATCGCACGGCACATAGGTGGTTTTTGGTATTGGTCGGAGGGCATGCGATAAATTATGGGGGCGACGTGTGGTAGATGGGATGGTTGCGAGACCGCCTATTTCACAACACCCTGAAGGTTTCAACCATCGAGCATGTGGGGATGTGATAAGACATGGTGGCCATTGGATTAGGCGAGGGGGAGTCAGACGATGGTCGGGTGAGAACAAATCGCGGGTTGATTTGATAGGTGGGGTCAAGATTTGAAATGACGTGGCCAGATTAAATAATAAAGTGGGTCTAGGGACATATTTAAAGTGAGGTGCTTGAATATAAAGGCAAGTTGGGCCTTTGAATATAACAGGGTCAGGATTTTAATAAAGCAGGGTTTATTATCATGGGACCCAAGATTAAAATTTATTTCCAAAACAATGTAAAAATGGGTTTTTACATTTTTTTTAATGAACAAAGGGTAATGAGTGAAAGGGAGGGTCTTTTGTGAGAAAAATGGGGTTTTAAGCAAGGGAGAAAGAGAAAATGAGGGGGTTAAGGTCAAACATGGGATTTCAGAGTATGAGAGTGTTTGTAAAAGGAAAATTGAGAGATAATGGAGAGTTTAAATGAAAATAATGAAGGTAGTGAGATTTTGGAAAATAAATGATAGTCCAAGAATATTATTTTCAGGAGACTGTAGAAGATACACATTCATCTAGTGATATTGTATAATGTAGGAGACTAACAAGTAGATCACATGATATGCAGATAGCTTCAAGCAGTTAAAGAAATTACTTAGCATTGCACCAATGCTAAGAATTGCAGATCATGACAAGGATTTCATAGTGTGTATCGATGCTTTCAAGGAGGGACTTTGTTGAGTCTTAATGCAGGAAGGAAAATTTGTGTGTTATGACTCCAGAAAATTTAGTAAACATGAGGAGAATTACATGATGAATTTCTAGAATTGGTTTTTTTTATTCATACTTTGAAAATGTGGAGGACCTACCTCCTTCGTCGAAAGTTCATAGTCATGATAGGTCATACTAGGCTTGAATAGTTTTTTGAACAACCAAACTTGAATTTCAGGCAAGCCATACGGTTGGCCACACTCAACGAGTTTGACTTAGAGATTAAGTATATGAAGGGAAAGGAAAACAAGGTTTTTGATGCCTTGAGCCGAAGGATCCAAGTGAACAATTTGGAAATTTCAAGCCCATATATCACAAATATGGATGAAAATATAAAAATGATATAAAACGGGATGAATAATATCATCGAGTAAAGGATAGGTTCCGATGAGGCGGTGAAGATGGAAAATTCTACCTCACCAAGGACAACTTAGCTCGATTTAAATGAATAATTTATGTGCCTACCAGTGATGAAATAAAAGGTTTGATAATGAGATAATTCCAAACTAATCTCTATTCAGGACACCTAGGATATCAAAATACCCTTACAACCATCAAAAGATGCTACCACTGGCCAAACTTGAAGAAATAACCATTAGACCTCCTAGAAAAATGTATGGAATGCCAACAAGTGAAGGTTGAATGCAGGCATCGAACAGGATTACTACAACCCATCCCAATTCCAGAGTGGAAGTGGGAGGTAATATCTATGGATTTAATCATGGGACTACCCAAAACAATGAAGCAGCATGATGCAAACATGGTAGTGGTGGAAAATATTAGCAAGGTAGCTCATTTCATGGCAGTCAAATCCACCTCTTTTGCTAGTGAATAACAAAAACATTCGTAAGGGAGATTATGAAGTTGCATGGCATCCCCAAAAAGATAGTGTCCGACAGAGATTCTAAATTTACTTCCAGGTTTTGGAAAGAACTATTCACAGGCTTTGGGACAAAATTAGCATTCAACACCACCTATCATCCATATATAGATGGGAAAAAAGTGAGGACCAACATCATCCTTGAGGACATGTTAAGGATGTATGTGATGCATCAGCCCAGGAAATGGGAAAATTATCTTCTACTTATGGAATTTTCGTACAATAATGGACACCAAGAATCCACAAGGATGAGCCCCTTTGAAGAATTGTATGCAAGGAAATGCAATACTCCTATAAGGTGGAGTGATCCAGTTAAAAAAGGGCATGTAGGACCTGATATGCTTAAGGATATGGAACAACAAGTTCATATCATAACGAAAAATATGAAGGTGGCACAGGATAGACATAATATATATGCACATAAGCATATGATTCACAAGGATTTCCAAGTCACATAATATGTTTATCTAAGTGTTAAGCCCAAAGGAAGTTCCCTAATGATGGGGACATGTGCCAAGTTGGTACCATGATATTATAGGCCATTTGAAATACTTGAAAGGAAAGGACCAGTAGAGTATAGACTATTCTTGCCTGCCTCAGTTAGAGTTTAGGTTGTTTTTCATATTTCTTTACTTAAAACATATGTTTAGGATTCTAATCATGTGATTGATTGGTCTATGTTATAGGTGGAACTAGATGGAGAGTTCCAACCAGATCCAATGTGTATTCTGGATTGGAGGAGCCTCATGCTCTGGAATCAATCTATAGAACAAGTCAAGGTGTAGTGGAAGCGCTTTAGGCTAGAGGAGGCCACGTGGGAAATGGATGATGCCATGATAGTTAGTTATCCTTTATTGCTTGATGGCTAAAACAAGGTTGTATAATTATAAATATTATATAGAGTTTTGTATAAAGCTCCACAAAATAGAATTTGTTTCATTTTGTTTCTATGATTTTTACATGGAAAATTGAACACCGAGGATGGTGTTCCCTCTACGGGTAGGGGACTTTGATAGCTGTAGGTGAAGTTCTCATGCAAATGACATCGTAAAAGCATTGTAAATATTGTACAATTATTTTAAATTGAAATGGGGACTAAGTCAAGGGACATGGATTCCAAAGTTGGAAGGGAGTCGCTTGTTTTTGACATCATGGTTTCTTGTGCAAGGGAGAAACTTGAAATGCAGGATAGCCATTAAAGATTAGCTGGTGCAGGAATTAAATAAAAGAGCTCTTGAAATTAAATGATATAAAAGAATAGGTATCAAGGACCATGTCGTTTTGGAAGAAATAATAATAAAGAGAGGATAGGAATTTATGAGGGGATGATGCGCTAGAATCCAGGAAGCACACAATAGTAAATGGTGGCTTATGCAGAAACCAAGAAAAAATGCTAAATGTGGAAAAAAATGGGGAGAGATAGAATAAAGGGAGATTGGGATTAAGGTGAATAGGAAGAGAAGAAAAGATAGAGCAGAAGGAACAAAAAACTGCGCAACGCGGGCTCTTTGCAAGGAGCGTCGAAGAGAAGAGAAAGGAAGGTGATTAGTTCTTTATCCTTGGAGGTTGTGGCTTCATATAGAATCCCCGAAGCCCTGTAACAGCTTGGGTTCCTAGAGATTGTTGGTTGAAACTAAGGTCTATGCAACCCTATAATAGCTTGGTTACCTGGAGGTCATGGGTTGGGATAGAATCTTTGGAGCCCTGTTGATGAGCCCTAGTATTGTACCAAGGAAGTTACAACTCCTAAGGGCTTCTCAACTCAAGTTATCAATCGAGGGTTTGTACAAACTTAGAGGTAATAGTTATATATGCAAAACAAGTTATTTTTTACTCATGTCACTCTTATTCGGGAAATCAGATCATGGTGTTCAAAGATCATGCATCCAACTAATTATAGTGAAAACTTCTTATGAAATCATAAATGAACATGATTCTAACTACAAAGTTGAAAATGACATTTATTAAATGTAAATTCCAATTGGAATTTCATGAAAGGAGAAATCTAATCTATTTGAAGAATTAAACCATGATACTATACTTGCACACTTAATCAAATCAATAACCTAATTGCATGCATCATTTATCTAGTCACACTTGCCTGAAAATGAGTAATCCAATATTTAACATACCTATGAAGAAAAATACTAATTCTAACTCTATTTTTCTATATGATGGTTGCAGTGATGAAAGGATGAGGTTGGAGTTGTCTTAGAGTCTTCCCTAAT